>CM038724.1:16273106-16285606 GCA_021613375.1 Megaleporinus macrocephalus | reverse complement strand
ATCTCCAATATGGTAATAGTGTATAATGTAAATATGTTTAATTTACATACAAACAAGAAACTTTGGGTGTGTCTTAAAACCTAGTGAGTGTGTAAGTAGGCTGTCTAGGTAGGTATCTGTTTAAGTATCAGTGGTCTCTCCTCATTTCTCCTCATTTCTCCTCATCTCTCCTCATTTCTCCTCATAAACTGATTACTGAGACTCTAGTTAGAGAGAGACTGCGTCACGGCTTGTTCCCGCCACTGCAGCACGCGACCGGTGGTTTAGCTGGTTGCTAAGATACCAGCCGGCATCCAAAACAATAGCCCAAATCCGCTAGCATAAATGCTAATGTCTCGAGTATAAAAGTGTAAATAGTGAAGGACTCGTTACAGAGTTGATAAGAAATACTGTTTTGTGTGATTATATGACAAGAAACACACTAAAACACCAGAGAGAATCAAAATAACTCACATTTTAAAACCACTTCACTGCTCGTAGACCAGCCTGCGTTGCATCATTGGATTGTCTTAGTGGCTGAGGAAGCCTTCAATACTTCTTAAAATCGGGCCAAAGTTTTAAGGTACGTAGGATTTGGGACAGTCTACATGTCGGGAGCGCTCGCACTATGGTCTAAATGCTGTGTAATGAGACCCTCACTAGGTTTTGAGACAAACCATGTGTCTTCAGGATCGGACAGTTTATCAGAATTCCTAGAAGGCAAAGAACATCAGTGGAGCGTGAGAGAGAGAGAGAGAGAGAGAGAGAGAGAGAGAGAGAGGTAGATAGAGATAGAGGGAGATATAGAGAGAGAAAGACGGAGGAAAAAGAGAGAGAGAGAGAGACAGAGATATAAAGATATAGAGAGAGATATAGAGAGAGATAGAGAGAGAGAGAGAGAGAGAGAGAAAGAGGGAGGGGAAAGAGAGTGAGAAAGAGAGAGAGAGGTAGAGAGAGAGAGAGGTAGATCGAGATAGAGGGAGATATAGAAATAGAAAGAGGGAGGGAAAAGAGAGAGAGAGAGAGAGACAGAGATATAAAGATATAGAGAGAGATATAGAGAGAGACAGAGAGAGAGAGAGAGAGAGAGAGAGAGAGAAAGACAGAGAGATATAGAGAGAGACAGAGAGAGAGAGAGAGAGAGAGAGAAAGACAGAGAGATAGAGAGAGAGAAAGAGGGAGGGGAAAGAGAGTGAGAAAGAGAGAGAGAGGTAGAGAGAGGGAGCTGAGGTGTTGTGGTAAATTTAGACAGACTGGCGGTTGCCAAGACTTTCTCTGGTGTTGCCATGGTAACCAGGCAGGCAAAGCCATTGCCAAGAGGTTCTTCTAGTCTTTCTTCTTATCATCAGAAAGAAGTCCTGACTCTCTCTCTCTCTCTCTCTCTCTCTCTCTCTCTGTGTGATTACTAGAGCACAGTAGCTTTGCTCAAGTGTTTATAATATAATATCATACAGTACAGCGTATATATATATATATATATATATATATATATATATATATATATAGTAGTGGCTGTCCAAAGAAGGCTTTTTATTTATTTCTCTTCATCACTTGTTGTGTGGACATTTCATGGACATGATGAATGGACCAATAGAAATGCTCCAAAACAGCTTACATTAAAAGTAAAGGAGGTCGTTGTCCCCTCCTGTATAGTTGCTATTTTGGAGATACTATTTTTTCTTTTGGCAGCGACGATATAATATAATTAATAAAATATGACAGCATATCGTCGCTGTCCAAAGAAAACCATGCATCTCCATTAAAAAATTTTTACAATGTTTACAACTTTCATGATGAATGGACCAATAGAAATGCTCCAAAAGATATTCATTTTTCTTTGGACAGGGACGATATAAGGAACAGTGCGGTACATCAGCGCGTCTCTATCACTGAGGTACATATAATACAGCCAATATTAATATATATTAATATATACTAATATTAACAATAACAGCCAATATATCAAAGATATGAATGGGAATTAATATGACTTGATCCACAGTGTGATTTAAAGTTGTTAAAACAATGTGATGCAGTCAGTGTTCTGCAGACTGTTTGATGTTCTTGGTTCTTCTTAAGTCCTGCATTTACCAGCATGTGCCTTTTCTACCTACACTCGTTTCTCCAGTGTTAGAGACGCAGCTCAGTTAGTGTCTTATTTCTGCTGGTTCTTTAAGCTGGCGTCTAAAAACATTCGGCTCTTTGCTCTCCAGTCGTCTTGCTGGGGCTTCTGCACTCAAACCATATAACCGTATTTATTCCATATCAGAAGACCAATGTAAGTCAATTGAACCAGAATGTTTTCCAAGCTATTTTGGAGCATTTTTATTGGTTCGTTCATCCTGACATTTTCACTCAGTGTAAACGGCTGCTGTCGTGTTCACATGATGTAGAAAAATAAAAATGGACAAAAAAGGAGATTGAACGTGTTTTACTTTGGACAGCAATGACAGGCAACACGATCACAGGGAACTGAAACTGTCTCTGATCGATATTATAAACAAGAGCACACTGTGGATCATCTTCAGTGACAGAATTGAGTCACTTACCGACATGAACCTGAGCAGTCAGTTAGAAAGACTGAATCTGAGACCTAAACATCTGGAACTGAGCGTGTAGTGTGAACGTTGTATATTGATATTGGAAAATCTACTGATGATCTGAACTAATAATGTATGGTATTTAGTGGGGCGTGGGTGTAGTGGTTAGTACGGTGGTGTAGTGGTTAGTACGGTGGTGTAGTGGTTAGTACGGTGGTGTAGTGGTTAGTACGGTGGTGTAGTGGTTAGTACGGTGGTGTAGTGGTTAGTACGGTGGTGTAGTAGTTAGTACGGTGGTGTAGTGGTTAGTACGGTGGTGTAGTGGTTAGTATGGTGGTGTAGTGGTTAGTACGGTGGTGTAGTGGTTAGTACGGTGGTGTAGTAGTTAGTACGGTGGTGTAGTGGTTAGTACGGTGGTGTAGTGGTTAGTACGGTGGTGTAGTAGTTAGTATGGTGGTGTAGTGGTTAGTATGGTGGTGTAGTAGTTAGTATGGTGGTGTAGTGGTTAGTATGGTGGTGTAGTGGTTAGTATGGTGGTGTAGTAGTTAGTATGGTGGTGTAGTGGTTAGTACGGTGGTGTAGTGGTTAGTACGGTGGTGTAGTGGTTAGTATGGTGGTATAGTGGTTAGTATGGTGGTGTAGTGGTTAGTAAGGTGGTGTAGTGGTCAGTACGGTAGTGTAGTGGTTAGTATGGTGGTGTAGTGGTTAGTATGGTGGTGTAGTGGTTAGTATGGTGGTGTAGTGGTTAGTACGGTGGTGTAGTGGTCAGTACGGTGGTGTAGTGGTTAGTATGCTGGTGTAGTGGTTAGTATGGTGGTGTAGTGGTCAGTATGGTGGTGTAGTGGTTAGTATGGTGGTGTAGTGGTTAGGATGGTGGTGTAGTGGTTAGTACGGTGGTGTAGTGGTCAGTACGGTGGTGTAGTGGTTAGTATGGTGGTGTAGTGGTTAGTATGGTGGTGTAGTAGTTAGTATGGTGGTGTAGTGGTTAGTATGGTGGTGTAGTGGTCAGTATGGTGGTGTAGTGGTTAGTATGGTGGTGTAGTGGTTAGTATGGTGGTGTAGTAGTTAGTATGGTGGTGTAGTGGTTAGTATGGTGGTGTAGTGGTTAGTATGGTGGTGTAGTGGTTAGTATGGTGGTGTAGTGGTCAGTATGGTGGTGTAGTGGTTAGTATGGTGGTGTAGTGGTTAGTATGGTGGTGTAGTAGTTAGTATGGTGGTGTAGTGGTTAGTATGGTGGTGTAGTGGTTAGTATGGTGGTGTAGTGGTTAGTATGGTGGTGTAGTAGTTAGTATGGTGGTGTAGTGGTTAGTATGGTGGTGTAGTGGTTAGTATGGTGGTGTAGTGGTTAGTATGGTGGTGTAGTGGTTAGTATGGTGGTGTAGTAGTTAGTATGGTGGTGTAGTGGTTAGTACGATGGTGTAGTGGTTAGTACGGTGGTGTAGTGGTTAGTATGGTGGTGTAGTGGTTAGTATGGTGGTGTAGTAGTTAGTATGGTGGTGTAGTGGTTAGTATGGTGGTGTAGTAGTTAGTATGGTGGTGTAGTGGTTAGTATGGTGGTGTAGTGGTTAGTATGGTGGTGTAGTGGTTAGTATGGTGGTGTAGTGGTTAGTATGGTGGTGTAGTGGTCAGTATGGTGGTGTAGTAGTTAGTATGGTGGTGTAGTGGTTAGTATGGTGGTGTAGTGGTTAGTATGGTGGTGTAGTGGTCAGCACTGTCTCCTCACAGTAAGATGATCTGGGTTGGATTCCCAGTCCGGGTCGTTCTGTGTGGAGATGTTCTAGGCCAAATCTTGTGTCAGTGTCAGACATCAGTCAGTCAACGTTCTGTAAGGAAGGCCTTTTAAAATGTTTACCTCTTAATTATGTAGAAATTTTGAAAAATTGGTGGAGTTCCCCTTTAAGGCATTGCAGGATCATGACAGTGAAACCTAAAGGATTCTGTAGACTTTGTTTGGACTACCTGTTCCATCGCTCTCTCTCTCTCTCTCTCTCTCTCTCTCTATCAGACGAGAATAACAGACGAGTCTGGAATGTAGGAGGGAGGACGGGAATTAGGTCACACTATATGGTAGAAACAGCTGCATGAGGGACAGACATGGACACATACGTCCACACAAACCCTCCTTTTGTTCCAGAGACAGGAAGCACTATCAAAGCCACAACTGCTCTCTGAATATGAGCATTCAGCACATCATCTGACGCACTGCAGTGGAGGTAACATTCAGACATCCAGCCACAGATCTTCACTGTACAGGCCGCCTCTCTCTCTCTCTCTCTCTCTCTCTCTCACTCTCTCTCTCACTCTCTCTCTCACTCTCTTCACGACTGCTTCTGTCCACAGAGATCATGTGTAAGAGTGAGCTAACTGAGCATTTCAACAGGCGCAAATCCCAAAGCAGCTCTAACAGGTGTTTAAAGGAACCTTTTTCATAAAACATACACGGATTAGCTTAGCATAGTTGTGCTATTGAGCCCTGAGCATGTTTAGCTTTTTCACTGAGAGCCAGAAATCTGAGATTTCAAAACGAAAGCTGCTTAACAGCTCTATCCAGTAACAGCTCCAGGTAGGTCACTTCTAGCCATATGCTTCCAATTAATAGTACAAACTAGCCACGCTACCTCACAAAGTCTGAGCAGAGTCCCTGGGGTACACTGCAACCCAACAACCCACTCTGTACTCTACATGACCATGAATCCCAGAGCACCCTGAGCCAGTACACAAGCCCCTTTAACCCTTTGATCCTCAAGCTAAGCAAACCCCTTCTAATGCACAACGAACTTGATCCGTATTCATTTTCTATGTTATTGTATGTACTGCTGAATGTCTCTTTGGTAAATCTATTGAAATCAGTTTATTTCATTATTTAATGTTCTGAGTGTTCATTAAAAATCTTGTTTTTGATCTTAAATCATTATTTAAATTTTTATTTAGTTGCTCCATAAACAAAATGGTGTGTGTAAATATGTTCCCGACTGCAAATGTTTACAAATGTCAGTAGTTTCTATCAAATTCTATAGTGAACACATAAGAGTTACTTCTGACCCATGTCATGTGTTCGAAGGGCAGTGATAAAAAAAAAATGATTGACAAAAAATGATTGTCTGTTGAATAAGTAAAAGAAAAAAGTGAAATAAGGCTTTGTGATAATTAGCATAATCAAAAACAAGTAAATTGAGGAATGGAATCTTAAATGATGAAATTAATTTATTGCAAATAAAACCTGACCCAGGTTGTGCACCGAAGGGACCCTGAGGCACCCTGCAATCCAACAAACTACGTCACTCTTTGCATTTACAGTATAACTATTTCAATACTGTAGCAACCTGCTATTGGCTTGTGGTGCTGTGGGATATTTACCCCATATCTAGAAGATTTACTAGGTGGGGTCCCTTTTTTAAATACTACCAATAATGAATTAGGTTCAACTGCCCACATTCCTCCAAATGTGCTTAACCAACCAAGACAAATTTAGTGTCCAAGACTTGGTTCTTTATTTTCACACTGAAGCTGTGAAGCTATTGTTGCTAAAAGAAACAATAAAAGCATATACAGTACCATTTAGCATTTTGCTAAATCCCAGAAATCCCAAATAAGCTTCACTGAGCAACAAACTGGTTTCCATAAAAATGGACAAAAGTGGTAACAGGTGTCTTCATGATCGCCTCGAGAGTCATAAGCAAGTTGTTTACTGATTATGTGTATGACGCTACGTGTGGCCATGTTGCTAACTGGACCTGCAACTCAATGTACTGAATGACACTCAGTGGAGACAACAGCCAGAAAAACAACCGTAACCTTGAGAACCTGTGAAATATACTTTAAACACCAAGTACTTTGAATCACTTGTGTATAATATTCTGGCCCTTTAGACACTCATGACCCGCAACCACGCTAAACTGCTTTAGCATTCAAGTGAAATGGCTTTGTTGTGCTGCCAGCCAATCCTGCTGCTAGCCTAGCAATAAGCTGTAAGCTAATAAACACAACCAAACTAGCATGGCTAGTGTAATTGGTGGTGTAGAGCTCAGCACAAACTAGGCCAGAGACACGTTTCCTACTCTTTCAGCCAAAGAAAAGAAGCCGAGCTGAGGTAAAATAGCTATAGCCCGGTAGCTACTTTGCTAGCTTCCAGCTTGTTCAACTCGTCCTCATTTCTGTAATCCATTTCAGGTCACTTCTGTAATCCGTTCCCTCCACTGTAGTGATTTTTTTACATGTTATATGTGTGTGATGGAGGGAATAGATTAAGGAATGGTTTCTTAGCACAACATTTCGAAACAGTTTGCTTTCTAAAAGGCACTTGTAGTGTTCTAAATGTTCCTCACACCTTCAAGATACTTCACCAGAAGATACTAGCCTTGAAACTGGAAAACCTCATGCTGGTGTACTACTTACACACTGCTGTAGGGTAGAAGTGATTATGTTATAACCCAAAGGTACAGCCAAAGCTTTTATTTAGCTTTTCCTACTTGGAATCCAGAACATCAACCCTTCTTGAAATACTGGCGAATTCCCATTTACAGTGAAATTCCACTTTAGCCTAGCGGGAATTCTACAAGGCCTTCTGCTGGATCACTTTCAAGCCTAGCTTGCATTCACATATACAGTTATATGCCAAAGTTGTGTTAACATATTTTCTTAAGAGATAATAAGTGAACACGACCTCTACAGAGAACATCCCGCTGCTCAAATACTGTTTGAACTTGGTGAGGGTGTGCTGCCGGAACATTTACACCTATATACCTGCACAGGTGTGTTTACCTCGATCTCCACGGACTGCATGGCGAGGTCGCAGGGGGGTTTGAGCGCTTTGGGTCTTGTTGCGTACCAGTAGGTGGTGATGGCGGCAAACCCGCCCATGCCCATGAGTATGTTGGTGGGCAAACCTCGCACGTACTGCCTCATGTCGCCCAGGTCGGGCACCCGGAACTGGCGGATCAGATCCTGCGCCTGCATCGCTCGGCCACCGGGGGGAAGTCCTCACAGGAAGAGAGGCAGGAGTCTGGAGAATGGAGGAAGCAGAGAATGAGGGAAGTTGTTTAGACAACTGTAAAAAAATAGGGGAAGGACATCGAGTCACAAGACGAGTCATCAAAGACCTTTTTATGATGACCAGTCTTATTAAAGAGCCCATATCTTACATTTCTGTTCTCCCTGAATTCCACTTATAGCATAATTCATCTTGTACACGACCATTTCCAATCTCTTCTCATCCCTCAGGCAGACTAACTCATGTAAATAAGCTCTGTTCAGATTGGCCGCTCCTGTGCCTTATTGAAAAAGCAGCCTGAGCTAAAACTATCCTTATGTAGATACACTGCTGTAGGCGGACTAGGCAAATGTATGTACACATAGTTGTGACATCACTGTATCAGTGTCCCGTATGGAAATAGTACACTAAAGCTTTCACCCTTGGGCAACACCAGGTCATCTAATGTTCACCTGAAGTGGATATAGCAGGTATCTATTAGCTCACACAAAAGCCTCTGCTTGCTAAAGGAGACAGCGTGGTGCTCCGGCCCATTGTGGTTATGAGAAAGGATCTGTGGGTGCGGCCTTGCAGAGCCAGTCCTGTTGAACAGTCTCAGCTTTTGCAGCAGGAACACGTGTGCAGATTACAGCATGACGTAAAGGGACAGAACTGCTCACAGTGGTGATGAATGGAACCAGACGTCCTCTTCTAAAAGCTCCCTCACAGAAAGATTTTTTTTTTGGTGCCGTAGAGGAGTGAGTGCGGTGTGAGAGCTCTGTAAGCTACTGCTGAGAGTCCCTGATACTGGTGAATATTTTGTACTAAATATCCAAATGAGCCTAAAATGAGTTTCAATACTTGTAGAATGTTACCTTATAAGGCTGTTTTTATTATGGATGGATGACCATTTTTAGGGTTTAAGTCACAGATGACAAGTGATAGCGGAGAGCCTACCGTTACACGAGGCTGTAGTTTCTAGTAAGTTTGATAGACTGCTTTTGTTATAGAACTCAGTGTTAGCTCAGTCTTGATTCATCAAACCGTTGTTTATGATTCTCTACTATATTTTATATGAGCGGAAAATAGGTTCTTAGTAGTTCCAAGCATTCAAAGTGTAAAGATAGATAGATAGATAGATAGATAGATAGATAGATAGATAGATAGATAGATAGATAGATAGATAGATAGATAGATAGATAGATAGATAGATAGATAGATAGATAGATAGATAGATAGATAGATACTTTATTAATCCCGAAGGAAATTTAGCAGCCAGTAGCAGTTACAAACACAGTACAAAAAACAATAAGGTATATAAAGAACAATAAATAATTCCAATAGTAAAAAAGAATATATACAAGAACATATGAATACAGACTGTACACCCTGACTGTAGGTAAAAAGGTAGTGCAGTAATAAATTAGTTAATGTGTAAGAGAAAAAACGTGTATCAGCAGATACATAACAGTACTGGGATATTTATTACAAAATAAATAAATGTGCAAAGATTGTATTTAAGTAAAAGTTAAATAGTGTTTAAATAGTGTCCAGGAGTGCAAATGTACAGGATGTCTAGCAAAGTGTCAATAGTGTCTATGGAGAATGTAGAATTACCCACTCAGTTTCCAGTGTGACCGGATTTTATTAGTAGAGCTGGGAGACTATAACCTTGTGTCAGTGAATTGTTGATTGTAAGTACAAAATGTAATATTGAGTTTAAAATATTTGAAGCTAAAGTTGAAACAGTGGAATTAAAGCAGGTGTTGTGTTTTTTTTTGTTTGTTGTTTACCACTGCCGTATTTACCTGCTGTATTTAGATGTAAATTGGATTGTTTGTTTTTTTTCTTCTTCACTGCTAAGAAAGAGAGTTTATTTCAACTTTACTATTGTGGAAAGAAGCTGAAACTTTACGTGGAATCTCCTATTTTACTTTTTTTTATTTGAGTGTAAATTTGACGCAATACAAAACAGAGAGAATACATATCTTTTTAAAAAACTCATTTTTAGATCTACCAGAATAGACCCCCCACAAGTAGTTATTTGTTGTCTTCTGTGTTCATTTTCCAAGTCCACATATATACTATAAAAACAGTTAGGAATGCGCCACCTGATGTATGACTCGTTGTATGATAGTAAGGTTTTGGCCATAAACGTATCAAAAATGGCAACGTCACAGTAGAGGACCAAAACATTCTTTACTTTGAATGTAGGTCAATGGAACCAGACGAATTTCCAAGCTATATTAGAGCATTTCTACTGGTCCATTCATCATTAATTATATTTCACGCTGATATATCATCCCAATCACCATCACCATAGCTGGAAAGTTGCTTTACAATGAACCCCTTCACATCAAACCCGCCTTTGTTAACATCTCAACTGCTTAGTCATGTTAGTAAATCTATGGATTTCCCCTTCAAGGCGAAACTGACAGCCGTCCAACACCAGAGGAGACAAAAGCCCTTCCTGTTGGCCAGTCTTGGGTTTAAAATCTGGTCTTAAACATTAGCTGAGTACCTCTACTGCTGTGTGAAGGAGCCAGCTGGCCTGCCAGGTGCAGCAGTTCCTGGTGTCGTGTTTAATGTCACATGGGACGTGACTAAAAGTAAGCGCTGGACTGTGGAGCTCTGGAAGTGAGTCGTAAACGAAATCGACCATGGGCCACACCGAGCTGTGGACTGATCTCCAGCCCTCGCTTCTCGCTAACCTTGTACTTGTGCTGTAGCTAATGAGTTCAGTCTGGCGTGTTAAAGCAGGAAGAACGCAAGTGAGGCCGGGGAGCTTACAGGCCTTGAGGGGGAGCACATGCGCGGGGGTTTCTCTTGTCAATGACAAAGCACAGCAAGACCAGCACCTACGCTTATATAGGTCAAATGTTTCAACGCTTTATTACGACTTTAGATAAAAGTGTCGATGTCAGGGCTAAAGCTGTATGTACTGCATGCTTCTCTCAACTTCTGCCACATATTTTACTAGCAGTCTAACGGAAAGTGGCCACGGGGCACTCAGGATGTGGAAACTTGTGGTCCTACTTAGATCTTAGATGTGCTTGGATATGTCAAATGGATAAAACTTAATGAGGTTTGTTCATTAATGGCTACTAAAGTATGTGTATGTGGTTTATAACGACTCTGTAAGCAGTTAATAATACACTTATAAATAAAAATAGGTTAGAAATGTGCTACAAATATATTTCCATGGTGTGTTAATAAGGTCTCCTGTAAACTAGTTATCATTACGCAACGGAAGCTTTATACTAATTTCCTTAATATAAGCCCACTATTGTTTACAAATGCCACATTTCTATTCATTATGATATTATTTGTTGTTAATAAACTGTTAACAAGCAGACCCTAACATAGTGTTGGCATCAATTAATGTAAGAAAAAAAATTAAATGTGTCGCTGTAATAATATAAGAAGAACATTTATAACACATTTCTAAGCTTGCGTACAAATAGTATATTTCTATTTATTATATTATTTATTGCTTACCACATGTTAATAAACTGTTAATAAGCAGACCCTAAAATAAAGTGTTGCTATCAAATAATGTAAGGAAAAAATGTAATATGTTGCCATAATAATATAAGAAAAACATTTATAACATATTTCTAAGCTTGCATACAAATAGTATATTTCTATTTATTATATTATTTATTGCTTACTACATGTTAATAAACAGTTAATAAACAGACCCTCAAATAAAGTGATGCCATCAAATGATAACATTTTATTTTAAAGTGGGCTTATAAAGTATTAGTAGAGCATTAATATGCACTTTCTAATGACTTTGTAAGCAGTTCATAATATCTTTATAAACAGGAACATCTCATTTGCAGACAAGATTAGAAATGTGATACAAATGTAGCTCTATGGCATGTTAATAAGCTGTTCTGTGAATTAGTTATAAAGAGTTTATTAACTGCTGAGTTACATGTTAATTAACTGTAATCTTTCAGTTAAAATAACAAGAAACGTCTTTGTGACGTGTTCATAAAGTGATACTCAACATGGTATTTAATGCGACTGTATTTAAAGTTGTTTACTAGCATGTTTATTACACAACAGAAGTGTTGTACTAATTTGCAGAAAACACTTTAATGCATAATACAAACATTTATAACACATTTCTAAGCTTGCTTACAAACAGTATGTTTCTATTTATTAAATTATCAATGGCTTACTAAAAGTTAATAAACTGCTAATAGCAGGCCCTAAAATAAAGTGTTACTGTTAAATGTTAACACTGTTCTGTGAATTAGTTATTAAGAGTTTATTAACTGTTGAGTTACATGTTAATTAACTTTAATCTTTCAGTTGAAATAACAAGAAACGTCTTTATGTGGCGTGTTAATAAAGTGACCCAACATGGTATTAAACGCAACTGTAATTAATGGTGTTTACATTTATAACACATATGGTATGTTTCTATTTATTATATTATTAATTGCTTACAAAAGTTAATCAACTGTTAATAAGCAGACCCTAAAATAAAGTGTTACTGTCAAATGTTAACATGTTATTTTAAGGTCTGCTTATTCATAATCAATAAAGTTCTAATATACAGTTTGTATGGTATTTGTAGGCAATTAATAACACTCTTATAAATAGGAACATATCATTTGTAAGCAAGTTTTGAAATGTGGTACAAAGTTGAAATAACAAGAAATGGAATTATGTGACATGTTAATGAAGGAATACTCGCAGAGACCAAACACAGTATTAAGTATCACAGCATTTAAAGCTAGTGTTAAACTACAGCATTAAAATTTCTACAATTAGTATAACATCATTGTTTATTAGCACACATGGTCATCAAGCACCCAGAGCTTTAGATTAGTTTATGGACAACCATTTTTAACCTGTTATATAAGTACACCATCTACTATTATTATAATTATTAATTAAGTATTAATAATTAGTAGGGCTGTGTCTTGGCAAGAACCTGGCAATACAATACGTATCGTGATACAAAGTCATATATTGTGATTTTTCAAATCCTACTA
>CM038724.1:16185606-16268106 GCA_021613375.1 Megaleporinus macrocephalus | reverse complement strand
AGTAATTCTCAGTCCTCTGTCTAAATCTCCTGGTACGGCCGCCAATCCAAGTTAAGGATGTTATTGGACTAATTGGTTGTTAGGACACTCTTGATCAATTGTGATGCACAGCTGAAAAACATTCTACTAATAAGTGAGTATAAAAGGGAACAACATTCTAGGTTAGTTTAGTATCTGAAGTATCAGCAGTTGATGACTTGCTGACCGACTCACAATGACCAGAAAGAAACAACTTTCTTTAGAGACCCGTCAGTCCATTGTTGTGTTAAGGAAGAAGATACTCCATTAAAACAAGAACATTTCACTGTGATCCCAAACTTTTGAGACGTAGTGTAGGTCCTGTAATGTTTTTGGGGGAGAACATTCATGTCATGGGGTTTTGTTCTACTGACGATTCCTCAGGCTCATGTACATGTATATGTATAAATGAGTCCGTTTCCAACGTTGTAGCCACCACTCTCTATGTCTCTATGTCTATGCATCCTGACGTTGGCACGTAAGCAGTACGTCCACTAGAGGGCAGTTCAAAAGTTTCTGACAATGACATACATGAGGAGGAGAAAGGGTTTGTAACAGCTGCTCAAGCAAGTAAAGTTATACGTACTGATGTTTAAAATCCTGGACTTGGTTGCACTTCAAAAAGTTTCATCTTAACTGGAGCTTTGAATTCCATTGTTTCCATATGCCAGTAGTCCTGTTTCACCTAAACTATGATCTCTACTGGCCCCCATGATTGCCGGTGGTACTCTGTTCCGTCTATATCGGTAAATTTTCAGAGAACATGCTGAAAGAAGCCTCCGTCTGTGTTTGTATCGGTATTGTTACTTAACGTTGAGCATAAATGAGCCTGTAGTGTTAAGAGTGGCACTGAGATCCGCCATGTCTGGGACTGGTTTGTGCTTTGGCACTGGGAGCTGGGAATGAGTGCTCGATCAGTGCAAACGTGTCGCTGTTAGATAAGACCCTCTTCCCAACACGGAGTTGGCTTTAGTGTTCCTACCAGGTGTGAGACAAGCTGTGGTCCAATACAAAAGTTCCTTCCTTCCTTTTAGCAATAAATGGGGCGGATGGGATCTTCTAGCAATTCAGTGTGATCCATCACACGGCTAGAAATGTCCCACATTGGTTGGTATAGCCGATCAAGACTTCCAAACACCACCATGGACCCATAATAATTCCCCAGACTTGAAGCCAACTGAGCATCTGTGGGACCACCTGGATCATGGTGTTGTCAGTTCTTCAAAGAGCCACATTTCCAAAGTACAGCTTTAGAAGTTGGTTCAGTTGTTTTCTGTTAGTAATCCCTGGGATTTTAGAAGTGGTGGCAGGCCCACACTTTCAGATACTTTAATCTACCTTTATCTCTTCTCTGCTCTGCCAGTCTTTCTTATTTCTCTCTCCGTCTTGTCAGGTGCAAAGAGATAGTAAAACTGGGTTGGGCATCATCACGTTTCCACCTTCTGTAGAGGCCTGGAATTGTGATTTCATGACATTCCATAAAATTCTGAAGCAGCAGTGCCAATAAAATAATAAATAACATGTTTCGGGAACACTGAATCCCAACACACATTTAGGGGTGCTGGGGTTCTGGACTTTGGGGTGGTCAGTCCATTCAGTGATGTTTGGGTCTAGTCTCTGGGGTGGTCAGTCCATTCAATGATGCTGAGGGTTTGGACACTGTTGTGGTCAGTCCATACAGTGATGTTGAGGTCTGGACACTGGGGTGGTCAGTCCATACAGTGATGTTGAGGGTTTGGAATCTGGGGTGGTCGGTCCATTCAGTGATGTTAAGGGTTTGGACTCTGGGGTGGTCGGTCCATTCAGTGATGTTGAGGGATTGGACTCTGGGGTGGTCAGTCCATTCAGTGATGTTGAGTGTCTAGACCCTTTTCTCAGCGAGGAGCTTCTTGAATAGCTACACAAGCTTTCAAACCCCATGGCACTGAGGTGTGATATAGACAGTTTTGGTGGGTCCAGGTCTTCCAGGTGGTTGTTATGAGTCTCATTTGTTTTCCAGGTTTGGAACCCCCACTTATGTTTCGCTACCTTATGAATAGGGATAGTAACTTCTAAAGCGTTCTTACTGGAAGTTAAATGAATTAAGGGTGGTCTCTGATGTTTGCACAGTACTGTATATATAGGACATATATTAGGACATACACATACTTAAAAAGGTATATCAATGAGGAAGTAAGAACCGATTGAAATCTGTTAAAAGCAGAAGCAAAACTGAAAGAAGAACAAAGAGAAAGACAGATTAGAAGGTCTTTAGCATGGAAGCTACTGGAAAAAGGAGGTGGGCGCAGTAAACAGCTGCTCATCCAGACAAATGACAGCGGGGACAGAATCATAACACACACATATAAACCGTTCTCGGAGTGAAAATCCCTCCAACGTGAACCTGATACAGATCTTGTAGCTTACACACAAACACACACAAACACTAATACACACTTTGTTGGTTGGTGAAGTTCAATCTCAAGTAGGAGAGATTTAGCGAGATTATCATCTCACTGCTTGGAAACCTTCTAATCCAACTCTCAGATCCTCTTAGTGACACATTACACCAGCTAAGCATTTAGCATTTAGCTTAGCATACGGTAACCAATACTGAGTGGTGTTGGTTCACACATGATTGATGTTTGAAGTCTAGTGACTGTACAATTGGTATATTTCACATTGCCAGGACAAACACTACAAACATTTACACTGTTTATGAAAACAGAAAGACCAGAATTGGCGTCTCATTTCGGCCTAAAGCTATATATTCATATAGATATGTGGTTCCTTGGACAGCGACAATACAGGAGGGTATAGATTCACTGGTGGTTTTGGATAGTAATTAAAATTATTTCTGTATTTTTTTTCATGGCCATCACACCACCTGGTTCCTATCACCACCACTATGTAATCATGTATTACACAGTGTATGTATTACATAATACATACTGCTCACAACCGATGGGTATACAAGCATCAGCATATGTGCATCCTTAGGTTTGTTTTGTCCAGTACACGACTGGGTTCTTAGCCTGACCACCCCACTGTTGGTCCATAAGATTCAACCTAGATCTGACCCTCAAATATAGACACAATGACAAAACTGTACACAGCTGTGTGACACTTGGCTTTATTCTGGCCCACATGCCAAACATCTTCCAAGTCAACTGGAGTCAGAATCGGCCCAGAATGGTCTTCTATCTGAGGTTAATCTGCAGATAAAGGGCAATTTTGTTCACCAAACTACTTTTATCACCAAATTACTGGAACTTGCTTTTTTTCCACCGGCCATCAGTTTCAGGTGGTTCCAGATTTAGAGTATTTGGTACCAGCTGGACCTCATGATACCTGAAGGCCTTCTCCTTTGTTTTGGTAACCCCTGCAGCTGAAGCTAATGTCAATTTAGCAGAAAACATGTACTAGTCCATGTTGACATAAAGCCATCAGCACTTTAACATCACTAATAAGTGCAGAAGAATGTACTGTAGGATTGTATGTTGACGTGTCGGTAGCTATTATCACTTTGCAAGTAACTACTAGCGTTCAAGCTAGCCTCCATAGAACAAGTGTTTTTGCTGATGTTTCAAAGAAATAAGGCGTGGCTTGACTCTACACTCGATTCCGTATAACTGTAGACCTTTTTGTGAGTATCTGCGCAGAACATCATTTCATGTACACGGATTAAGCTAAGCTAATTAGCAAGCTATGTAGCTAATTAGCCAAACATTATGCTTTTAGAATGGAATGAAATGTGCAAAACAACAAATGAATAATGAATTGAGGTTATTATGACCGTTCTAGCTGGTGGAAAATGAACTAGAGCTAGAACCATACGTGCTACTGGGCCCTGTTTCGAGGGTACAGTGGAAACAGCATTGCTAGCGGGCTGATATGCGCTATAGTTGGTTGCTGTGCTGCCAGTGCATGACACACAGTCAAACACTCAGTCATGTGATTAAACATCACACACCACACTTCCAACGGGCAGGTAACAGGTGGAACGGCGGTCTAGAGAAGCAAGTGACCAGCAGCAACGGAAGAATCTAGAACATGACGTAAGCTGACAGCTGCAGCGTGTGTGTCAGCGTGTTCGAGTGTGTGAGCCTGCTACGTTCATTCGGCCACGTCTCCACTCAGCGAATCCATCGTTCAAGCTCCTTCTCTCCGTCACACTCGCGCTCTCATAGGCCTGATGTCACATCAGCCTGGGTTACAGGGGGTCTCTGTGATAGCCTAGTCTCTCCGCCACACCTAGTCCTTCAGGCCCAGACGTGGCCTCATAACAAAAAGGTCTAGGCACAGCCGTGAGACGCAACAGCACTGATCCTCAGACAATACAGGCCTCAACATAAAACGAAAAGAGATGCACTGTATGAAATGGAATGGGAGGCATAGATCACAAACCAGACTTATGCTGATCAGACACTAGACTTTTAAAAGACTCTGAAAAGACGTTTAATAAACTTAAGTCTGACTCCCTCTCACATCTAAAGACTAGTCACAGACTTTTAGTCACAGACTAGTCACAGGCTATGATTTTGCAAAAACTGGGGGTCTTTCAGAGTCACTAACACTGCCACTAAATTCCTTTTGAGATTATTTCATTTATATGATTGAAGCTAGAAATATTTAGCTAGATGTACGGTTCGCTGATAGGCTAATTGTAAACACTGTAGCCCGTTCGGCTGGCATTTGGAGGGCTTCAATGATTTCTGTCCACCGTTTTTCCTTTTCCACTCTGTCGTGGTAAAAAAATGTGAAGACACGTCAGCAAGAGGAACTCTTGCTCACTCCAACAGCTCACTCCACAGCTCACTCCACAGCTCCACCAGTTTCTCCTCCGTCTGTACAGTCCAGGAGAACCCTAGTTTCCAAACCCTCGCCAGACTCCCCTCCATGTCTAACTTCTTTACCCAACAGACATTCCTGTAGTTGCCTCGCGGCTTCCCGTTGGTGGTGAACAGAGCTCCTATTGATTGTCGACAATGATCACTTCACTATTTGTGTGAGCCAAGACTTCAGACTTACAATAATATTAAACACGGTTGATTTTTATCGGAACACTAGAACGAGAAACCCGCCGGCTTTACCACCTCACACTAAACGATCGAGATGATCGACTCAACTCTAGCAAGACATGATTTTATTCCCACGTTGGAAATTCGCTGCGACAGTAAAATCACTTGGTATGAGTCGAGCATTAACTGCATTGATTAAACCTCCAAATGTGTGGCCACACAATCCTCCTCCACATGCTAACATGGGCTGTTAACTGATGGGCTGCTTCGGGGCGTGGTGAATTGAATTTGGCTCCAAAATTGGCCCTTAATGTGCTAATCACTGCCCTTAGAGCGACGACGGGAATGCATGAGATATGCATTCATTAGACGCAGTGCTTAAAGCACTCAGCTGAACATGTGCTTGTGACCAGCTGCAGAAAACATGACCTACATGAAAACACATGAGTTTCAGAGGCGTGATTATTGGAGAGTAGGCCTCAGGGGGGTCGCTGAAACTCAGCACACAGTCAATGTGTGTGTATCTCTTTCATCACACGTACGAATTACTGCTTCCACTTTCGGTACTACTTTCACATTCAACTGTGCATCTAGTGCTTCAGACCAGTTCCGCCTTTTACACAGGTTTCTTCTGGTCCAGCCCACGAAACATAGACTGCATAGCACAGGCTCCAAAAGCTGAACCGCACCCAAAACTCGCTGCATTTAATTAACAAATCTTCTGTGATCTAGGGCAGCAGATCAAGTTTCACAGTCAAACAGCTTGTATGGAGAAGACTGAGATACCCATTAATGGTGCTATCAGACAGTTCTAGCCAACTTGGAAAGTGGTAAACGTCTCCCATGAACAATGTATACAGTACCGTGCAAAGGTCTGAGGCACTTGGGGACATTATTATATTTAAAAAGCATTTTTTTCCAGACAGGAAACTTTTATTTACTCAGTAAAACACTATTATTAACACTTCCCAAGCTTCTCCTTGTGGAAACAACCCAGTGTTATTCTATCTAATACCTGCTACCTCTATCTTTGACTGCTCAGTACTTCATTAAGCTAAATCAAGATTTGCTGCTGAAGGAACTGAACACATTCATACAATGTCTGGGGCGTCCAGGAGAAATCTGGAACCTAACTTTGTTCTTCAAACTGGAGCTCAAGATCTGATCTACTTCTCTCACAATAAGATATTCATGTTACTTTGTATTGTATGTATGATTATTTACATCTGTTCTAATCAGATCTGCTGTTCTTACTGGTGAACATACAGGATTGCTTTTACAATCCTCATCAACAGCCCATCTCCTCTTTGTTCCTCAGTCCTATGTGAGTCCTAACACTGTTTGAAGGAGGGGTAGGGCGCTGGCCAGCCTTCAAGCTCAAGCAGAATATGCCAACTCCAACCACTCAAAAAGTAAAAACTAAGTATTATAATAATAATTATATTCAGTCTACCTGTAAAGAATAACGAGGCCCTATTGGTTGGCAATCAACATTTTTTTTTTTGCATTCAGGTCGTATATTGTTGCTGTCCAATGAAAAAATGAAAAAATATCTATTTTTGGCAATTTTGAATTTTCTACATCATTTGAACAAGCCAATGGTTGTTTACATTGTGTGGAACTTTCATGATGAATGGACCAATAGAAGTTCTCCAAAACAGCTTAGAAAAACAATCCATTGACTTACAGTGAAAGTAAAATATGTTTTTGGTCTCTTCTGTTACTTTTTTTTCATTGGACAGCGGCGATATGCTAAAAAATCACTCAAACACAAACAGCTGGAAGTTACAATCTTGTCATGTAACAATTTTCTGACGTTATAAGCTAGATATGGGGGTCTTGGGGGGGCCTATGCCACCTCATTTTGAAGATAGGCCCCCACGCCTCGATGCTGGACGCCAATGAAATATTATAAAATATAATTTGTCTTGTATTACAAGAGGAGCGCTGAGTTCTTGCCTATTCATGCCTTTTGACATGAAATAAAATTAATTGAAGGATTAAAAACTCATTTTCATCAGCCGCTGTCTTCGTGACACGGACTAACACTTCTTTAATGCAGTCAATTATCGATGGCAGTGACATCATTGTGAGACAACCCTACTGACTGACATCTCCATTATATGCTGTACACCTCCAGACCCAAAGGCGATGAACAGCAAACAAACGAATGCAGGCGAAGACTGGCACCGAAGGCCAACATGATCTACAGTAGCGTAGCCCGAACAAAGGAGGACAGAGAGAAAGAAAACAGAGACAAAAGAGCACAGATCATTTCTCTGGGCAGAGCGGATGAACCCACCCAGGCATTAGCTTGAAGAAAGAACGTGTGATGACAAGATCAGGACTGACTTCAATAGAAGCACGGGGAGTGTAAGGAGAGAAGCCAACACCAGAACTCCGTATGCTGAGAAGATGAACGTTTCTAAGTGGGACAATACCAGTACAAGTGGAGGAACCATAACTGGACGTTCATTAGACATTAACACTGTGCTGAAAGCCATAATCCTGGAAAACGTGAATGCTGTGGAAGCCAGCTGCTGTGCTTGTCCCTAACAGGGGCCTAAGCTTTGTGGTCCCCCTAAAACAGTTGATTCTCAGTTGAGTCAACTGTATAACATTTAGCTCATTTACAGCCATCTACTCTCCAACACCTTCACCTGTCCACTGAGTGTAGCATCATGCTAGGCCAAGGTCCGGACCATCATCATTTCTAATTTGTGTTCTGATTCAGTGGTGTTACTGTTTACTGAAGTAGTCTAGTATCAGCATCTTATACCATCAGCTACTGAAACACCAACACACCACACATACCCTTCAGTTTATTTCACTATATTTACTGTTTACATGCTGAACTGAATTAATTATTTATAAAACATCAAATAAATGTTTTTTTTCTCTCACAAGGGCTGTATTAAAAAAACAGAATGCGAGAAAAAGTAAATAAAACATGCGTCTTCTTGTTAACTCGATTTAACATCTTAACAGTTTATCTCCGTCTTGTATTCTTCTCTCAGACTTTCTCTTGTTCAGTGAGAGAAGTGAGCTCTTGCTTGTCCAGCCAGGACTTTAAACTTGGGCTGAAATGGTGTGAGGGCCATTCTCACACACATAAGAGAGATACGTGGCTATTTTTATGGGAAGAATAAACATGTCTCGGTCTCGGAAAGTCGTTTTTCGCTGCCGAGTTTTCTTTTTATAGCACGCCTGAATGCACCTTTCTCCAACTGCTGCTTCCCGCTTCGTACCTCGCCGATTGGTCTGTGAGTTTACTGCGCCGAAAAGCCCGTTTAAAGACAAGAACCATTCCTCCACTTAAAATAAACACTGTCGAAACACTGTTTGGGTCCGCATTGGACAACGTCTGGGTCCGGACTGGTTGGAGGGCAAGCACCGAAGAAGATTTTCATTGAAGTCCCAGCATAATTTCCCACCAATTAACACCTAATTTCATTTTCAGAGTGTTACCTAATGTGTTTACCCCACAGTCTTGATGCCACAATGTCTGTGCAAAGCAACATATACAACATACACACAAAACAATAGAGGTCATAACGGACTCTCCAGATGTTAGCATGAGCTGCGACTGATACTACTGAATGTATGACACAATGTCAGCCTGAGAACTATAGAAGAACAATACCACAACCTAGATTTTCTACAAGCCGCCAATCTTATGGAGCAAAATAAGAAAATAGGTGAACGAAAAACACAGAGAGGAAACACAGCCTAATCCTAAACCACTACCCAGCCCAAATTCCAGACATTCCAGTCTCCCCAGTGCATCTGGTTTTGACACTAGACACATCCCAAATGGGATTCACACCAACATACACATATACATACGCAATGAAATAAAGGGAGGTGGTCTCCTCTGGACTTTGCTGTTGTGTGTTACTTATTTTAATAGTATATGTCTTTTCTACATACAGACCACAGACCCAGGCTGTTTGACTAAACCCAGGATCGGACCTGACTGCTCATTAACACTGTGTGAAAGCTGAAGGTGTCCAGTCTGATTAACGGTGCTGCCAGTGAAGGTTCTCCTTGCAGAGCTCTGGCAGCAGTCCTATCTGCCATGGCTGATAAGTTCAACTCATTACACTCAAAGTAATACTTCATCCAACTACGCTAATGTGGCTAACAGTGAATCAAAGGTAATGGAAAAGGGTTAGCATTACTCTGCAGGGTCCTGATTTCAGGATGTGCTGCCTTCATAGTCTGGGTGAGGAATTATGTTGATGTTCCACATACACTTAGAAAAGCTTCAGTTACTTTGTTGTTGGTAACCTGTTGCAAACATATCCCAGATGGTTGCATGTTGGTTGCTAGGAGGTTGCTATGCTATGCCAGGTGGTTGCTAGATTGTTGCTAGGAGGCTGCCATAGTATCCTAGTTGGCTGCTAACAGGTTGCAAAGTGGATGCTGGTAGTTGCTGTGATATCCCAGGTTGATTGTTAGGGGGTTGCAAGGTGAATTCTGGGAGAATCCCAGGTGATTGCTGGGTGATTAAGATGCAGATTGGGGAGTTGCTATGCCAGGTGGTTGCTAGAATGTATTACAGGTGGTGGGTAGCGGGTTGCAAAGTGGATGCTGAGAGTTGCTGTTGTGATATCCCAGGTGATGGTTAGGGGCTTGCAAGCTGAATGCCGGGAGTTGCTATGAAATCCCAGATGATTGCTGGGTGATTTAGCGGTAGATATGGGAGTTGCTATGCCAGATGGTTGCTAGATTGTTGCTAGGTGGCTGCTGTAGTATCCCAGGTGGTGGGTAGCGGGTTGCAAAGTGGAAGCTGGGAGTTGCTGTGATATGCCAGATGATTGCTAGGGGGTTGCAAGATGCAAGGAGTCGATATCCCAGATGATTGCTAGGGGGTTGCAAGGTGGATTAAGAGGTTGCTGTTATATCCCAGGTGGTTGCTAGGTAGTTTCTGGACGATGCTATTATATCCTACATGGTGTTAATCAAACTATTTTATTGTGATTTAAGCTGGTGCACAAACCTTCGTTCCTATGGGGTGAAAATTTGTTATTTAATGATAATTGTATGAAAACCACACGATCAAAAAGATCAATCACTCCATTGCTGATAAAACTAAACATTCTGGAGTTGGAACAGTGTGTGCAGGTAGACTTAGTAGACCAAAGATTAACGACACAGAACTTTTACAGCACATGGAGCGTCTTTGAACCTTAACACAGTTCCTCAAACATGCCCATCTTAAATACACTACCGCTCAAAAGTTTAGGATCACTTTAGAATTTCATTTCATGCTATTTTCATGCAATTCATGCAATTTTCATGCAATTCACAAACAATATTGTTCATTTCACAATTAATGTAAGTGTATCAGATGATTTTTAAAGAATAAAAATGTTTGTATTAAAGCCTATTTTTGTATAGAGGCTTATTTTGCATATAGTCCTATTATCAGTAATTCTCAGTCCTCTGTCTAAATCTCCTGGTACGACCACCAATCCAAGTTAAGGATGTTATTGGACTAATTGGTTGTTAGGACACTCTTGATCAATTGTGATCACAGCTGAAAAACATTCTACTAATAAGTGAGTATAAAAGGGAACAACATTCTAGGTTAGTTTAGTATCTGAAGATCAGCAGTTGACGGCTTGCTGACCGACTCACAATGACCAGAAAGAAACAACTTTCTTTAGAGACCCGTCAGTCCATTGTTGTGTTAAGGAAGAAGATACTCCATTAAAAACAAGAACATTTCACTGTGATCCCAAACTTTTGAGTGGTAGTGTATGTCTCTCTACAGGAACATCTACTGGAGGGTTCTTTAGGGAACTGAAAGTGCTTCCTCAATACCCCAAGAAACCTTCCTGTCTGTCAGCTTTATATTTAGGGTATAGAATACGGAGCGACAGAACAATCAGCTCTAAATTTCTGTTTATATCTAAATAATTACCTTCAGTCGTGAGTTATGTCGGGACGCCGGTCACGTTTCAGTGGCTCGCTGCTGTCACACTGGTTGTAGGATCAAAATAGGAAGTAATCTCCAGAGCTCACTTCGAAATTCGCCGACAGACCACCGACTGCTCACTCTGTGCAAAGACACAACTCTCTACGTCTGCTGCTGTATCAGGGTCTTCCTTCCCCGGGATCTGTAACACCTGTCGCACATAGTGAAGCTCACTCCCGACACTCTGAATGGACTGTCCACACGTTTCCTACACGCTCACAGATATTGAGGTCATGCATTTTACATTCGCTTCGCTTACGTAACATGAATTTTCCATGTTAGTCTAGGTGTAACGGAGGCATGCAGCTGTTGCCGTGCCTTTTCAATGCCAACACCTTCTGGACGAAGGACGTCTGCTGGCTGTGTAGTTGACCCTCGACTTCAGAGACAGGAAACGTGACAGGGGACCAGAAGTTAATGGCACAGATGTAGAGAGTTGTCTGCTGTTGTCCCTCCGTCTAATTCACTTCCACGTTAGCTAATTAACAAACAACAGCACCGTTTAGTCTTCTGCTGTCAGGCTGTTGAGGAGGACCACAGGGCATCAGGCCATGCTGGGCTCCACCTCTTTCCTTGTCACGCCCCTCCCCCTTTACACAGATCACGCTTGTATAAGTCGCTTTCGCAGCCACATGGCATCAGGCCACGCCCCCTTCATTATAAGCCTAGCCAGACTCCGCCTCTTTCCTTGTCACGCCCCTCCCCCTTTACACAGAGCACATTTGTATAAGTCGCTTTCGCAGCCACATGGCATCAGACCACGCCCCCTTTATTATAAGCCAGGCCAAACTCCGCCTCTTTCCCCTGTAACACCCCTCCCTCTTTTGCTTAACAACGTTTGTATCTGTCCCTTATACTGCCACACAGCATCAGACCACGCCCCCTTTATTATAAGCCCAACCAGACTCCCCCCCTTTCCCTGTCACACCCCTCCCGGTTTACACAGATCACATTTGTATAAGCTCCTTTCACTGCCATACGGCATCAAGCCACGCCCCCTTTGTTATGAGTCAGACCAGACTCCACCTCTTTTCCTGTCACGCCCCGCCTCCTTTACGCAACTGTTATTTGTCCCCCACCCCTTTTGATAGACCGTCACATCAAACTCCGCCCCCTTTTGCGGCTTAATTACATCAGACCGTTTAGGGTACAAAGCTTTCCGCCCCATTGATGCGTCACAACATGTCTGGCCCCGCCCCTCTTTTTTTATTTTTTTCAACCTGACCCCGTAAATCTCAGCGCTGTATGAACACAGACTCCTGTGAGGAGCGGAGTGTGACACCAACAGGGTGAACGGAGTGACTCCCAGCTCCACACATCGCGCACACACCCGCAGCAGAAACAGCCGCGTTCTGGATCCTGAACCAGGTTATCTTTAAAGCTCGTCTCAGACGACCCCCCCCCCCCCCCCTCAAACGCGCTCAAACACCGAGAGAGAGAGAGAGAGAGAGAGAGAGAGAGAGAGAGAGAGATAATAAAGAGAACAAACCTGAGAGGCGACGACAGCAGCGCACACAGCTGCGGATTAGAGAGACACGCACAGACAGAGCGTTGTGTTTTCCCCACCCGTTTTCCGACAGAGCCCGCCCACTCGCCCCAGGATTGGCTGAAAGAGTCCTGCCTCCTGTTCTGAGGGGCGGGGTTTGGGCTGTGAACTGGTGGATGTTCACGCGTTCATTAGAGGACTCTATATATTAAAGCTCCCACATCAAAGAACATCTGAATATTAATGAGTCTGACGTCAAATGTAAACATTATTAAGGTTTCAACAGTGACTGTTCACACTCCGGCCGTAAACTCCATATATAGACATGTATGTAAACACAACCTGTTTGAATTCACTGACTCTGTGACGCCACGGACTAATTTACATATCTCCACCCATTCAGCCTATAGCAGCTCAGCACTAAGGACTGATTCAGCTCTGAGCGCGTTTCTGAATGAGACGCAATACAGGACAGCCAATCAGAACTCAGCTCATTAACTCTTAAAGGTTCAGTGAATAAACAGCACCACACTGAGCTCCACAGCGCTCTGCTGCCCTCTAGTGGATAAACAGCACCACACTGAGCTCCACAGTGCTCTGCTGCCCTCTAGTGGATAAACAGCACCACACTGAGCTCCACAGTGCTCTGCTGCCCTCTAGTGGATAAACAGCACCACACTGAGCTCCACAGCGCTCTGCTGCCCTCTAGTGGATAAACAGCTCCACACTGAGCTCCACAGCGCTCTGCTGCCCTCTAGTGGATAAACAGCTCCACACTGAGCTCCACTGTGCTCTGCTGCCCTCTAGTGGATAAACAGCTCTACACTAAGCCACACAGCGCTCTGCTGCCCTCTAGTGGATAAACAGCTCCACACTGAGCTCCACAGCGCTCTGCTGCCCTCTAGTGGATAAACAGCTCCACACTGAGCTCCACAGCGCTCTGCTGCCCTCTAGTGGATAAACATCACCACACTGAGCTCCACAGCGCTCTGCTGCCCTCTAGTGGATAAACAGCTCCACACTAAGCCACACAGCGCTCTGCTGCCCTCTAGTGGATAAACAGCTCCACATTGAGCTCCACAGCGCTCTGCTGCCCTCTAGTGGATAAACAGCTCCACACTAAGCCACACAGCACTCTGCTGCCCTCTAGTGGATAAACAGCTCCACACTAAGCCACACAGCGCTCTGCTGCCCTCTAGTGGATAAACAGCTCCACATTGAGCTCCACAGCGCTCTGCTGCCCTCTAGTGGATAAACAGCTCTACACTGAGCTCCACAGCGCTCTGCTGCCCTCTAGTGAATAAACAGCTCTACACTGAGCTCCACAGCGCTCTGCTGCCCTCTAGTGGATAAACAGCTCCACACTGAGCTCCACAGCGCTCTGCTGCCCTCTAGTGGATAAACATCACCACACTGAGCTCCACAGCGCTCTGCTGCCCTCTAGTGGATAAACAGCTCTACACTAAGCCACACAGCGCTCTGCTGCCCTCTAGTGGATAAACAGCTCCACACTGAGCTCCACAGCGCTCTGCTGCCCTCTAGTGGATAAACAGCACCACACTGAGCTCCACAGCGCTCTGCTGCCCTCTAGTGGATAAACAGCTCTACACTAAGCTCCACAGCGCTCTGCTGCCCTCTAGTGGATAAACATCACCACAATGAGCTCCACAGCTCTCTGCTGCCCTCCAGTGGATAAACAGCACCACAATGAGCTCCACAGCGCTCTGCTGCCCTCTAGTGGATAAACAGCTCTACACTAAGCCACACAGCGCTCTGCTGCCCTCTAGTGGATAAACAGCTCCACACTGAGCTCCACAGCGCTCTGCTGCCCTCTAGTGGATAAACATCACCACACTGAGCTACACAGCGCTCTGCTGCCCTCTAGTGGATAAACAGCTCTACACTAAGCTACACAGCGCTCTGCTGCCCTCTAGTGGATAAACAGCTCCACACTGAGCTACACAGCGCTCTGCTGCCCTCTAGTGGATAAACAGCTCTACACTAAGCTACACAGCGCTCTGCTGCCCTCTAGTGGATAAACAGCTCTACACTAAGCCACACAGCGCTCTGCTGCCCTCTAGTGGATAAACAGCTCTACACTAAGCCACACAGCGCTCTGCTGCCCTCTAGTGGATAAACATCACCACACTGAGCTCCACAGTGCTCTGCTGCCCTCTAGTGGATAAACAGCTCCACAGCACTCTCCTGCCCTCTAGTGGATAAACAGCAACACACTGAGCTCCATGGTGCTCTGCTGCCCTCTAGTGAATAAGCAACACCACTCTGCTGCCCTCTAGTGGATAAACAGTTCCACACTGAGCTCCACAGCACTCTGCTGCCCTCTAGTGGATAAACAGTTCCACACTGAGCTCCACAGCACTCTGCTGCCCTCTAGTGAATAAGCAACACCACTCTGCTGCCCTCTAGTGGATAAACAGCTCTACACTAAGCTACACAGCGCTCTGCTGCCCTCTAGTGGATAAACAGCTCCACACTGAGCTCCACAGCGCTCTGCTGCCCTCTAGTGGATAAACAGCTCTACACTAAGCTACACAGCGCTCTGCTGCCCTCTAGTGGATAAACAGCTCTACACTGAGCTCCACAGTGCTCTGCTGCCCTCTAGTGGATAAACAGTTCCACACTGAGCTACACAGCACTCCGCTGCCCTCTAGTGGATAAACAGCTCCACACTGAGCTCCACTGTGCTCTGCTGCCCTCTAGTGGATAAACAGCTCTACACTAAGCCACACAGCGCTCTGCTGCCCTCTAGTGGATAAACAGCTCCACACTGAGCTCCACAGCGCTCTGCTGCCCTCTAGTGGATAAACATCACCACACTGAGCTACACAGCGCTCTCCTGCCCTCTAGTGGATAAACAGCTCCACACTGAGCTACACAGCGCTCTCCTGCCCTCTAGTGGATAAACAGCTCCACATTGAGCTCCACAGTGCTCTGCTGCCCTCTAGTGGATAAACAGCTCTACACTGAGCTCCACAGTGCTCTGCTGCCCTCTAGTGGATAAACAGCTCCACATTGAGCTCCACAGCGCTCTGCTGCCCTCTAGTGGATAAACAGCTCTACACTAAGCTACACAGCGCTCCGCTGCCCTCTAGTGGATAAACAGCTCTACACTAAGCTACACAGCGCTCCGCTGCCCTCTAGTGGATAAACAGCTCCACATTGAGCTCCACAGTGCTCTCCTGCCCTCTAGTGGATAAACAGCTCCACACTGAGCTCCACAGCGCTCTGCTGCCCTCTAGTGGATAAACAGCTCCACACTGAGCTCCACTGTGCTCTGCTGCCCTCTAGTGGATAAACAGCTCTACACTAAGCCACACAGCGCTCTGCTGCCCTCTAGTGGATAAACAGCTCCACACTGAGCTCCACAGCGCTCTGCTGCCCTCTAGTGGATAAACAGCTCCACACTGAGCTCCACAGCGCTCTGCTGCCCTCTAGTGGATAAACAGCTCCACATTGAGCTCCACAGCGCTCTGCTGCCCTCTAGTGGATAAACAGCTCCACACTGAGCTCCACAGCGCTCTGCTGCCCTCTAGTGGATAAACAGCTCCACACTGAGCTCCACTGTGCTCTGCTGCCCTCTAGTGGATAAACAGCTCTACACTAAGCCACACAGCGCTCTGCTGCCCTCTAGTGGATAAACAGCTCCACACTGAGCTCCACAGCGCTCTGCTGCCCTCTAGTGGATAAACAGCTCCACACTGAGCTCCACAGCGCTCTGCTGCCCTCTAGTGGATAAACATCACCACACTGAGCTCCACAGCGCTCTGCTGCCCTCTAGTGGATAAACAGCTCCACACTAAGCCACACAGCGCTCTGCTGCCCTCTAGTGGATAAACAGCTCCACATTGAGCTCCACAGCGCTCTGCTGCCCTCTAGTGGATAAACAGCTCCACACTAAGCCACACAGCACTCTGCTGCCCTCTAGTGGATAAACAGCTCCACATTGAGCTCCACAGCGCTCTGCTGCCCTCTAGTGGATAAACAGCTCTACACTGAGCTCCACAGCGCTCTGCTGCCCTCTAGTGAATAAACAGCTCTACACTGAGCTCCACAGCGCTCTGCTGCCCTCTAGTGGATAAACAGCTCCACACTGAGCTCCACAGCGCTCTGCTGCCCTCTAGTGGATAAACAGCTCTACACTAAGCCACACAGCGCTCTGCTGCCCTCTAGTGGATAAACAGCTCCACACTGAGCTCCACAGCGCTCTGCTGCCCTCTAGTGGATAAACAGCACCACACTGAGCTCCACAGCGCTCTGCTGCCCTCTAGTGGATAAACAGCTCTACACTAAGCTCCACAGCGCTCTGCTGCCCTCTAGTGGATAAACATCACCACAATGAGCTCCACAGCTCTCTGCTGCCCTCCAGTGGATAAACAGCACCACAATGAGCTCCACAGCGCTCTGCTGCCCTCTAGTGGATAAACAGCTCTACACTAAGCCACACAGCGCTCTGCTGCCCTCTAGTGGATAAACAGCACCACACTGAGCTCCACAGCGCTCTGCTGCCCTCTAGTGGATAAACAGCACCACACTGAGCTCCACAGCGCTCTGCTGCCCTCCAGTGGATAAACAGCACCACACTGAGCTCCACAGCGCTCTGCTGCCCTCTAGTGGATAAACAGCTCTACACTAAGCTACACAGCTCTCTGCTGCCCTCTAGTGGATAAACATCACCAAACTGAGCTCCACAGCGCTCTGCTGCCCTCTAGTGGATAAACATCACCACAATGAGCTCCACAGCGCTCTGCTGCCCTCTAGTGGATAAACAGCTCTACACTAAGCCACACAGCGCTCTGCTGCCCTCTAGTGGATAAACAGCTCCACACTGAGCTCCACAGCGCTCTGCTGCCCTCTAGTGGATAAACATCACCACACTGAGCTACACAGCGCTCTGCTGCCCTCTAGTGGATAAACAGCTCTACACTAAGCTACACAGCGCTCTGCTGCCCTCTAGTGGATAAACAGCTCCACACTGAGCTACACAGCGCTCTGCTGCCCTCTAGTGGATAAACAGCTCTACACTAAGCTACACAGCGCTCTGCTGCCCTCTAGTGGATAAACAGCTCTACACTAAGCCACACAGCGCTCTGCTGCCCTCTAGTGGATAAACAGCTCTACACTAAGCCACACAGCGCTCTGCTGCCCTCTAGTGGATAAACATCACCACACTGAGCTCCACAGTGCTCTGCTGCCCTCTAGTGGATAAACAGCTCCACAGCACTCTCCTGCCCTCTAGTGGATAAACAGCAACACACTGAGCTCCATGGTGCTCTGCTGCCCTCTAGTGAATAAGCAACACCACTCTGCTGCCCTCTAGTGGATAAACAGTTCCACACTGAGCTCCACAGCACTCTGCTGCCCTCTAGTGGATAAACAGTTCCACACTGAGCTCCACAGCACTCTGCTGCCCTCTAGTGAATAAGCAACACCACTCTGCTGCCCTCTAGTGGATAAACAGCTCTACACTAAGCTACACAGCGCTCTGCTGCCCTCTAGTGGATAAACAGCTCCACACTGAGCTCCACAGCGCTCTGCTGCCCTCTAGTGGATAAACAGCTCTACACTAAGCTACACAGCGCTCTGCTGCCCTCTAGTGGATAAACAGCTCTACACTGAGCTCCACAGTGCTCTGCTGCCCTCTAGTGGATAAACAGTTCCACACTGAGCTACACAGCACTCCGCTGCCCTCTAGTGGATAAACAGCTCCACACTGAGCTCCACTGTGCTCTGCTGCCCTCTAGTGGATAAACAGCTCTACACTAAGCCACACAGCGCTCTGCTGCCCTCTAGTGGATAAACAGCTCCACACTGAGCTCCACAGCGCTCTGCTGCCCTCTAGTGGATAAACATCACCACACTGAGCTACACAGCGCTCTCCTGCCCTCTAGTGGATAAACAGCTCCACACTGAGCTACACAGCGCTCTCCTGCCCTCTAGTGGATAAACAGCTCCACATTGAGCTCCACAGTGCTCTGCTGCCCTCTAGTGGATAAACAGCTCTACACTGAGCTCCACAGTGCTCTGCTGCCCTCTAGTGGATAAACAGCTCCACATTGAGCTCCACAGCGCTCTGCTGCCCTCTAGTGGATAAACAGCTCTACACTAAGCTACACAGCGCTCCGCTGCCCTCTAGTGGATAAACAGCTCTACACTAAGCTACACAGCGCTCCGCTGCCCTCTAGTGGATAAACAGCTCCACATTGAGCTCCACAGTGCTCTCCTGCCCTCTAGTGGATAAACAGCTCCACATTGAGCTCCACAGTGCTCTGCTGCCCTCTAGTGGATAAACAGCTCTACACTAAGCTACACAGCGCTCCGCTGCCCTCTAGTGGATAAACAGCTCTACACTAAGCTACACAGCGCTCTACTGCCCTCTAGTGGATAAACAGCTCTACACTAAGCTACACAGCGCTCTACTGCCCTCTAGTGGATAAACAGCTCTACACTAAGCTACACAGCGCTCCGCTGCCCTCTAGTGGATAAACAGCTCTACACTAAGCTACACAGCGCTCCGCTGCCCTCTAGTGGATAAACAGCTCTACACTAAGCTACACAGCGCTCCGCTGCCCTCTAGTGGATAAACAGCTCTACACTGAGCTCCACAGCGCTCTGCTGCCCTCTAGTGGATAAACAGCTCTACACTGAGCTCCACAGCGCTCTGCTGCCCTCTAGTGGATAAACAGCTCTACACTGAGCTCCACAGCGCTCTGCTGCCCTCCAGTGGATAAGCAACACCACTCTGCTGCCCTCTATTGGATAAACAATACCACATTAAGCTCCACAGCGCTCTGCTGCCCTCTAGTGGAGGAACGGCACCACACTGAGCTCCACGGCACTCTGCTGCCCTCTAGTGGATAAACATCACCACACTGAGCTCCACGGCACTCTGCTGCCCTCTAGTGTATAAACAACACCATACCACTCTCTGTTATAAGTTATAATAATTTATTTGGCTATATTGATTTATAGTTTTTGTTGTTGAATAGAAGGTCGATCAAGTGAGTTACACAGGAAAGGTCACATATCCTTTTAATTTGCACCCTTTATTTAAAGAGCCCATATCCTTTAAATGCATATCCTTTATTTACAGGATCCATGCACTTTGCATGTATAACTTTTAGGAGCCGATATCCTTTAAAATTGTATCTTTTATAAAGGGCTCATATCCCTTAAATGTGTATTCTTTATTTAAAGGGCCCACATCCTTTAAATGTATATATTTTTTCTTTAAAGGGCCCATATCTTTTAAAATTGTATAATTTTTTTAAAGGGCCCATATCCCTAAATGTTTATTCTTTATTTAAAGGGCCCATATCCTTTAAAATTATATAATCTTTAAAAGGCCCACATCCTTTAAATGTATATTCTTTCTTTAAAGGGCCCATATCTTTTAAAATTGTATAATTTTTTAAAGGGCCCATATCCCTTAAATGTTTATTCTTTATTTAAAGGGCCCATATCCTTTAAAATTATATAATCTTTAAAAGGCCCACATCCTTTAAATGCATATCCTTTATTAAAGGGCCCATATCCTTCAGATGCTTATCTTTTAATTTAAGTATTGGTTCAGATTAAATAGCTTTCTATCATTACAGCAACACAGCAGCATGCGGCCGTCCATCACATCCCAAACCTTTTAACTGAATTTCTGCCATCACATCACTGTGCCTTAAATCAGGGGCGTAGATTTGGTCTCAGCATTGGTAGTTACATAGTTTAATGTCTGCTTCTGGCAGCATCTGAGCATTTTAACTGAATCCCAATGAGCAGATATCACACCAAAGTATGATTCTCCAAATAACAGACCATTAAAAGCAGGTTAAGAAAGAACCATCGTCTACGGGCTAGTTAGTTCACTACCTATGAGGTGAGAGAGCTCCTGATGTCACTTTTCTGTTCTGGTGGCCTGATATCTACAACAAATCAAACGTGTTCTCATGACGTGAAAAGTTAGTAGATCATCTGAATGAATATATTTTCTCCACCTCTTTCAGCCAATCAAACGTGAGCATGATAAATCAGCATCTAGAAGTGTCTGGAGGGCACAATCAGAATTATTCACTCCAAATATAATGTGAACGAGTATATATATCAAATATTAGTAGGGACACGTCCCCACCGTCCATATGCAAACCTACACCTGTGTCTTAAATACTAATGCATGTTAATAAGTTTTGGCTTCAAAGGCACTCCAACTTCAGCTTAAATGGGAGGGGCCAAACTGGGCTGAATAGACTGGTATAAATATGCTTTGCTTTTGTGACATCACAAACACCCAGTCTGACTTTATACTGGGCTGTTTTTCCAGCTTAGTTTACATATATGGGCTCTTTGTACTGGTTCAATCTGAAACTTGTTCACATACAGTACAGTCGTTCAGCTTTCCTGGTTATTAGTCCTTTAATCGTTTATATTAATCCATTTACAAATAATAATAGATTGTCTGTCTCCATCATTTGTATTTCCCTGTGGTTCCTTGGTTCCATCGTGTTCAGATGTGGCTTCACTTCTGCACGAGACTTGTGCTGGCGCGACTGTGTCCGTTTGTCTGGCTCGCAGGGTCGCCACGGGTCACCGCATCTCACAGGACAACGGACCGCCCGGAGACAGACATGCTGCTCAACATCAGCGGAAAACTGACTAAAGCACAGAACAAGCACACAATACAACTTACAAACACACTTTAAATACATATAGAACATTATATATTTATATATATATATATATATATATATAGAGAGAGAGAGAGAGAGAGAGAGTTAATTATTTTTATTAGTGTATCATTTATAATTGTAATAAATAAATCTTTATAAATCTTTACCGAGTACACATTTTACTGTATTTCTTTTTTTCTATATTTTCTTTAACCATCTTTACCTTCAGACCTGACTTTCACGACGCTGCTCAGTTTGCTGTGATTTTTCAGTGTTGATGATGTTAATGCTCCACACGGTGGCGCTGTTTCATTAAGAATGTCATTTGATCTCAGTCAACGCTGAGTCTGGCTTCTTACTCGTCCTCTTCTTACACGAACTTTCCGCTCCACCTTAAATGCTGCAGCAGTTCCGTTAAGGTGGACCGAAAACTCCGCGAAGAAGCTCATTATGAACCTGGTACTGAACCACAATCCACAATCTGCTTTTAGATTCGAGTCTTATTATACCACCACCACCACCACCACCACCATCATCATCATCATCATCATCAAATATTAATAATATCATGGGCAATTAAAAGGGGCTTGGGTCCAATTACTGCTCTTATTTGTTTTATAAATGAAGTAATAAAAGCGTAAATGTATATAAATATAAACTGTCTGTTCAGTTTGCCAATGAGAGATATGGATATAAAAAAATAAGTAAATAAATAAATAAGTAAATAAATAAATGCATAAACAAACAAACAAAAAATAATAAATAAATAAATAAATTGTGAAGAATATTTGGGGAAACAGATGTATTGATTTACAGATGTATTGATTTAGGTTGTGTTTTGGTGTGAATTGGTTCAGATGTTGTTTAGAGTGGTGGTGATGGGAACCATTGGTCTCCATGTCTACAACATAAATATAGACATTTTATTAACTATTAAACCCACCAGTGAACGTGTCTTCTACACGAGTATAATAATAATAATAATAATAATAATAATAATAATAATAATAATAATAATAATAATAATAATAATAATAATGTTTTCTTTGGGGACTGTTGTGCTTTAAAACACTTTTCATGACTTTCTCCACCATCACCGTTTACAGAAACACAGACTTCAGACCAAAACCTTCATAAACTCTTTGTAAGACTGTGTAACCACTTCATAGTAATAATTTTGTTGGGTGGGGTGGTCGTCTGGTTCCATTCACTACCACTGTGAACAGTTCCTGAGCTCCACTTAAAAGGAAAGTAAGTCTAAGTAAGTAGTCTGGCTGCTTGGTCATTTACACTTCTGTTAAAAAAGCGAGCCCTCATTTTTAAAGGAGAGCTTAAAAACCAGACGCCCCCACCCACCTCCCCCCTCCTCCTCTAAAAGCCCCCTCACAGAAAGTTATGGTTATGAATACGCTGCTGATGCAGACACATTGTTCTGTAGGACAGTTTTGACTTAAAACGTATTTACTCCATTTACGGCGGAGGGAGACATGCAGCGCACTGTGAGGCGAAATAGACCCCAATTCTTCTCTTCAGAGGTTTACCATCATCACCTCTCCATCTGGAAACGTGTAGCTTCACTGGGGGGTTTAATGAAATGGCAGTACTTGTGTTGTAGATACGGAGACCCCTGGTTATCATCACTATCACCACCTCTGAGTAATACAGCCCACTCCGCTTACATTACACAGCTCAGAAATTGGGAAAAGTTGGTGGAATTCCCCTTTAGGTTAAACATACATGTACATATATAACTAACGCGGCTTTGTTTTAAAACCGGCTCCACTGGCTCCACCCACTCGGCGACGGCTGCAGAGCGGCTGTGAGAAAGTCGTAGGACTCTAATCAGACTGACATGCATGACTACGCTCAGCTCCTCGCGCGCTCTCAGGTAGCCTCTCCTCCCTTTGTCCTCTATTCACACTGCTAGACCCTTCAACTGGCGCGCGTGAGTGCATGCGGGTGCAAGCTTCCCAGCAAGCTTTGCACAGCAATATTTCACTATGACTAATCACTGACAGGAGTCTGCTCCCGCCGTCTCCTCTCCAACAAGCTGGTTTTATTAGGTTTATTAATTTATTTCATTATTTATTCTAAAACAAATTAATAACAGAAACTCATACGTCCCTACGATTCCAGTACGTAAACGACAGGAACGTGTTAAAAACGGGAGGAGAGACGTTTTTTTAAGGCGTTAACGAGGCGTTTCTGTTCAAACTGCTCGCTGAAAAGCGCGCTAATGAAGCGCAACACGCGCTCTGGCGCGCACGTTTTACGCACGCGCTTCTTCCCAGCAGAACGTGGAGCGCGGTCATTCATTCACCCAGTACTCGACACTAGAGAGCCCAGAGGTTCACGTGCGTGCACAGTTTTCAACTGTGGTGTGTACATACAGGGACTATCATCAAAGCAACGCGAGCGTAAACACGGTGCGTTTGGAGACGCGCCCTGGACACTTTGGGTTATGGGGGGGGGGGGGCTGTTTGAACGAATCCCGCCGTCCAGCTGCACATGCCGCGCGTGCGAGGACTCGTGAAAGGTGCACAGCGACTACCCGCGCGCTAAAAGCTGGAGTCACAGCCGCCGAGCGCGGCTAAACGGTCTGGAGAAAGCGGGCGGTGTGCGCGCGTAATGGCGCAGCCGCTCGCGCCCCGCTACGAGACTTCAGACAGCCTTTTTTTTTTTTTAATAAAAAAGTCAAAGATAATTAAAAAAAAACACTCTGTCGCCCACCTTCCCAAGCCCCTCTGCATCCCGTCCAGTGTTAAACCCAACAATAAGAGTAATGGGATTTTATGCTCCACTCTGCGCCACCGGTGCCTTTTCTCGCTCCACATGCCCAACAGCGCCTTTTATACTTCTTTAAAGCTCCGCATCTTTTAATTCTTTCTTTCTGTCTTTCTTTCTTTCCTCTCCTCTCTCTCTCTCTCTCCTTAGTTGTCACCCCCCCCACCCCACCCCTCCTCGTCGACGTGTTATTTTTGCTCAGACCGGCGGAGGAGCAGGCAAGGGCGCGTGAGGCGCGCGCGCGGTGTGAGCCCCGCGAGCACAATGAGCACGGCCCTCCGCTTTTTTGTTGTTTAAAGAAAACAGACAATTGTTGCGCGAAAATGTATTCAAGTATGAAAATAATGCCCTTTGTCGGGGCAACCAACTCAGGCAACAACCCCCCCCACACACACACACACACACCCGCGTGGCACGGCCCCTTTTGTGCGCAGCGCGCGCGCGATTGTCTCGTTCGCTCTGATGACGCTGAGCGCGTCGAAACGCGCCGTTAATTGGATCAGAGAGCCCCCCCCCCTCCCTCACCCACCCCCTCCTTCAAAAAAAAAGAGAGCGAGAGAAAAGTTTGTTAAGTCTAACCCCCTGAAATTAGGCAAATGAATAGCGTCGCAACAGCGCAGGTGACGGAGAAAACCGGGGGGGAAGAATAATGCGCGCGCCGGGGGGAGGCCCCAGCTGCGCGCGCGCCCGCCCGCTCCTCTCCTCTTTCTCACTCGCTGCGTTTGTTCAAACATTTTTTAAGGCACCGAACTGAAAAGCATTCATTCCGCTCAATGGACTGTTTTCCCCCCTTTTTTGTACATGATAATAGGATACAAATTGAGCCGTGCGTGCTAAAGAGGATCCAGCGGTGGGTATCGTGAGGCTCCTCGCCTCACGCGCGCGCGCGCGCCTCTGCGCCAGGGGGGTCCGCGCATACAGCGTGCACACGCACACACCTGCCCGGGACAAAAGTTGGAGGAGCGTCTGCGGAGCAGCGGAGGAGAAAAGAAAACAAAGAGCGAGCAAAGTGCACGGACGTGTCACCGAGTCGCGTGAGAACGGACTGAGCGCAGTGGAGGGAAAAGGGGGTCTCCCCGCTCGCGCTCGGCGGAACAGCCTATTATGGGCTTTGCTTAATTACGTCTAACAGGAGTGGACAGGGTCTCAGAACGCAGACTTTCTTTTCCTGGGGAGGTAAAGGAGGGAGGGGGGGGGGGAGGAGGAGGTTGGGGGTTGTCATGGCTGAAATCGCGTGAGAAGCTCGAGCGAGGATGGAGATGGAGGTGGGGAGGAGAAAGGAGAAAGGAGAGAAGCTGCTGCGCGCTTCGGCGACCGATCACGTGTGACTTTGATGAGCCACGTGGGTTAACAAAACACGTCTGACCACCACCATCACCGCCCCCCACCTCCTCGTCCTCCCTCTTGTCTCCTTCAGGTTTGCTTAAAGCGCGCGCATCATCGCCTTTAATCCTATGGAATAATTCAGGGGTGCGAGGGAGTCCCCCCCCCCACCACGCCTACTCTTCCCTGCGCGCGCTTTATAAGACGGGGCCCGGACTTCTTCGGCCAGACAGCTTCAGTCTGGTTGTGAGAGAGGGAGAGCTCACACACACGCACGCGCGCGGTCACCGACCTGGAGCAGCACATGAACGTTCGCTTTGCGCTCGTGCACCAAGCCATGACGTCGAAGAAGATGAAGGATGGAAAGGTAAGTGCGCGCCAGTGCACGGTCTCGCGGGAAATGTGGAGTATCTGGAGAGGTGCCCGTTGAAGAACCACGTCTGGTTCCCTAAAGAACCTTGAAGCTTGAAGCCACGCAATGGAGTAACCTCCAGAAGCTCTCGGTGGTAGAGCTGCTTTAGGAAACCGAGCGTGGTTCTTCTAAGATATCTCCTAAGGCAAGGCGCGCGCAGGCGCACGGTATAGCACCTTGGCTCGCGCCCTCCGGGTTCTGCAATCTTGCATGCAATCTTGTGATGACGTGCTCTCTTTTGGGTGTCGTCCTGTGCCCAGCTGTCCGCTCGCGGCACACTGACGAAGACCGGCACGCACACGCACGCGCGCGCACGCACGCTTGCTCGCTCACTCCATGCATTGCGCGCGATCTCTAACGTGCTCTTCCTCTCTTCTCCTCTTCCTCAGAGGACGCCCGTCTCGCACAAGGTGATCGAGAAGCGGAGGAGAGACCGCATCAACCGCTGCCTGCACGAGCTCGGCAAGACCGTGCCCATGGCGCTCGCCAAGCAGGTGCGTACAGGCCGCGCGCGCGCGCGCCAAACGGGAGCCGGGGGTGGGGGAGCGCGTGCGGAGGAGATGTGGAGTAATACAATAACAGTGTACAATAATAGTAATTACATCAAGTAATAACTTTATATTGTTATTTGTTTATTTACCAGATGTTAAAGGTTCATTTATAGTTATAGTATATATATATATATATATATATAGAGAGAGAGAGAGAGAGAGAGAGGCTTCAGCTACTTGTAGATGTGTGTTTCTGACGAACGCGTGTGTTTTGGCTCGTGCAGAACTGCGGGAAGCTGGAGAAGGCGGAGATATTGGAGATGACCGTGCAGTATCTGCGCGCGCTCCACGCGGCGGACTTCCCCCGAGGAGGCAGAGAGAAAGGTACCGCGGGTCTCAATCACGTCCTCCCTCTGTCACTTAGTCGCATCTTAACTGGAAGGAGGCTGTTTACAGACATTGCAGTAAACAATACGTCACTGCTCTGATTAGCTGCTCCTGACACTCGGGGTCGGTTGAGTTCCCTCAAACTGAAACGCTCCAGTATTAGTGGAGTTTGTTCTAACGTGCTGTCCCAAGCCTGGGTTATATAAACACACTGGCGTATGTACAAGCACTGCTTATTATTATTATTATTATTACTGCTGTTCAATATTTAAATAATGAAGTGTTTACTGAGTAAATAAAAGCTTCCTGTCTGGAAATAATAGTTTTTTTTACATATATAATAATTTCCTCAAGTGTCTCAAACTCAAACAGTTGTATATTTCCAGACTTTAGAAGGTTTTTGATTCTATGGTCAATATTCAGTTTGATCTGTAATATAGTTTATAAGTATATCCTGATTCTGCAAAACTAGTAACGACCCAATAACTCCAACAAAACAAATTTTCTTCAGATATCAACTTGTTTTTCTGTGCTCTCGAGATACCAAACTTTGTGTTTTTGAGATCACAATGAAACGTAGCAATCTTAAGAAAACCACTGTAAATATCTTGAGAGCACAAAAAAAAACCAAAAAGATCTCGAGAACATAGCTTTCAAAATGAATTTGCGAGCTTGAGAAAGCAGACCATTATCTTGAGATCACGATAAACAACTTTGTTATCTTGAAAGCACAAGCAGAACAAGCTTCAGACTCGAGTAACCAACTTTTGTTATCCTGAGATCTCAAGAAAACAAGGCTGTTGAGTCGTGGGCTCAAGAGTCCAGAAGATCACAACTACCTCACGGCCTCTCTGGACCTTCTTATAACTTTCATTACTGTATTAAACTTTATTACAAGTCCTGCACACGTACCAGCCTGTTTACTTTTATACTGTGAGACGCGCCAATCACCGCGTTCCTAACGTCTCGCGTGCCCCCCCTGCAGGTGAGCTGCTCGCGGAGTTCGCCAGCTACTTCCACTACGGCTACCGCGAGTGCATGAAGAACCTGGTGCACTACCTGACCACGGTGGAGCGCGCGGAGACCAAAGACGCCAAGTACGCGCGCGTGCTCGCCTTCCTGCAGTCGCGCGTGCTCTCCGAGCCGGTCTTCGGCGCGCTCGCGAGCGTCTCCTCGCCGGAGCGCGCGGACCATCACCACCACCCCTTCCACCACCCGTGCCAGGAGTACCAGAGCGGCGCGAGCCCCGCCGAATACCCCAGCTCGCCGGGACACTTCCCGTGGCACGGACACGCGCACGCGCACGCGCTCGCCTACGCGTCGGTGCCTCTGTCGACAAGCGCTCAGCACGAGCAGCCACACCAACAGCAACACCACCATCACCAACAGCAACAGCACCAACAGCAGCAGCAGCAGCACCAACAGCAGCACGCGGGCTACTTCGCGCCCGCGCAGGGACTCGAGCACCACTACCTCAGCCTACTCGGGCACGCGCACGCCAGCGCGCTCGGCCTGCACGCGCCGCCGCACGCCGCTCTGTGAAGGCGATTTCGTTTGTGTTCCTGTTTAATTTATATCTGCACATCTGTATTTTTACACGAGTCCGATATTAATCTAGATTATTACATACAATAAACACGCTTTTATACAACACCGTGGTTCTGACCAGGTTCTAGATACAAGCCTTACATTTGCTTCTGTGTTGGGGTTTGAATGACGGAGTTCTTCACTAAGGGAACAATGGTTCTTCCAAGCTACATGGAACCGTATGCATCACATTCTCCATCAGTCTGAGGAACCAGGTCATCATTTAAGCAGACAGATGGTTCTGTGAGTGTTCAGGGTTCTTTATAGAACCAATGTACTCACTGTTTGAACGTTTTACAGTGTTTAGTGTTTCTGCGTGGGAAGACAGTGGTACCAGTGGTTATTTGTGTGAAGCATGGTCAGGGTTCTAGATAGTTTATTTACACTGAACTCTGCATTTAAGAAACTGGATAGATAGTTAAAGGTTCTTCACACAGTGAAATAAAATTCAAATAGAGGGCAGTGTGTAGTTTAGGTATAGAATGTTGTTCTGTAGAGAACCTCTTTAAAATGGTTCTAAATGGCACCAAAGAAAGCTTTTCTATATTACAAGCTTGACAACAGAAAAAAAAATTTTTGGTGTCTCATAAAACCATACACAACACATTCCCCACCAATCTAAAGAACCGTTTTATGAAATTTAGTGTTCTATATAGAACCACTGTCTTTACTTAAGAACACTTCCTTCTGAAAGTGCATCACTGTTTGAACGTTTTGCAGTGTTTAGTGTTTCTGCGTAGGTAGGAGAACACAGTGAACCAGTAATTATTTGTATGAAGCATGGGCAGGGTTCTAGATATAGTTTATCATGAATTCATTTATGATTATAATATGTTGCCATACTGCCTTATTATCTATTTACACTGAACTCTGGGGTACATGGTTAAATGGTTCTTTACACAGTGTGTTGTATATGGTTCTGTATAGAACCTTTTTGAATATGGTTCTAAATAGCACCAAAGTTCTAAAAATCACAAGCTTGAAAATATAAGAACCATTTTTGGTGTTATAAAGAAACTTATACAACACATTCTCTATCAATCTAAAGAACCATTTCATGAAATGCAAATGGTTCTGTGAGCGTTCAGTGTTTTCTTTATAGAACCACTGTTCTCACTAAAGACCACCTCTTTTTGAAAGTGCTTCATTGTTTGAACGTTTTACAGTGTTACAGTGTTTTGGGGTGGGAGGACACAGTGTACCAGTGGTTATTTGTATGAAGCATGGTCAGGGTTCTAGATATAGTTTATCATGACTTCATTTATGGTTATAATATGTTGTCATACTGCCTTAATATCTATTTAAACTGAACTCTTCTATTAAGAACTGGGTTAGATGGTTAAAAGGTTCTTTGGACAGTGAAGTTCTAAAATGAGGCTCCGAAATATAATAAGCTTGAAAATATAAGAACCCTTTTTGGTGTTATAAAGAAATTTATAAAACACATTCTCCATCAATCTAACGAACCATTTCATGAAATGCAAATGGTTCTGTGAGTGTTCAGTGTTCTATATAGAACCACTGCTCTCACTAAAGAACACCTCCTTTGGAAAGTGCTTCGTTGTTTGACTGTTTAACAGTGTTTAGTGTTTTTGGGTGGGAAGACACAGTGTACCAGTGGTTATTTGTATAAAGCATGGTCAGGGTTCTAGATATAGTTTATCATGACTTAATTTATGGTGATAAAGGTAATATGTTGTCTGCCCACCTAAATATCTATTTAACTCTTCACTCTTTAGAAGGACTGTCCTTGGAGAGCTCTTTCACAAAGGCAATGGTTACCAAGAGTCCTGTATAGAACCATTGCATACTTAAAAGGTTCTTTACACAATGAAATGAAATTCAGATAGATGGGTAATGTGCTGTATATCGTTCTGTATAGAACCTTTTTGAAAATAGTTCTAAATAGCACCAAAGTTCTAAAAAGGGCTTTTCTATTATCACAAGCTTGAAATTATAAGAATCCTTTTTTGTGGTTTTTGGTGGTTTAAAGAACCGTATACAGAAATTTCTTCATTAGTCTGAAGAACAATTCCAGCATATAAATGGTTCTGTGAGCGGTTAGGGTTCTATATAGAAGTACCCAGCCTCAAAGTACGTCATTGTAACGTTCAAACACAATGTAATTATTTTTATGAAGCATGGTCAGGGTTCTTAGACATTTTTAGAAATGTTTCTAAACAGCAACAAAAAGGGTTCTTCTATTATCACAAGATTTGGTGTTATAAAGAACAATATACAACACACTCTTCATCAATCTAAAAACAGCATGCAAATGGTTCTATGAGTGACCAAGAGCTCTATATAGAACCATTGCATACTTAAATGGTTCTTTGGACAGTAAAATGAAACTCACATATGGCAATGTGTTGTATATGGATCTTTATAGAACATTTTTGAAAATGGTTCTATATAACCATTTTTTCTCTATATAGAACCATATACAACAGGTTCTGTATCAATCTGAAGAAACATTTCAGTAAGCAAATGGTTCTGTGAGTGTTCAGGGTTCTATATATAACCATTTTTTTTATCATAGAACCCTGTAAGAGTGTATGTGACTGAACATTTCACAGTGTTTAGTGATTCTACGTATGGGTAACAAGTTGGGGTAGATACAGTGCACTAGTAGTTATTAGTACGAAGCTTGAAAATCGTCAGGGTTCTAGATATAGTGAATTATGATCTAATTAGGATAATATATTTTCATACTGCCCAGCTACACTGAACTCTATCTACACTGACAGTGGGAAACACATTTTGGTGCTATTTATGTAGAACAAAAGAACAAAATTTCATAAAACTCATGGTTCGTGTATAAACTCGCGTATCTCGTGGTTCTAAGTAGGACCTTTGGCTTTCCTAAAGACTTGAAGAACCAGCTGTGGACCTATGTCGTTGCTAGCTGGACGGTTCTGTGGTAAAACAAGTCAATCTACTGTTTGTAGTTTACCGTTTCCTCCAACGTTATGTACCTCCTACACTTTAGTCTGATTTTACTGAATCATTGCTCTAGATACTACACATGTACAGCGGCCTCCAAAAGTATTTGGACACCATTTACCAAACAGTAAGCTTTAATGAGGAACTCCAGATAGAATACATTATGCTCACATGTGGAAATATCCAAGTCTGGGGCCGGACTTACACTTTTCAGTGAGCACTGGATGCACACTTTCAAAAGTCTGCAAAGAATTAATTAATTTCAAGTACAGCACAAATGTCCAACTACTTCTGAGAGCCAATTATAAGGCCTTCATTAATAGCATTGACAATCCAACAACATCATCAGAACTAATGTCCAAAGAAAAACAAGTATCTTCAAAACGGCAGCTTCATAGAAGAGGACATAAACTCTTTACCTGCCATGTAAGTCAATGGAACCGGGTTTTTGGAGCACTACTATTGGTCCATTCATCATAAAATTTGCTCACAATGTCAACGGCAGGTGTCGTGTTCATATGAAAAATAAAAAAGGACCAAAATGGAGATACATTTCTCTTTGGACAGCGACAATATGTTCTATCATCATCATCTTCACCCTCCTTCTTGCTCAATCTGACCACAGGATGTGAGAGATTGGTTAGCTGGTCTAAGACTCCTTGATTGACAATAAGCTTCTTTCCCAGGGGATTGAGTGGAACACAATGTAAGCAGCCCCTCCTCCTATGACAAGGTCTTTTCCACCTATATTTAAATATTCTGCAAATAACAAAATGAATTGGTCAACACTGACCGCTGGCAGGAGAGGCATGTTCAACATGAGGACAGAGTGAGACGATGTTTGCTGAAGCCTCCTCCGTCACCAATACCCTCTAGGCTAGTTAAACAAGTTCACTTCCTCCCTACACACAGTGACCAGCACTCTTATAAACACCACACCGCCCTAGCAAAGCCCCTCGGTCTTAAACTTCTTCTCCTTTACTACATCTATGGTGATATATTGATAGTAATGCAATCACAGTACTCAACTACACATGACCACCAAGTTTGGATAAGTTCTGCTTTCTTCTATAGATGTATTTAGGCAAATGAGGCGGCCTATTCTCCGCTGTGGTCAGGATTAGAGGTGGAAAAGCCAAGAGGAGCTGGCCACCAGGGTGGAAACGAAGGGGCTGGAGAAAGCCCCCCGAAACTTTGGGGATATTTGCATATAATTTTACCAAGCTGCAGTCGGCCGTGACGGCGATTGTTTCTGATGTTGGTGGCTCTGCCTTTTCCTTTCTAACTGGATGGAGTGAAACCCTGCACAATGGGAGGACAGAAAAAGGCTTTGCTACACCCATCTCCTCCCTCCGTCTCGCCCGTTCTAGTGCGCCGAACGCTGGAAGGAGGTAAAGGTAATGCAGGGCTTGTTAAGAGAAAGACCCAAACAAATTGATGTTTCGGTCTTCACTGTTCTTTTATAACTTTAGACTTGCAAGTGAGTCTTTTTCTTGACAGAAGTCCTAAGATTTCTGGTTGGACCACATCTAGTTGGTTGAAGCACCTTTTTCTAGAATCTTTGACCATCTAGTTTGCAGTATATCGTATCATCAAAACATAAGTATCTCTAAAACTGCAACTTCACAAGACAGGCCAACAACTTTCAATGTACGTCAATGGAACCAGAATTGTTTCCTAGCTACTTTGGGGCATTTTCATTGGTCCATTAATCATAAAATGTTCACACAAACAGCAGCTGTCGTGTTCAAATGATATCGATAAATGTCACTTTGGACAGTGACAATATCTTTTATTGGATGTGTCAGTGTTCAAGAAAGAACCAAGAATACACTGAGAAAGAGAGGGGTAAGAAGTGAGTAAGAAAGGGGGAGGGGGGGTGAGGTTAGTTGTCCCATTGAGGTCTGTCTGAAAGGGTGACAACCCTGGGTTCCTTGGGCTTCATCCCTGAGTGGCTCCAAAGGAAAATAATCAGGCGTATGAAATCAAAGCTGCTGAGTAAAGTGACTGAGCTGAGCCTGAAAACGGGGCTCCAGAATCCAACAAATTCCAAGGAAACACACCCGCACTGGGGACAAGACGACAGAAGGGCTCCTCCAGATCTCGAGTCAGCACACGCACCGCCATCCCACCTTCGAGTACATGATGTAAGAAGAGTGCACAGGTGTCTGTCAACAGAAGAACGATGAACGGATGATTGGGTCGATAACATGAGGCCGCCTGCCAGGCGGTCTGTCAAACGGCAGAAAGCGAGGAACCGGGGGGGTCGACAAAGAGGGCATGCAGATGGAAAAGAAAACCCATAATGCCATGAAAGGCGGGCGCTGTGAAAGAGGACCAACAAGCCAATATTGGTTTAAATCCCAGCAGAGAACAGTGGGCCAAGCGGAGGGGAAAAGAAAGCTGAGAGAAATTAGAGCGTTTTAGCTTCACTAGGCTATGAATAATAACTAATGGAGCCCTGCTAAATGTACTCGGGGAGTCGGACCCTTTCTCATGTTAAATGTTTGGAATCTCCAATGGAGAGCGGCCATCTTCTGCTCTCTGAGGAGACTTGGGTCGAGCTCCGCACGATTGGACACGGACTACAGATGAAAGTAGACGTTCGTCTGAGGGTTCAGGTCTGGAGGGTATCAAAACGTCTGCTTCCAAATTCATGGCTCTTGAGTTCCGTTAACGTGAAAGTGGCCTTGCGAAGATTACTGGACATGTTCTACTAATATTCAGTAAGAAATTGATGAACCAACCATGCAAGTCAAGTCTTTTCATACTGTCCGAATAAAAACAAGTATCTTTACCAGAGAGCACAAAAACTGTCTTTACCTACAATGTAAGTCAATAGAACCAGAGTTTTCGTCCAAGCCGTTTTGGAGCATTTTTATTGGTACACCCATCATGACATTTCCACACAAAGCAAACTCTGCATTCAAATGATGCAGCAATGGACAGCAATGATAAAATAACCTGACAAAGTGTCCTGGAGATGTTAACAGTTCAAATGGTAGAACGTACTCACAGTCAGCTCCATGACTACCATCGTTATAAAGGGTAAAGATGAGTGAAATAAGGTGGTTTTAACGATTCTACATGTATAATTTGCTTTATTGGCGCTCCTGCAGTTAGTACTTCGAGCAACAGCTTGACCACATTCTTTCCCTGTAATCCCCTGAGGAGATGGAAGAATCCAACACAAGGAATTTGGGACCCTTCTCAATACAGAAACTCTCCAGATCCTCAAGGTCCACTCTTAGGGATTCGACTCTTTAGTTCACCTCACAGCTTTCCAATGGGGGTTAGGTCAGTGGACTGGGATGGCTTGATTTTGAGGTCACTGAACAATTTTTGTGCAAATCTAAAACTGAGGTTTAGCTTTCTGGCAGTATTACATAGTTTAATTCAAAATCTACTGGTACTTCATGGAGTCCACGATACCACAGGCCCCAGTTTTGTTATTAAATGGAATATTAAGAATATTGAATGGATGCTCGCTTAATGTTTTCTTGGTTGTCCCTAACATCATCCTTAAAACACTCTAAATGTTGCAGCTAAAACAATTCTTTATTTAACCTTTGTGAACATATTTGAAATTATAATCGTCTTTAAAGTATTTATTAAACATTAGATTGAAATCTATGTATGTAAGAACTAAGTAATGTCAGCCTAAGCTGTGAGAAAGTTTCCTACTAGTTGAATCCTACCAAGGTTCTAAACCATCACAGACCCTCCACCCTATATACCAGTGACCATTACATTCTTTTCACACTAAACCCACCTTTTTGCCCAAATTCTCTATTTTATCTCATGTGACCACAGACTACAAGGTCCAGTCACCTCATATTTATACCCTAGAGCTTAGATGCCCAAATTGTTTCAAAGAGATTAATAGAAATATTAACCACAAATGATTAAAATGATTCCATATTCAAAATAGAATCAGAGCTTCTGCATGTTTCCTATCACTGCATAAAACATGCAAAGGGCCTTTTTATTAGAGGACTGTAATACGTACGTACACTTCTCCAAAAGAATTTGTGAGACAAACTAAACAAAACATAATTTTACAGCTCTGTTAGATCATATTCCTTACCTAGCAAATACATGCAGCAACAGGATCTCTATTCCAATCTTTCATTCATTCATCATCTGAACCACTCATCTTCCTGGGTTGCAGGAGGAGCCTATCCCAGCGCTGACCAGCCAGAAGGCAGCAAACACCCCTGTACAGGTCACAGTGCACACACACACAACTAGGGGGCATCATTTTAATATCTGTGGCTCACCTGACTGCATGTTCTTTGGATTGTGGCAGGAAACTAAGCCGCATGCGAACACAAGAGAACATGTAGACTCTTCACAGACAGGACTCTGGCTGCCTGTCTGGTGAAATCAGACCCAGGCTGATGGGCAACAGCGCTAACCACTCCTGACAAAACACATTTCAGAGAAAGGTCAGATTGTTTTTTCAGCTCAGCGCGCTGGTGTCACTGAGTAATTTTAAACTCTTAATTTCTAACCACCTCTGTATGACCTGCCAATGTTTTATTTAATTTGTTTTACAGTTTTATAATTTTGATATTCAGCTGTTGTTTTTAAATTTTTCTTTTATACCATTCTTTTATTTAGATTTTTATTACTCTTTTATTATTATTATTATTTTAAATATTTTATATTGATTTCTTTTACTATTTCTTTTATTTTACGTTTTACTACTATATTTATATCTATTTGTATTGACTTATTTTTTACTTTTGTCTTATTCTTGGTTTTAGTTTCTTATTTAGCTTTTATGTGTTTTTCTTTTACAGTTTATCTTACTTAATTTTGTCTCTGTTCTTATTGTTTCTTTTACATTTTAAGTACTAATTAAAATGCATTTTATTTCAATCCATTTTTGCTTAACCATTGTAATGTGTCCCTCAATGTATTCCAGAATGAAAATAAAGGTTGATTGATTGATTGATTGATTGATTAACCACAGAAATATTTCATGGCATTTTTCATCACATACATGAAAAACAACAATTTAAACCCATGGAGGAAAATAATCAGAACTTTTTTCACAACCACAGCATGACATTTGGATCAGAACATTTTCTAGTAGTAGTTATATTAAACGCTAGTACTAATTAATTTTCTGTGTTGCTGATTTTGACTGTCCCACTTGCCTGTTCAGAAATTAAGACCGGTTCATCACGTATGTGTAATTTATGACATTGCAAGTACATCAGTGATGATAAAAATAAAGCCAAACTGAATTTAACAGTTTCAAGTTCTAATCGAGGTGACCCCAAAGTATCATTTAAAAAGAACTAGTATACGAATACAAGCAAACCTAAAGCGATATTACAGACACCTGCACGGTCTTAATCAAAGAGTTGTGCTGTATGTAAAAGTGGCAGGAACAAAAAACATGACTAGTGATAGTTTTCTAACTCGTGTCATCTTGCCTGTAAAATGGTCAGCATGTATTTACCGTAAAGTAATTAAATAAATAAATGTGTGTTCCAGCCTGTCTGGAATTAAACCTGCAGCCACACTGGCCAATTGCACACCTCACTTAATTTTCTATCAGTACTGCAGAAACCTGGGCAGCACTAAGCCTGTTCACTGGCATACAGCAACATACAGTCCTAGTTTATCCTGCACACATTTTCCTGTTAAAAATGATTTACTCTCCTAGTTATGGTGCCTTAAAAAACTTGTCATGTTAGCTATTTTTCAGACTTATACTCATTTAGAACAGTATTACATATCGCTACTGTCGGATCATTCTTGTAATTTAGTAATTAAAATTTAGTATTAAAAAATAACAGCTAAACTTCACAGCATGATAAAATTATGATAAATGGACTGACAGAAATGCTCCAAAGTTACTTACTTACTGAAGAAAATTAGTTCCAATAACTTCTATTCAAACTTAAAAACCTGTGTAGGTTCACTGGTGGTTTTGGATAGTAAATAAATACGGGAACAGATTTAACAGGCTGCTGTCTTCATTAAAGTGCTGCCTCAGCTGCAACGTTTGAAAAAGGAGAAAACGAATTTGTTTAACACAACAGGAGACAGACACGCTCTTGGGAAGTGAATTTTTATGCTCTAAAAAAGTTTATGTATGCATTGAGATTAGTTGGTGATGGTTTCTAAATGCAATAAAGGCAACAGTCACTGTACTTTGTTGAAAGGGTATTAGATAATCCCCAAGATATAACTGAAGTTAAATATGTGTATAATTATGACAAATTACAAACAAGGTCGTTTTTAGTTTTTAATAAACATTTTGGTCACAAAAGTGACAGTTAGTTTGTCTTTTAGCCAATTATACTACATCTTTAGCTCTATCATCCAGGAATACAGTAAAAAGTAATAAAGCCAGTGATGTTAACTGAGTTGTTCTTAGGTTACTGAAGTAATGAATAGAAGCTGGTGCCCCAGAACTCTAGATGCTTCTCTGGCTGGCCTGGTGTTGTTGGAGGTGTTGCGGATCGTCGTCTGTCGTCATAAGGAACAGTGGACGGTAGTCCAGATGTCCTGTTGGGTCTGTGGTAAGCACCGAGAACACGCTCCCGAGCTCCTCTGGACTGTCACACACTCCACACAGCTGCAGGACTGTGGCCAGCTCTGCTGCGGAGAGGTGACCAGAACCGGAGACATCCAATCGCAGACAGGCTTTACGGACAGCCCTCTTCCTTCTGATGAGCTGCAGCGTAAACAGGTAACACCGTGAACAGCCGCACAGACAAATATGCGTAATGGTCATAAATGTATATTAATACAAAAGTAGTAGAACTTTTGGGAAATAACAAAGACCCTGAATCTGTAAACAGGAAATAAACAATGTCACTCAGCCAGAGTATCACAACGCTCTTTCAGACGATTAGTAACAGGGGCTGATCAAGCTCGTATACAAGACAGGACGAAGAGGAGGGGCTACATGCTCAACTCCACATGCATTGTCAAGAAACAAGAGAGCCAAAGAGTAGAAGACCTGAAGAACGTGGATTTAGTTTCTATATCAGGCAAGAGGCAAAGGGCAATGTTGACATCAGTGAGCTGTTTGGTGGAGAACTCTGAGAGACTGAGGTCAGTCTTGTTTGTTAGTCAACCTGTTATAATTTTCCTGCTCCACCTTAAATGAAGCTCCAGTTACTTTCAGACACCCAGGGCCCAAGTCACATCTCTTTTACTAATGAAAACATATTCCTAAAGTACAGTATTACATATTTGTCTCTTGTTCTGCTGCAACATTAATTACAGGTGTAATTAATGTTGTTTACTGTAAAAAGTTTTAAGGATTTGTTTTTGTTAGTACATTAGCCTCTGTGCACTAAACATGGCCTGGCTTACACTGCGCTAGTTTCATGCACTGTTGTTAACATATCAGGGAGGAAAGTCGCTAGTGGCTGTCCTAGAAGTCGCTAAATGACGTAATCGTCTAATTTGCATAATGGTCTATTTGCGTGTATTTGAAGGAATAACGTTGGAGAGATAAAAAGTGAGTATAAAACACTAAATATGTTATAACTACTAATAAACTCTAAATAAATGAACTTCTTCTGTGGATTCTTTTTTTTGTTGCCTTTGAAATCGGCCGGGTCACACTGAAGAATTTCTCTCTGGGATCAATAAAGTATCTATCTATCTAAGACGCCTTTATATTTACATCCTGCTCTGTAGACAGGGGGCAGGGTCAGTGGCGGCTTTGGGCATGCGCAGTGAGTGTAGTGGGTCATGGTGTGGTGAGGGTCTGCTCTGACTGTGAAACTGAGCACTGGGAGTGTAGTGGGTCGTGGAGTGGTGAGGGTCTGCTCTGACTGTGAGACTGAGCACTGTGAGTGTAGTGGGTGGTGGAGTGGTGAGGGTCTGCTCTGACTGTGAAACTGAGCACTGTGAGTGTAGTGGGTGGTGGAGTGGTGAGGGTCTGCTCTGACTGTGAGACTGAGCACTGTGAGTGTAGTGGGTCATGGTGTGGTGAGGGTCTGCTCTGACTGTGAAACTGAGCACTGTGAGTGTAGTGGGTGGTGGAGTGGTGAGGGTCTGCTCTGACTGTGAGACTGAGCACTGTGAGTGTAGTGGGTGGTGGAGTGGTGAGGGTCTGCTCTGACTGTGAGACTGAGCACTGTGAGTGTAGTGGGTGGTGGAGTGGTGAGGGTCTGCTCTGACTGTGAAACTGAGCACTGTGAGTGTAGTGGGTGGTGGAGTGGTGATGGTCTGCTCTGACTGTGAGACTGAGCACTGTGAGTGTAGTGGGTGGTGGAGTGGTGAGGGTCTGCTCTGACTGTGAGACTGAGCACTGTGAGTGTAGTGGGTGGTGGAGTGGTGAGGGTCTCCTCTGACTGTGAAACTGAGCACTGTGAGTGTAGTGGGTGGTGGAGTGGTGAGGGTCTGCTCTGACTGTAAGACTGAGCACTGTGAGTGTAGTGGGTGGTGGAGTGGTGAGGGTCTGCTCTGACTGTGAGACTGAGCACTGTGAGTGTAGTGGGTGGTGGAGTGGTGAGGGTCTGCTCTGACTGTGAGACTGAGCACTGTGAGTGTAGTGGGTGGTGGAGTGGTGAGGGTCTGCTCTGACTGTGAGACTGAGCACTGTGAGTGTAGTGGGTCGTGGAGTGGTGAGGGTCTGCTCTGACTGTAAGACTGAGCACTGTGAGTGTAGTGGGTGGTGGAGTGGTGAGGGTCTGCTCTGACTGTGAGACTGAGCACTGTGAGTGTAGTGGGTGGTGGAGTGGTGAGGGTCTGCTCTGACTGTGAGACTGAGCACTGTGAGTGTAGTGGGTCGTGGAGTGGTGAGGGTCTGCTCTGACTGTAAGACTGAGCACTGTGAGTGTAGTGGGTGGTGGAGTAGTGAGGGTCTGCTCTGACTGTGAGACTGAGCACTGTGAGTGTAGTGGGTGGTGGAGTAGTGAGGGTCTGCTCTGACTGTGAGACTGAACACTGTGAGTGTAGTGGGTGGTGGAGTAGTGAGGGTCTGCTCTGACTGTGAGACTGAACACTGTGAGTGTAGTGGGTGGTGGAGTGGTGAGGGTCTGCTCTGACTGTGAGACTGAGCACTGTGAGTGTAGTGGGTCGTGGAGTGGTGAGGGTCTGCTCTGACTGTAAGACTGAGCACTGTGAGTGTAGTGCGTGGTGGAGTGGTGAGGGTCTGCTCTGACTGTGAGACTGAGCACTGTGAGTGTAGTGGGTCGTGGAGTGGTGAGGGTCTGCTCTGACTGTAAGACTGAGCACTGTGAGTGTAGTGGGCGGGGCTTAAGGCAGCCCCCGCTGCTCGCTGAGGACAGTAACTGAAGATCATGTGTGTTCACCTTAGAGTCTCTAAACGTTTCCAATAACACCAGAAACAGTCGCTAGATTTGTCGCTAGTCGCTTAAAAAAAGTTGCTACAGGGTCTGAAAAGTCGCTAAATATAGCGACAAAGTCGCCAAGTTGGCAACACTGGTTTTATGACCTACAGCTCTGGCGGGGGCTGAAAGTAAAAACAAGCCTTAGAACTACATACAAAACCCATACATAATAACTGTTAAGCTAGCCTGAGGCACTAGCATGAAACTGCTGAACCATTTAAGGTGGAGCAGGAAATTTTGAACAAGAAGCTGAACAAGCAATAAATTGTGGCACCATATAAGAGAGAACAAGAAAACAGTTTCAGTTAGGGAGTTGGAAGGCAAGTTAATGGATGAGAAGGTTCTATTTCTGCTAAACATCAAGTAACATTAACTTATTAACTAGTTTCAGCACTGCGACAGCACCTGTAGCAACATTCTGCAAACCCACAACCTCGCTTACATTAGCTTCTTGCTGTGACACTGTTTGCCATTGTATCATGGTATTTGTGCAAACAGCAGACGAAGGGTTTTTTGAAGGGTTTCAGAGCCATGAAGACCTAAAGTTTGCTAGTTTGGTGTCGCTCGCCATGGCATGTTCTTGAATTTGGGGTGCATTTAGTTTGTTTTGCTGTTGAGTTCAAATATCAACAATCGCTCTACAGAGTCTAAGTCATTAAACCTTTTTGGTGCTAAAACCACTTTTAGAAAACTTCTATATACGGTTATACAAACACATTCTCAGTCGTTCTTTAGAACCATTTCTGCATGCAAAAATCAATTTATGGATCAAGTGGTTCTATTTTTTCCATCTACCTTTTTTAATTGAGTATTTAGTGACGATCTGCTGTATATTCTTTACCTTCTTCCTGATCCTGGTACTCAGGGTTTCAACAGAAACCTTTTCTGTATTCCCAGGCAAGTCTCCAGTCTCTCTTTGTGCCTGCAGAGCAGCAGCCATGTTGAGACCACTCTTCCATGCTTGTTCCCGGTAAGCAAAAGGCCTGAGGAACTCTATGTAAGACACTCTAGACAGAGTAAACAGAGTAAACAGTAGAGACCAATATGAATATTTATCACTTCACACATTTAACCCACTCACTAAATAAATTAAGATAACAATATGACTGTGTGTCTTTAGCTCTAGGATGTGAAGCTGATTTGGCAAAACTGTGGTTTGTAAGTAAATAACTGATCCTTTGCATGAGTACTCCGTCATGCTGTGTAATATTGCTTGTGTATTTGCATAGATCACCTGCCGTCACGGTTCATGTCAAACTTGTTGGCCAGTATTTCACATTCGTACTGGCTGAGATTTACACAGAGACTCGTCAGGACTTCCTTAAACTCCTCGCGACTCACAAAACCTGTACCAGACACATCCATGCTCGAGAATTCAGCCCATACCTCGGCTACTGAGAGCTCCACCTTCAGAGATTGTGAAAGAGAACACGTTATCAATTTTTGGATCCGAGAATCTCAGGACTTGACTTTTCCAAGCCTAGTTTTGCTGTACTTGTAAACGTATCCATTGTGTTTACATTCTGTTATCAATAGGCTGGAGTGAAAATGGAAAAAGGAAATGTGTTACGTAAATCTGAAAATGCTTGTTGGACTCTTTGCTTGTTTCAATGAGAGATGGAGAAATAATTAATATAACAACATCCTGCCAACAGCTGGGACTTCTCAGGGTTACTATTCACATTTACTGTTTTTCTTGTTTATGGTTGGAGGTGAACACGCTCACCTTGGACCGGAGAGTATCCACCATTATATCGGATACATAGCTAAGCTTGTTGGAGAGGCGCATGAAATCATTGTCTCCGCGTTTTGGGGGGCAGCGTTTGGCATTGGGGTACCGACGGGAGGTAGGAGAGGGGCCGAAATGGCGGATGAAGTGTTCAAATTCCACCGTCCCATCCTGCCTGGTGAGTAGTGATGACCACAAGCGCCGGACTTCGCCACGGGTTATCTCGGGCTGTGCAGGAAACCTGAGAGCGAGAGAGAAAGATGTCTTAACCTAATATATATAATCACCGTCCAACGATAAACAAAGATCTCCTAAATAGTAACTTTACAGCAGAGCTGTAAAGAAATTCATTAATAATGCCATTTTAGAGCATTTCTAACCGTCTAGTCATCATCAAATTTCACACTTATGCAAATTATGCTCACAAATTATGCATAACACAAAACAAAACAAATCACAAAAATGGAGACTTCATTTTGGTCACTGACGATACAGCACTTTCACAAAACAGATACAACCAGGTGACATTATATGTCCTGTATATTATGATTTCTACTAAAATGACCCTCTGAAATACTGAAAAGTTGACTATTATGCTGATAAGTAGAATATTATAAGTATTATTATTGTAGAGTATTATAAGTATTATTCTAGTTCACTAGCCACTTCACAAGCTATCAATGCACAGCGATGACTGACTGCTACTCGACTGCTCACAAACCTCAGCAGGTTGTTTGAGACAGCTGGGCCAAATGTACATGTTTCTTCAAATCACATCCATAGTCTTAAACTGCACGTTCAAAAGTATCCAGACGTGACCTGTGCTTAATGAATTAAGTCTGAAGCAGCTGATGAACCTAAGGTCACCTTGCTCAATGCCAAGCGTTTACTAGAGGAATATAAAACTCCCAGCATTGGGCTGTGGAGCAGTGCGACTGCCTTCTCCGGAGAGATTGAGCTCAACCCGTTAACTTTAGGTTGAGCTGGAGTTATCCAGAGCTGATCATCCAGCATCAGTACCTGAGCTCGCTGACACGCTCATGTCTGAATGCAATGAGATCCTTACAGCAATGTTACAACACATATGTCAAGCCTTCCCAGAGGAGTAGAGGTTGTTACTGCAGCAAACAGCCCTATTATTATTATTATTAATAATATTAATAATAATAATAATAATAATAACAATAATAATAACAATAACAACAACAATAATCATAATAATAATAATAATAATAATAAAAATTATTATTATTATTATTATTATTATTGTTAATAATCATAATAATAATAATAATAATAATAAAAATAGATGTTGTTTCTTCTAAAATGGTACATATTGTGACATATGGTATCAAACAGTTTAAATCAGTTCAAATACATGTTTTAAATGAAAACAACGCACTAGTTTAGACAAACAAATTGGTGCAATGTTGTAGAACAGTTACAACAAGTAAGAAAAATAAATAAATAATGAATTACAGTCTGTAAGTGTTAGAACCACAAAGCTCCTTCATGGTCAGTAGAGCTGATACAATGGACAATAAGTGTATATTCAAGGAGGTGTTTTTAATATTCTTGATATTCACTGAATACAAAGCATTTTCATTTGAAACCAAACCACCACAGTTATAAGAACACTGTAGAGCGAATTCTGTATGTCCAATTCAGTGTGTTCAGTGCAACATTGTGGTGCTAAGAGCAGTTAGAAACAGGTTGTGGCCTCTATTAACAGCATCTTGTCCTTCTGGCTCAGATAGAAGTACACTGGCTGTGGGAGCAGCAGTACCGGTCACAAGTGTTTTTCACCTGCAGTCAGTTAAATAGGCTTGTGGTGCTGATTTAACTACAGGCACCAAAGTTCAGATACTTTTGACATTGCCAGTAGCGAGTGAGAAAAAGTAAGCGAATCCCCCTACAGTTCTCCATCTCCCAACGTTTTAGATCCCCCTCCGCCCCTCCCTCTCAAACCCCCCACCTCTGCCCAAGCTGCATCTAAGCCAAGACTTGGCAGCCAGCAGCATAGAAGCAACAGTTTCTCATCACTCACACACTCAGTAATCTTAAGGCGTTGGCACCAACCGTGGCTTAAGAAAGGACGGCACCGTGAGAGAACTCATTTCTCTCATATACAAACACACACACAGGCATGCCGTGATTTAAGAAAAGATAACAGCGTGTGAGAACAGACATGAATGGAGGTGCTGGAACTGATGGCAAACAAAAACACGTCTGTTTCATATTAGACTCCGCATCTCTATAAATCGCTTTAAATTCTGCGTGAGGTTGTGTGTCCAGGTTTATGACACTTGAGTGAACGAAACATGTGCTCCTTTAAAATTATATATATTTACTTACATCTTTATATATGTATCTATATATATATATATTTACTCACATCTCTATTTATATATATATATATATTTACTTACACCTCTATTTATATATGTATCTATATATATATATATTTACTCACATCTCTATTTATATATATATATATATTTACTTACACCTCTATTTATATATGTATATATATATATTTACTTACACCTCTATTTATATATGTATCTATATATATATATATTTACTTACATCTCTATTTATATATGTATCTATATATATATTTACTCACATCTCTATTTATCTATATATATATATTTACTTACATCTCTATTTATATATGTGTCTATATATATATATATATATATATATATATATATATATATATATATATATATATATATATATATTTACTTACACCTCTATTTATATATGCATCTATATATATATATATATTTACTTACACTTCTATTTATATATGTATCTATATATATATATATATATTTACTTACACCTCTATTTATATATGCATCTATATATATATATATATATATTTACTTACACCTCTATTTATATATGCATCTATATATATATATATAGTTACTTACACCTCTATTTATATATGTATCTATATATATATTTACTTACATCTCTATTTATATGTGTCTCTATATATATATATATATATATATTTCTTACACCTCTATTTATATATGTATCTATATATATATATATATATTTACTTACACCTCTATTTATATATGTATCTATATATATATATATATATATATTTACTTACACCTCTATTTATATATGTATCTATATATATATATATATTTACTCACATCTCTATTTATCTATATATATATATTTACTTACATCTCTATTTATATATGTGTCTATATACATATATATATATATATATATATATATATATATATATATATTTACTTACATCTCTATTTATATATGTGTCTATATATATATATATATATATATATATATATATATATATATATATATATATATATATTTACTTACACCTCTATTTATATATGTATCTATATATACATATTTACTTACACCTCTATTCCTCTATTTACATATGTATATATATTTATTTTCTCTCTCTATATATATATATATTTATTTTCTCTATTAATATATATATATATATATATATATATATATATATATATATATATATATATATATATATATACTTACATCTCTAATTATATATGTATCTATATATGTATACTTACATATTTAACATACAGCTCCCAACACCGAACAAAAACAAACCAGAGTGTATGTTTGTGTTGTGAGAATCCATCAAAGTAGCAAAAGTTTAACTTGTGCGCGCACACACACACACACACACACACACACACACACACACACACACACACACACACACACACACACACACACACACACACACTCCTCACTCCGGGAAGCAGAGGCATTGGCACAGATATATCAGCCAAACCTTCTGTGAACTTGGCTGCCCCAAAGCCTATTAAGAGTCACTAATCTAAAAGCTGGCGGAGGACACTCTACCTTGGCCTGGTTGGCACCGTCTCTCTCTACTCTCCTTCTTTCTTTCCTTCTCTCTCTCTCACTTTCTCTGCCAGGGCCACGCCACAGATTATGCAAATCCAATCGTGATGCCTCCCCACCCCTTATTCGCCTCCCCATTCCTTTTAGGCCACATCCCAGCATCGGAGAAAAAAAATGAATAAAGAGATAAAAGAGGGTGATGGAGGAGAGCAGAAACAAAAACAAGAGAGAGAGATCAGGGCAAGAGAGAAAAGTGAACAACAAAAGGGTCAAAGGAAGAGCTGGCGGACCGATAGAGGAGGTAAACAAATAAATAAATGGTTTGCGGATGCTGGCCGTTACAGGCAGAGAGAGTTTCTCGTGAGAGAGCTGCTGCTGTAGACACAGATTAAGTTACACTCTGAATGGAGATTATGGGCTGAAAGGCCTTTTCTGGTCCGGGACTAGGCTTTTAATCTGTGCCCTAAAAAAAACAAGCCCAGAAAGCAGCTCAGTTTGTTTAGCTGAATGAGTTGTGTTATGACAGTTGAAGACAGAGGGGAATAGAAGGAAGGAACAAGAAAATGAGTACGCTGAGGAAGAGAGAGAGAGAGAGAGAGCTATAAAAGGACAGGGGACAAAAACAAGAGAGATGAAGACGGGCTGAAGTTAGGAATGTGGAAGAGGGAAAGTAAAACATCAGTGAAGAGACAGACAGACAGAAAGAAAATAAATAGAGAAGATAGAAACAGACAGGCAGAGAAACTGACAGATAGATAGATAGATAGATAGATAGATAGATAGATAGATAGATAGATAGATAGATAGATAGATAGATAGATAGATAGATAGATAGATAGACAGACAGATAGATAGGCAAATAGACAGACAGACAGACAGATAGATGGATAGATAGATAGATAGATAGATAGATAGATAGATAGATAGATAGATAGATAGAGACAGACAGACAGATAGATAGGCAAATAGACAGACAGACAGACAGATAGATGGATAGATAGATAGATAGATAGATAGATAGATAGATAGATAGATAGATAGATAGATAGAGACAGACAGACAGATAGATAGACAAATAGACAGACAGACAGACAGATAGATAGATAGATAGATAGATGGATAGATAGATAGACAGACAGACAGACAGACACAGACAGGCAAAGGAGACAGATAGATAGATAGATAGATAGATAGATAGATAGATAGATAGATAGATAGATAGATAGATAGATAGATAGATAGATAGATAGAGACAGACAGACAGATAGACAAATAGACAGACAGACAGATAGATAGATAGATAGATAGATAGATAGATAGATAGATAGATAGATAGATAGATAGATAGATAGATAGATAGATAGATAGATAGATAGATAGGTAGATAGATAGATAGATAGATAGATAGATAGATCATAAGGAGACAGCCTACAGAGAAGCAGGTGCTCTATGGGAGCGTGTAAAGGGCGAGCGAGCAGTAGAGAGAGAAAGCCTCACCGTGCCAGCCCTCCTCAGGCTGAGCACATTGTTATTCATGGGGGGGAAAGAGAGAGCAGGCTTGTTAACTTGCACAATTAAGGCATCATTTGCCAACAGAAAGGGCCTACTTTCCGATCTCATTGTCTTAGCGCACAAAAGAGCCCCAAAGCCCCCTGATCTGTCCCGCAGAGGGGAGGGGCTGTCCTGTGAGCTGCACAAGGGCTGCTTGTGTCACGGGGGCTGGCGGTGGGAGACACAGGACAGAGAGGTGCATGGAGCACTGCGCAGATTTAGCATGGTGGTAAAACACAATGAGGAGTGATCTTCATCTCACCCTATAATCCAACTGAGAGTGCGTGTTTGTGCGACCGCTGCTGTTGTTGAGAGAGGGAGGACGTGTACTGTATACGGGTGCACCGTGTCAATGCGGTGTTGTTTTGCTGCTCGTGTGTGTGTGAGTGTACCTCTTGAGCAGTTGATACATGTCCTCCTGAGTGAGTCTTCTGGTGTTTTTCTCATCCAGCTCCTCAAACTCTCTCACCATGTCTCTGTACTGCTGGGCTACGATACTCCTGATCAGTCTGGAGAGCTGCCACATACACAAAGATAAGTATTTTTACCTCCAGCCTTTTAACACTGATACATTACTACTGGTTACTTCACACCAACACGCCAAGGGTCTGCTGGGAATCGGTGGAAAGACAAATTACATCAGCAGATATGTCACAATTGTGGTACGTAACAGATTGTAAACAGCATCAGGAGTTTAGAGAGTTAAGTGTAATGTATTCTAGGCTGGTTCACATCTACACAAGGTCAATACATATTAAAGGCCAACACCGAGTGAAACCCCAGAAATATACACAGTCGAGTCTCATTATTATGACCACTTCCTAGTGGCGGCAGCAGGTACGCATCAGTGTTATGGTCTGGGGAATGGGTTCAGGTCATTCTCTGGACGCACTCATCCATTTGGAAGACACTCTCAGCTGATTTGGGTCTGAATCCATCCTTGCAGATTACGTATACTATACATGCTGATGGTCTTCTCTGGGGCGGATGGGATCTTCCAGCAAGGCACGGCTAGAAATGTCAAACAATGGTTGAAGGAGCTGACCGAGACCTGCAAGTACTACCCTGAACCCCTAGTGCCCCAGACTTGAACCCAGTTGGGCATCTGTGGGACCACCTGGATGGTGGTGTTAGTTCTATGGATCCTCCTCCATGCTCCCTTCAGCAGCTGTGGGATGCACTGCAGTCAGCACGATACCTCCAGATACCTGTACCAACCTACCAGGACCTTACTGAGTCTCCCAGTCCGTCTACCTGCTGTCCATGCTGCACACGGTGGTCACTCTGGATACTAGCTGGTCATAATAATGTGACTCGACTGTGTAAGACAGATCTACAGATTTACCAATTTTAAAGGTGCCATTTTTAAGATTACACAACCTCTCAAATTCTCTCGCTATGTAGGGGCAGCGTATCACCAGGAAGTTGCGACGTCCACACATCAGTGTTGTAAGAAACGTACAGTCCCTCCTCAACGCTAGCATCACGGCCTCAATAAAACTGCAAACTACGCTAACCTTTGTTGTTCTGATGAGAAACTTAGAAGACTCAAGACTAGGGTCCAAAGCACAGCATTATTTTGCTAAAAAAAAACTGTTTCAAACATGACGAGAAGAAAGCTGGTCTGTGTTGTGAATCTCAACCGCCATATGCAAATTTCACCAGTAAAGCACCGGTAATGAACAAATGCGTTAGTGATACGCTACTTGTTCCTAAGCACACTTTCCAAATAATAATTAAACTGTTCTAACACAATTATCTCCATGTTTGTTCTTTATTATTTTTTCCCTAATTTTAAGATCAATGCATCTAGAAAAAGGGCCCACTTTGAAAAAATACTTCAACTTTAACTTTTAGTAGAACGGTTTTCCTTATAAAACTATAATTTTTTTCCAACAGTAGTGACATGTACTGTTGATTTAGGCTTATCTTTGTTGTTATTCTTAATTCAGTGAAACAGTGTTGCTCTTGTGTGCAGTTGAAATTTAAGACAGATTAATTTATTCTGAAACCATTTTCAAAACTCTTTTCCCACCAGTACCTAGCTGGGCTAATCAATGCTTTGTTAACTGAAATTAGCTGTGGTGCTTGTCTAGAAGAATCTGATCTGTGAAGATAACTGATTAAGACCAGGCTGAAACTGGGACACCTTATTATGCAAGTGTAGACCGTGCATAAGACAGCGACTGTATGTTCACATTCAGGAGATATGTTTTTGATTGCTTGTTGGACTCATTTTTGTCAGGGGTGCTGGAAATACCTGGACAACACAGTGAAATGAAGCATACCTCACTGACACTCCGCTCCTTCCCCACCATGTTTTTGTCCTTTTCCTCGTCTTGGCCTTTCTCTGAGAAATCAGGATGTTCAGCAGTCTTGCCAGATTCGAAGAGACTGGGTACTCCTTTTCTAATTATATAGAGATAAGCGAGAGATGAAAGAACTTCAAAAACCTTTAAAAACCTATATTTTCCGAACCTTCATCAGAAAAAACACAGGTGATAGGGAAAGACATAAAAAAGTTAAAAAATTTGTCCGCCTTTTCTTAAACGAGCACAACTCGTTTTCAGAACTCCAAAAGGCAGAGTGTGTTCTCAGGAACTAAAACTCAATTTATTCTCTTCTGGATCTAAAAATATTTGACTGTAAGTACATTTGACCCGTCTGTTATGTTTAAAAAATTACATTCATAATTTTACGTGTATAAACTGCCACGTACCGTTCAAATGCTCTCAAAAACAAGCAAAGGCTCAAGTCAAGCAATAAAACTTAATTACATAGATGATTATATTTACACTACCGCTCAAAAGTTTGGGATCACAGTGAAATGTTCTTGTTTTTAATGGAGTATCTTCTTCCTTAACACAACAATGGACTGACGGGTCTCTAAAGAAAGTTGTTTCTTTCTGGTCATTTTGAGCCTGTCAGCAAGCCATCAACTGCTGATCTTCAGATACTAAACTAACCTAGAATGTTGTTCCCTTTTATACTCACTTATTAGTAGAATGTTTTTCAGCTGTGCATCACAATTGATCAAGAGTGTCCTAACAACCAATTAGTCCAATAACATCCTTAACTTGGATTGGCGGTCGTACCAGGAGATTTAGACAGAGGACTGAGAATTACTGATAATAGGACTATATGTAAAATAAGCCTCTATACAGAAATAAGCTTTAATACAAACATTTTAATTCTTTACAAATCATCTGATACACTTACATTAATTGTGAAATGTACAGTATTATTTGTGAATTGCATGACAATTGCATGAATTGCATGAAATGAAATTCTAAAGTGATCCTAAACTTTTGAGCCGTAGTGTAGATGAAATATGAGACTGTATGGTATATTTACAATTGTAACAACTGTTTAATAAACATTTTCCTCAGAGAGAGTAGTCAGTATTTCAGAACTGGAAGTGGAAATGAGTCAAATTGACCTATAACATGATAGGAGGGTTAAGCAGCATTTTTCAAGTGAAGTGACCAAATTCTCATTTATCACAACACACTGACCACTGCAGCAGTCCAAGGAAAAAATGTGCATCTCCAAAATAGTAAGTGCCAGGGAAAGGCAAAAACATTCTTTACTTTCAATGCATTTCCAAATCTCTTTCCCTCCAGTACCTAGCTGGGCTAATCAATGCTTTGTTAATTGAATTGCTGTTCATAGACTTCAGTTCAGCATTCAACACCATCATCCCACAGAATCTCACCAGGAAGTTAAGCCTGCTGGGCCTCAACACCCCCCTATGCAACTGGATCCTGGACTTCCTGACAGGGAGGCCCCAGTTAGTCCGGTTCGGGAACAGCAGCTCCAGCACCATCACCATGAACACTGGGGCACCCCAGGGCAGTGTACTGAGTCCTCTGTTGTTCACCCTGCTGACTCATGACTGTGTTGCAAAACACAGTTCTAGCAGCATCATAAAGTTCGCCGATGATACAACTGTGCTGGGTCTCATCAGCAAAGGCGACGAGTCAGCATACAGGGAGGAGGTACAGCAGCTGACAGACTGGTGTACAGTCAACAACCTTCACTGGAATGTAGAGAAGACCAAGGAAATGGTTGTTGACTTCAGGAAATCAAGACCGGACCACTCTCCGCTTAACATCAACGGCTCCTCTGTGGAGATCATTAAGAGCACCAAGAGTTCCTTGGTGTCCACCTAGCGGAGAACCTCACCTGGTCCCTGAACACCAGCTCTACAGCCAAGAAAGCCCAGCAGCGTCTCTACTTCCTCCGGAAGCTGAGAAAGGCCCGTCTCCCTCCACCCATCCTCACCCTCTTCTATAGGGGAACCATAGAGAGCATCCTAAGCAGCTGCATCACTGCCTGGTTTGGGACCTGCACAGCCTCTGACCGCAAGTCCCTCCAACGCATTGTGAGGACAGCTGAGAGAATCATCGGAGTCTCTCTCCCCTCCGTCTTGGACATTTACACCACCCGCTGCATCCGCAAAGCAACCAGCATTGTGGATGACCCCACCCACCCTTCACACAGACTGTTCTCCCTCCTTCCATCAGGAAGAAGGTACCGCAGCGTCCGGTCCAACACGACCAGACTCTGCAACAGCTTCTTCCCCCAAGCCATCAGACTTCTCAACACAACTCAACTTCTGAACTGATATCTTTTCTGGTACATGTACACTCTCTCTCTCTCTCTCTCTCTCTCTCTCTCTCTCTCTCTCTCTCTCCAACCATTTACCCCAGATAAAAAAAGGGAAGCATTTTTGCACAAAGCATTGCACTAATAACTTTACTACCTCACTGGACTCTATTTATTACACATTGCACAATTTGCACACAACCAGCAATTATTTATTATTCTCTGTCTGTACTGTGTTGTTTGTTGTGTTGTGTTGTGTTGTGTTGTGTTGTGTTGTGTTGTGTTGTGTTGTGTTGTGTTGTGTTGTCTGTCCGTACTTGTTTGTTTGTGTTGCACTTGTGTCTGTATGCACTGTCTATGTTGCACCATGGTCCTGGAGGAACGTTGTTTCGTTTCACTGTGTACTCTGTATGTAGTTGAAATGACAATAAAAACCCACTTGACTTGAAATTAGCTGTGGTGCTTGTCTAGAAGAATCTGATCTGTGAAGATAACTGATTAAGACCAGGCTGAAACTGAGACACCTTATTATGCAAGTGTAGACCGTGCATAAGACAGCGACTGTATGTTCACATTCAGGCCTAAAGGTGAACTCTGCATAACATGATGTGTTTTTGATTGCTTGTTGGATTCTTTTTGTCAGGGGTCAGTATTTCAGAACTCAAAGTGGAGATGGGTCAAATTGACCTATAACATGATATGAGGGTTAAGCAGAATTTTTCAAGTTAAGTGACCAAATTCTCATTTATCACAACACACTGGACACTGCAGCAGTCCAAAATAGTAAGTGCCCAGAGGGAAGGCAAAAACATTCTTTGTAAAAAGGTTTATATTCCAATTGAATATTTGGACGGGAGCATTTCTGTTGACATATTCATTGTGAACGTTACAAAAAGTAAAGGACACCTGGTGTGTAGAATCTAAAAACAACAAAAATGGAGATATACAGTTTTCTTGTACAACATATTTGTTTATCTGCAAATTCTGATCATCTCCATGATGACTTTTGACGATGGACATGGTTTGAGAGGCTGTTTCATAAGAATGACCACGTGCATCTCAGCAGTGCTGCAGAAGATGATGGAGCAGGATAATGGAAGAGAGGGTCAAGTAGCTGTCCAGTTAGACAAACAGAGAGACCGATTTTGAAAGTTTGCTCGAGCAGCTCCTAAATGACCTGCTAGCCCTGATGGAAGGTGACGGGAGGCACGTGAGAAACCACGGCCGGGTTAATGTGCTCCCTGTGCGCTTGGCTGATCTGATGCGGGCCGGTGCAAGTGACCAGCAGGGCTGGGCTCTTTTGTCCTGGGAACGGCCCAGCCACTCCCAGGCCTGGGACCAGGGTCCCAGGACACCACAGGGGCCACGGCAGGGCGGTGTGGGCGGACCGCTGGCTGGAGAGGTCACGGACAGAAGAAGGGAGAAACGCGCTTGGGCTAAGAGAGGGAGAGATGTCAGGGATGGAAAGAAAAGAGAAATAAGGATGAGGAGAAAAGGCTAGTGGAATGAAAACAGAGAGGGAGGAAGATCAGAGGTGGACGGTGATTGTAGCTGAGTGCACTTAGAGGCAGTGACACCAACTGACCCACGTCACAAGAAGTTTGTGTGCATGTGCATTAGAGAGTGAGTGTGTTCGAGGTGTACTGTATGGACATACTGTTATCTATGAAACAGGCACCTTGTGTAGCCTAACACAGTAGCAGCATCCAACGTAAAGCCTGAACACTGCCTGTCATATATGTCATATCGTCACTGTCCAATGAAAAACAAGTATTTCATCATTTCATCATGAGTCCATTCATCATGAAATTTAATGTAAATTAAAGGAGAACAAGAACAGGCTTTCCACATGCATCAAAATTGGAACGAGCAAACAACTTTTCTAAGAATGATAAGTCATCACTCTACATTGTCTTTGGTCATTTGTCTATTATCAACAATGATGATCTGTTGCATGTTTTAAAGGGGAACTTCAACAGTAAAGTGGTTTGGTGTAAAATGCTCCTCTCCAATCCAAAAAGAACGTACTGATTCGGAGGTGTACACAGTGGTGGTGATGGGAACCAGATGTCTGAGTTTAATGCCTCTAAAAGCTCCCTCACAGCAAGTTATTACACCAAATGGTTATGAATATGCTGCCTGATGTTTGAAACTGCTGTGTAATAAAGCCTGAAATGTCATGTTTATCCATTTATTTCAGTCTATACATTGGCAGATGGCATTGTTAGGCATTGTTTTCAGATTCACCATCATATACATTACACATAAACACTTACAAGACATGTAAGTCAAATTGCTTTATCTGAGTTTGTGACCCCTCATGTTCCTATTATCACCACGGTTAAGAAGTCTGAGTTTCTACAGTGAAACATTTTAGCATCTCTGTTTAAATGATTGTATTAATCAGAGACTATGCAAATAAGTAGGGCCTATTAGCTGACCTAATAACATAGCCTAGTCAGAGGCAACCAAAAATCTGTCTCCTGTAACAGTACAACCACAAACAACAGACAGGCTATAAATTTTATACATTGATATTCTTAGTCGAAAAAGGCCAATACCTCAATTAATCAAATTTTGGTCCGAAAAATGTGAATAATTAGCCGAAATTGTTCATAATTAGTGATCTCTGTTTTAGCGTTTAACATACTGTACTGTTTCTGGATTTTAAGTGTGTATATTTCTGCATACATTCGTGTACATGTGCATCTAAGAGTAAAAATAATATTGCATTCTAATCAAAACTCAACATGGCAGTTCGTCTGTAATCCACTTGTGAACTCCCACAGATAACAGGTTGCTTACATAAAATATTGTAGTGGTCACATGTGGACACTGAAGTCACTACCTCTCCCGAGACTCCCCCAACATCCACATAAATATATTGCTTATATAAGATTTAAAGTTATGTGTCGCTCAGTGCTGGTTGTTAGTCTCTTTGACTGGATTTGAATGCTTTAAAGAAATGAGTCTGGCACGTCAATCTTTCCATTGTATCTGTCTTACTGGTCAGAAACACTGCCAACCTCTGAAAGGCTAGAAAAACACATGCTGTTGTATTACAGTTTAATCTTTATCATGTAGTAGACAGTGCTTAAGGCAAAGCTAAGGATCCGAGGTGCATTAATCTATGTTTTAAATACATGGATAAATACAATACAAGTGTAGTTTCAGTAAGCAAAGCTTTTGTTCGGTGTTATAGAAATTCCTCGACACTACAAATTGGATAAAAAAAAAGTGAAAATATAGTCAGACTTGTCTCTGGAGCTCATTCTTTTGTTTGGGTGATTCTTCAATTAGTGGAACTTTTAAGTCCCTAGGTTATAAATTTGTGTTAAAATTACTTTAATACAAATCAAACATTTTTGGTATTAAAAAGATGTACTGTCTTTTCATGAACAAAAAAGACACACCAAAATAAGTATGATTTCCATTTTTGATAATTATTTAAACATAAATATTTAGCTACTTTGGCCTTATCCCCAACCCAGACTTTAAAACTTCTGGGCCCCAATAAAATGCTAAAAAGTGATCAATTTATGAAAAAGATCACAATATGAGTTTCATAAAAACTTTAAAAAAACAAAACAAAACAAAACAGAATGTACTGTTTAGTTTCATATTTGTACCTACACATATTTTTGAGCAATATAATATCGTCCCCAACATTATTGCCATTACCGCAACAGTGTATGACTTCTGCAGGGACTTATTTAAAGGTAGCACTTGTTTATGTTGTAACCATGGAAACAAAGACTCACAAAGGAGCACATGTCAGCCATGAGTGAGGAGTGACATGTTAACGTGTGTAAATGGGAGTAACTAAATGGTGTATTGTTCCTGATCATAGAGTACATTTATTCAGAGTCATTACCATTTACATCAGTACGGCAGCACTTTACAAAACATTATTAATATTTATAATGTAACATTAATAATATTTATAATGTAACACTACTATTTATTTATTTATGTGGATTTAAGTGCATCTCGTACTAGCTGTTAACTAGATTTAGCAAATCCATGGCCTAGCTAGCTTTTTTCTTAAAAAAGTGAAAATTGTCATTACTGCAACACGTCATTATCAACACATAACATGTTGAGATGGTGATAACATTTGTTGATGGTAATGACATGTTTTCAACTTCACCATCCGTATCTTTTAAATTATTTAGAAATTAAATATAATTAAGTCGAACAGTGTGATTTTATAATGAAATTCAAGTGAAATGCATTACTTTATAAAACTAAAAAGAGGCCGCAATTGAAGAATCACCCGTATATGATTTCAGTAACTGGCTTAAAGGATGCGCAGCCAAGAAGCTTAATATCCACATCATTTTCTTGAAGTGACTCAGGCTGAGCAGTGACAGCAGCCAGACGGGTGAAGGGTCTCATACCCTGCTGACCCACTACAGCCACCTCAGCAGGACACCGGTGTCCAACAACACCACCACAAAACCAGCACAGCAGGGTCCTGGACAGGCACTCGCCGGACAAGTCACATCGCCAGACTAATGCTGAACACAGCCGTCTGCCTGCTCTGGAATGACTGGTTATCTTTTGGTGCAGAAGTAGATAAAGGTCCCTAAACTAACGCAGCCTTATAATGTCCGAAATCAGTTATACACTATTAGAAGTTCTATGCTTTCCCCACCAGCCGGACAAGAATCTTTTGAAGAGTGTCCAACTAATGAATTATCAGTCTAAGCATAGGTCTAAGATAAACACTAAAGCTTGGACTTCAATGCTATAAATCTTGCCATTCATTGTACTAGATATAATAAGAATAATATTTTGTCTTAATGTGTTCACTGTGTATGTAAGTTGCTTGTATCAACTGCCGCTACTGACTAAATCAATGAAATTCAATAACGTTTATTGTTTGTTTAAGTGAACATAGAGCACCGTCAGCCCATCGAAATCTTTTAAGACCACTCATTGATATGACAGAAGAAAGTCTATTGGATGAAGCTGTTGACCCTGTCCTCTTACTCTATCTAGATCTGAGACCTCGATTTCTTCTCTCCATTAAAATTTGAAGCATTATTAAAAAAAAATGCAGCACAGCTGATCCGAGGGCGGTTTAAAACAGTTTAACGTTTGTCTTGGTCTGAAATTAAGAAGCTTTCAGGAGAGGCAGTAAAGCTCTCACAGCCTTCCACTGAGGTTTGTCTCTCCCCATCACGTCAGTGTGCAAGGAATGTCCTCGGCCAACAGAAGCCTTTAATCCAATCATGCTGCCATTAACTCGCCGTAGCAGTGGTTACATGAAAGAAAGTAGTGTCAGTGCAGAACGAATGTGCGAGAATGACACGTTGCTGCTATAAAAGAGGACCATTCAATCAGGTCGAGGTAAAAAATACCTCAGAAGCAACGACATGAAGACAAACTCACTGCGACAGCCACAGTCTTTTTATTTCACATTGTTTGCCGCCCAAAAAAAAAAAAAAAAAGCTTCCAGAAAATTTCGCACAAAATACTCCTTCATACCGTAGTTACTTCGACCTGAAATCTCAGATACACTTTTGTGTGATGCTGTCCGACTCGCAAAGGCAACCCACAAAAGACACATTCCAGACAGAGCAAATATAAATAATGTCTCTGGTACAGACGCTTACGGTCATCTGATTTAGGTTATTAGTAAAAAACAGCAAATGTTAAAACTGGCTCTTTTCACAGAGTCCCTCGAATACAGGCAGAAACCCCTAAAAAATAAAAACAAGTTCATTTGAGAGGTTATGATACGAAGATAATTGGTAGAAAATCCCTACAAAAAAGTACTACAAAGTTCTACAAGTCAGCTTAATAAAAAGCCAGTGTCATAGCACTATGTGACACTTAAACTTTAGCGTCTCTGTTTAACTTTTTATTGATTTTTTTAAGATTATTGTACATTTAACAGCGGATGTCAAATCTAAACTGATCAATTGAGATTCTTTAACCAAATAAAAATAAATAATAAAAATAAATAAATGCATGAATAAACTAATAAGTAAAATGGGAAACATCTTAACATTAAAAGAGCTATAAATAAAATTTTTACATGATGGTATATATATATTTTCGATCCTCTGACAAAGCCTTTGCCTTCAAACCCATATTTGATGAGAATAAAGAAGAAATGCTGGGCTACTGAGGTCAAATCATTTTACATTTTATTTGTAGCCCTTAACATGTACAGATACAGATGCAAAAAGAAAAGGATGTAAGGTGCAGCTAAATTTAAAACTGACAATAAAGAAATTACATTTTATTAGCAAATACATTACACACAAGTTCGCTTCTCTAAGCTTTTAGAATACTGCGCTAACACCTACCGCCGGCTGTGACGTAATCTTAAACAGGTAATCATGGAAATACTTCAACATCAGCCTCGTCACCAATTAAAATTGTGAATAATCTATCGACAGTCATTACTGAGAAGAAGAAAAACTGCTGAAAAAGCTGTATAACATTATCTAATTAACATTTGACACATTCATAAAACTAAAGACTCTTGAGCTTGATCCAAAACCCTCGTGCAGATCCTTTAAACTTTCACAAAGCTGCTTCCTCAAACAACCCTCAAGATTATATTTTCAGAGTAATGTATTCAAGCCATGCCTCTAGTTTATGCTGACATCACAGCAAACTTATCAAAGTATTTCTTTAGATAAAACCAGGTAAAAAGACATGTTCTACACTCATGATTAATTTAAAAATTTTAAAAGTTTCAATAATTGTGAGAACAAACAAACACACAATACGTCCTAATTCAACCTGCATTTAACCGTCTAGCTGTTTGTTAACAGACACAGGAATCAGGTTCCAGCGCCACTCCAGCTCACAATCTGTCGCGTCAGTAAAAACAGCGATTTGCTGAAACGAGCAAGCGATGGGTTTCACTCCCCACGTTCCCACTGTCTCAGAAAGAAGGATTTGCGGAGGGAGAAAAAAAAAAAAAAGAAAAGACGGAGACAGAGACAGGGAGACGGATCGGGAGAAAAGAATGATCCCCGTCACTCGCGGAGACAAGACACCCTAAGAGATAACGGACGGATGAATGAGTGGCTTATTTCTCTCTTTCTTTAGTCCCGTGCAAGTCTAGAGGGATAGATGGATGGATGGAGAGAGGGAGGGAATAAGCCATGGGAGGGAAAATAGGAGGAGAATGACTCGATGCATGTTTATCTGCTGCCTGTCTAATCTGGGCCACCATCTGAGAGGAGAGAGGTGCGTGTATGAGTGTGCGAGCGTGTGAGTGAGTGAGAAAACGTGTGAATGAGGATACCAGGGCCAAAAGACTCGGCACCAGTGAGCTCTGTGTGTGAGTGTGTGTGTTTGTTTTCAGTCATATTTAGGACTGACTGTAGGAGAATCAGGTAAAAGCAGACGAGGACTATGTGAGCGCATGTAAACTTATTTATATTTCTGTAAAATCTTTAAATATTAATGTACATCAGCATTTGTATGTTTGTTTTGTGAGCTACTACATTATCCAACACAGATTCCTTGCACGTGCAAACATTTTGGCCAGTGAATTCTGAAGCGATCCCGGCTTGTAATTTGTTTTTGTACAGAAGCTCTATGTGTCATTAGTTAAAACTGAAAGTGTAAAGTTTAGAGCTAGGCTTACTATTAAGTATACACATCTACAAATATTAAATTATTCTTACACATAGACACTTACACAGAGATTTTACAAATGGGACATATAGTTTGTGGCTAAGAAAAACTCCAGGGCCTGGCAAACAAAGCAAAGATGCACTGTAAACGTTACAGTGTTCTCCAAAGATAGCCCCGGCTGGAGCAGGACAGACACTACACTGAACTTCACTGTACATTCACTGTGTTCAGGACAGTCCTAGTTATACCAACAGATAAACACATAAAAGCTTTTATTTTTTATTTTTTAATTATAAAGAGAAAAAAAAGACTTTTATTTAGTTTAACTTATATTATTATACTTTACATATTTTGTATATATTTTTTATTATTTCTTTTTTGTTATCTTTATCTGTTGGTGAATGGAGGAACAGCAAAGTAAGAATTTCATTGTACAGTGTAACTGTCTGTACTGCTGTGCATATGACAATAAAACTCTTGAATCTTGAGATAATTGGTAGTTGTGGCTATGCAGCCTTTCCCACCCCCCGCTCATGGCAGCCCAGTATTATATACTAATGATTTAATACATACATTAAAATCAGGTGCAGTATTAGCCAAGAAGAAAACAGTTACTTTTAAATAGTATCAAAGTTTGTTTGTGTTTATTCTGCTGCTGTTTATTGTTTTTACTGACACACCACTTGCTGTCAAGACAGATGGTGAAACGTTTTGCTTAGATTTTTTTTTTAATAGTGTACACTTAATACACATGTTGCATGTATTACATTTATCTCCATTTTGGTTGGTGTTTCTTTTTCTGCATGATTTGAGCAACCGTTTTTATTTTGTGAAATTGTCAGGGTGAATGGACCAATAGAAAAAAATCAAAAAAGACTTTTTGTTTTTGTCCTGTAAAATCTATTTTTGAAGATAAAGTTTTTCTTTGGACATCGAAAATATAGAACATTTGTATGCCTTCTCACATCCTGAAAATAAACCTCTTTATTTTTCTATGAGTGTGTGAGAGAGTGTGTGTGTGAGGCTCTAGGAAAAAGGGGATCAGAGTGGAACAGTGGAATAGACAAGTCTTTCTCTGCCTGCCATTCAGTCAGATTGCTACTTGTATCTGTTTTTTAGTCCCATCGTCCTTCTCACTCTCATGACTGGAGGGGAGGTCACATTGTGTGTGTGTGTTTGTGTGTGTGACTGTGTATTTGGCTCTTTGTAAGAACTGTGGGCCACCAGGATGAGGGAAAAGACTTTGGGACATATGACACAAGTGAGCTGCAGCTTTGAACAGAAGAGCTGCAGCCAAAGCTGATCTTTTGAAACAAATCAAAAGATTGTGGCTGGCGTTAGTGGTGGTGTAGCTATAGCTATAACCCAACCAAGAGTTTGACTGTGGCCCAATGACGAGAACCTTTTTTGTTTTCTGGTTTGTCACGGATGGTGAAATCATCTCCAAAAGCAACTTGTATGGGACACAAACCGTCCTCGCTCATTTCACTGTTCTAAAACAGAAAACAGCCCACACAGTTTCACTGTTGGACCATTCGGTGAGGTGCAAATTATATCATTCATTCACAACAATAAAATAAACAAATAAAATCTAATAATTAGATTGGCCTCTTGAGCATAACCTGTGGCCAGAAATCATAACTGTTTTTTAGAGAAGGTTAAAAATTGACTACTGTGTATGCAATAGTTTTAAATTCACAGATGAGATGAGATTAGCTATTGTTTTTTTGGTTTTTTTTTATCAAAGTCAGGTTTGCATTGGGGTTGCTGTAATATTACAAAAATATTGGGAGAAATCTTCATGATTTGTTACGATATTTATTTTTTCATACATCTGATCAGTTGGAACGGACAAAAAAATAACCAGTAGTGCTCCATTATAGAATACTATATATTATGAACCACGGTAATACTGAAATACATTTAAAAAATCTTTAAACAATATTTGGCATACTGTGTTGCATTAAATATAGTAAAACAAGACTAATTCACAGTAATGTAAGCTCACTATTCTTTATTAATTGTTTTGGCTGGTCCGAGCGTTTTGTTTCACAGTAAACACAAAGTAACTTGCCAGAGTTTTTCAGCTGCTTAAAGGCATCAGTGTTAGGATGAACTACATTAACTTTTCTTTCTGTCAAAGACTGTCTGCCAGTTTACCCACAACACTTCAGTATTTAAAGAAATTAAAGGAAAAAACTCACTTTTTAACTAATGATTTAGGGCTTGGTCAATTTTTTTCCTGGCAATGTATATGCATGATATGTTTGGAAAACCATATTGTGTTGTATTGGGGCATTGATCATGATAACACTATCTTGTCCCTGTCCAAGGGAAAACATATTATTTATTATTATTATATTATTTGAACAGTTTTTTACATGCTGTGAATGTTTAATGATGAATGGACCAATAAAAATGCTCCGAAATCACTTGAAATAAAACCTATTTTTAGATTAACTTGAAGGTAAAGAAGGTTTTTGGTCTCTATAACTTGCTCTGAAGATACTTGGTTTTCTCTGGACAGCAACGATATACAGTCTTATTGCCTCTCCCTGGTCATGCATTAGGTGGAGCACCACATCTTTTAGCTACAGTCGTACAGAAGGACGTAGAAAGACCTCAAAAGCCTGAAATACAAACTAACGTGTACAAGTGCATGTGTGTGCGTGTCCACCTCCCTACAGCTGCAGGCTGGGCGGATTACCCGTCATACACACGGCCACTTTACACAAGTCGCTCTTTGAACAAAAGTCATGGATGGTATTAATGAGATGGTAATCCAGAGCCGTTTTCCCCCTGACAGAGGCAGAATGTGTTGAGCCGTCCCGACCCACCCCAACACTGTGGCCATTGTGCCGGCCGCTGGGCTGAGGCCTGGACCCAGTTTAAGCGGTTATCCTCTCTGTCGCTGAGCCCGCCTCAATATCCCCCCGGTCCCCATGAATAAAAATTAAAGCCCTGAATGGGTGGAGAGAAAGACAGACACAGAGGGGAAAAAACAAAAATGTTTCTTTTGCGGACATCATGGAGCATGGTGGGCTTTCTGTGGCTTGGGGTTCCCACAAGAAAATCTGACAAAGTCCCATCCACTGACTGTGCTCTCTCTCTCTACCTCTTTTTCTCCCTCTCAGCAAAGGGACCACACAAACACTGAGGGGGTCCTGAAGAGCTATGGAGTAAGGAAAGATACATGCTTAAAAAGTGAGAAAAGAGAAGAACTGAAATATAGAGGAGATAAGACAAGAGAAGAAAAGAAAAAGAAGAAAATTAAAATGAAGAGAATTGAAAAGTAAAGATGAGACCTAATGAGTAGAGAAGTGAAGATAAATGAACAGTAGAGAATTAGAGAAGAGTGAAGAAGAGAAGAAAACAAGAGAACTAAATAGCAACAGGCAAAAGAGAATTGAAGAGGCAAGAAGAGAAGAGAATAGAACTGAAGAGAAGATGCAAGAAGAGGAGAGAACTCAACTGCTTGAGACAAGTACTGATAAGTGATGTAGCTGTACATTATTGATAAAGAGTGAATTTGAACTACTATGCTTTATTAACCAAGAGGAACAGAAATACCTCAAAAAGATTAATTTGTTTATTTTTCCATGCATGGTTTTCCTCGTTGTACACATAAAATGGTAAGAACTTATTATACATTCATCCAACTAAAATGTTTAGTGCATGTAAAATATTAGGGCATCCTAATAAAATGATATATTGATTATTCTACCAAAATAGTTCAATAAATAGTTCAATAAATAATAATAAATAAAAATAAATTATTATCTATTGATATATTTCTAAAGATTCAGGCATTAATAAAGATAGGAATAATCTAAATATACATATATAAAAGTATAATTTATTAGGTACGTTCTGTTGGGAGATGTCTGTCCCAAACCCTCACTGTATTTACACTTCCGAATGTTTTTTACTTTCTTTTATTTCGTTATATGAGTAGAAGGTTAAGAGTGAAGATTAGAAGTTTAGATTCAGTGACTACTGACACTGGGATCAGCCTATTTTAGAATGGCAATGATTTACCATTGATTAGAGAGAGGGAGAGAGAGAGAGAGAGAGAGAGAGAGAGATGGTGGTGTCATTGGTAAGGCATGGAGGGTCTTTATAACAGTTCTAAAGTTTCCTTTTCTCTCCATTCAGGAGGTCTCTTGGTACCCAGGCTTTTTCCCCCACTGTTGGTATTACAAAATCCCCATTCAATATAACCCTTGTCACCTGTCAACTAAGCCAGGCTGGTTTTCTAGGTCTTTATCCTCTACACACACACAGAAGAAAAAAAGTGAGAAGCTAAGCTTATTCCTCTTCCACCCCAACCCCCCACCCCCCACCCCACCAAAATCCAACCTAGACACACACTAGTGAAACCACATGTGTAGGAGCTGTTACTCTTGCAGATTAAAATTCATTACCCTGTTCTTTTTGAGAAACGTTTACATTGCATTGGTTATTGTTGGTCATTCATTGGACGGCTGGGGGAGTTCTCATGAGTCCCCCACGGGTGGCCAACATCTAATCCCCAAATCCGACCTTGTAAATTCAACTATACCCGACTATCTAAACTGCTCCATAAAAAATGTTCAACCATCCAAAAATCTGAAAAGTCAACACAACCATATTTACTTATGGTAACTTTACAGGAGAGGACACAAACTTTATTTACCTTCAATGTAATTTAATGTGAAAAGACTTCATCATATGAATATTTTTATTTAGTGTACAGGATATGTGCTGAGCTCAAGTTATGCAAAAAAAAAAAAAAAAAAAAAATGGAGCTACTTTGTTTTTGGGTTTTTTCCCCCCCTACGCTTCATAAAAATGTATGAACGTAACACTGTATGGTTTTAACATTTCCCATTATTAAATTATCATATAATGTATTTGCATCTAGTAAGCTAGCGTATTTGTTTATTCATTTAATTATTTATTTAATATTGTAAATATGCATTCCATCTCAGAAACAACAATACTGCAAATGATGAATAATTCAAAAGCAATTCAATAATGCATGTTATTCAAGAAAAAAGAAAAAAATCAGTAAACTATGACTCTGTCTTGACTTAATTTAATAATTACCACTAATTTATATAATAACAACAATAATAGAATTACCAATGTAATAAGAATTACAATAATAATAATTATAAAGCTTAATAAGATCTAACATTACTTATGAAAATGATTATTCAAACAAAACATTTGAATTTTACAAATAATTAAATACTTAAATACAACATAATATTTGATAGACTTGTAGCATAAAAGTTCAAATCTGTTAGTCAAAACCCCTTTAACAAAAAAATTAAGTGGTTGTTGTTTCATTGAAATTTAAAGCAACTGAATTGAAAGGCCTACATCAGATCGATCTGTGTAACAAAGTACATAATAAAAAAACTAGAGGAATCAAGAGTTTTAAAATGACCAAGAAAAGTAAAGCAAACGATAATATTAAAAAGATAAACTGCAAAGCAATTAAAAAAGACTGAAAACAACTGAGAAATCTACTCTACTGTGATTTTGTTCCACTGCTTTTAAGACCTGAACTTGAATCCAAGTACCAAAGCACAGACAATGACACTATCTATATTAGGTACATCTGTTCTCAACAATAAAGTGCTTTCAACATCAATTCATGCTGTCTGTATTAGCCTATTGCCTGCTATTTATATCTAACATCATATTTTTAGTAATTTTATATATTTGTAGTACTTTCAAGCTGTTTTCAAACAGTAATAATAAAACAAAGCCTATAAATTAGCCCACAGCTACTATCACTAACAAAGTTAACTTTGCATTTTCTAGCTAATGCTTGAGCTCATCTTAACTTGGAGCAAAGTTATGGATGATTTTAAAAAATTTGTTCCATAAATTTACCATTTCCAATGTATGCTGTTGTAATATTATAGTGGCTATCCAACTGAAAAGCTGAAATATAGTTACATTTCATAATCAGGGGACCAATAGAAATGCTCTTTTTAAGCAAATAATTTTTTTTTTAAGAGTGACAATGCTTTGATGTATTTACTGTTTTAAACCCAGATTTTGATTTAATTAATCTTTTACTTGTGTACTATTATTTACTTGTCTATTACTGCGGCCGGTTGTACCTTGTGTCGAAAGCTGCCATAAAAATTCCGTACTGCACATTTCCGAGATGGTCAAGGGGCAGCCTGTCCACCAGCTGTTCAAACTCCCCGTCGGAAATCGCCAGCCCAAACCTGCAGAGAGAGTTTGAGAGAGGTCACTGAGGGGTCAGCGAGAGGGCACCACAGGCCGAGAGTCCACTCGTTTGAGCTGACTGGCGAAGAAGGCCGTCAGCATACGCCACTCATTGACCTTCTTACACATCGCCGGGTCGGGAGGTCGAGAGGTCAACTGCCCTTTCCACCCAACCATGGCACGGAGCTGGACACACACTGACCAATCTCTCAATCACAGGATTAAACGTCTCTCTCTATGACACACTCTTACACACACGTACACTCCTACAAACTACAACCTTCACTCGCTCCAGAAAACACAGATAATGACCAATTGATTTATCAAACATTATGAATAACTTTGCCTGTATGTTTTTAGGCTCTAATAGACTTGGGCCAACACTGACCAAGCCAGGGACCACAATTGGTACAATCAGTAGTCCAGCTGGACTGGACAGTAGAAAGAAATGAGATTTAAAAAATATGAGATTTGGAAAAAAAGGGTTAAATAAAGAGCATCAGGTGATATATATATATATATATGCAGAAAGCTGGTATTAATAATAATACAGCACTGATATTTCTTGTATTTGTACGGCTCGCTCATACCAATGTACATCATTAAAAATAACAAAAATCTAATTAAAAAAATCACTGCTAATGTATGCAAACATTTATCACAGCAAACCAGAAAAGACTAGGACTCTTTATTACATGGGAATTAACCATATACGTCTTTGTTTTCTACGTGATGTTTGCTTCAAAACGTATTGTATAACTATTCATAACTTATACATAGTATAAGTATACATAGCTATATATCATAACTGTAACATCACTTTTTATTATTGTTTTAATAAACCAATAAAATTTACTTTAAATTAAATCTTGTTTCAATAACTCACAATTAAGTTATAGATAGTTTTTTTGTACCATGAATTTCTCACTTTAGACACACATGGTTTTGTTATTATAGTGGGTTTAAAGATTAATCAAACAGCATGGGCACATCACACTCCTGTATCTAATTAATGAAAGTAGACTGCTTCCTCTTCAACCAGTTTTTTTAAGAGGAAAATTGGTATGATTAAGTTGTTAAGATGTAAATAAAGTCACTTAGTGTGGTTTGATGGAAAGCGATATGTTCTGCAGTGGTGGTAGTAGGGACCAAACGTTCAACACAATTAGACGTGTAAAGAAATGTGAGGAAGTAAATCTGTTATTAGCCATTTCACATCAAACCACTCCGAATGACATCACAACAACTACGCACAATTGAAATTGTACAAGTGAAATTCCCTTTTAAATTAAGAATAAGATTAAAAAGTTGAGAAAAAAGAAAGAGACGAGTAGCATGAAACAAGGAGACAAAAAGAAAAGGGGAGAGGAGAAATTAGTACCTGTTCTCCACAGCTGCCCTGAAATCCTCTTGACTAATGATCCCCTTATTGAGCTTATCGATCTTCCTACAAGAACACACACACAAGAGTTCAATTAAGAGGCATTCCTCGCATCTCGCTGCTATTAAAAAGCATTCAGCTCACAAATCATCCCAGTAGCACTCCTGCAGAAGAATGGCCTTCAGTAATAGAAGCATGGAGCCCAAGCCATTGAGGAGCACTTCACACGCAGACAGAGATATTAGGCTTTAAAGAGCGTTCCCGCTTTAAAGCGCTCCGTGAGTGCCTCATTCATACGGCCAAGTTTTAATTAAACGCCCAAGAGGCCCTATCAGCCTTTGACCTCCGAGACACAATGTCCGCACAGACTGGTAAAGAGACGAAGAGACGGAAAGGCACCTGTAAATACTTCTAAAATGTGTTAATGGCCACTTGTTGCAAATAGAGAGAGAGACACAGAAAGAAAGAAAGGGTGATGTACTCACTGAAAGGTTTCTAGGAGAGAGAGATATTCAGCGTGCAGGAGGCGAGTGAGTTTGGCTTCTACTTCAGTCACAGAAGAACCTTGACGGACGGCCTCCACAGAGTGAAAGCTGCCCACACACAAAAAACAACAATCATTTAAAAAATAAGTACACTACCGCACAAAAGTTTAGGATCACTTTAAAATTTAATTTCCTGCAATTTTCATGCAATTCACAAACAATATTGTCCATTTCACAATTAATGTAAGTGTATTAGATGATTTTTAAAGAATAAAAATGTTTGTATTAAAGTCTATTTTTGTATAGAGGCTTATTTTGAATATAGTCCTGTTATCAGTAATTCTCAGTCCTCTGTCTAAATCTCCTGGTTTGGCCGCCAATCCAAGTTAAGGATGTTATTGGACTAATTGGTTGTTAGGACACTCTTGCTTAATTGTGATGCACAGCTGAAAAACATTCTACTAATAAGTGAGTATAAAAGGGAACAACATTCTAGGTTAGTTTAGTATCTGAAGATCAGCAGTTGATGGCTTGCTGACCGACTCAAAATGACCAGAAAGAAACAACTTTCTTTAGAGACCCGTCAGTCCATTGTTGTGTTAAGGAAGAAGATACTCCACTGAAAACAAGAACATTTCACTGTGATCCCAAACTTTTGAGCGGTAGTGTAAATAAATAAATAAAAATAATAATAAAACGAGCATGAGCAGCAGAAGAAATAGTATGTTTTGTATTAATTAAAACACGTACGAGCACACCATCTCTGATTATACATTAAAGCATGTTTTATTATCATTATTTTTAATTACATCTGTAATTACAACTCTATGTTTTAAATGCATCACAGAATGATACTGTAACACAACATATAATTTATACTTACTGTAATGGGCTCTGAAATAGTGACATTGGAGATTGCTGTTATTATTTTATTTTAATAACTTGATTAATAACATAATTACTTTTGAATGCTTAAACACTACACATTTTACTATTTACATGCATTACTTTCGAAAAAGCAGAAGATACTACTCAGTGTTATATTATGCAACCTCATCCGGTACATGTTAAATATAAATTGTTTTATGCACCATCTGTCAGACTGAGTGGCAAAACATTCTTTAACAAGGCTATATTTATTTAGGGGAAAGAGTAAAACTGGGAATAAAACTAGAAATTAAGTGCTTAAATTAAAGGCAGCTCAGCAGTACAATATAAATGCTGGTGGTCGTCATGATCGTTGGTGTTTCTCTGTTTAACCTCCAAAGTTATCTGGCTAACTGTCTAAACCAGCTTGTGGAGCTCCCCTCATAAAGATCTGACTATCCACTCACCTTTGTTTGTAGAACGCAAGACCATCATCATGGATGATTTTACAGTTACACTGCATGTAAAAGGAAAGTCAATATGCTAAATATTTAACCTTTGAGAGCTCGATATAGATTTTACCCCAAGATCCAACATTCCTGACACAAAACGGCAACTGCAAACCCAATTTCGGTGAAACTAAGCCTCAGGTCCCAATGTAACCACTTCACTATTTAAGGTGGAACGGCAAAATCTGAACGAGAAGCTGGTCGATCGGAAGCTCAATTCTGTGTTGTGTAAGCACATGACAGTCCTTACCCATTTTAGAGTTTTTTTTTTTTTTAGATGCATTCACTCTGAACACTAACACTGCCACTCACTGCCAATACAGTCTTTCTGATACTCAGTGGGCCTAACCTCAGTGGCTCCCTCCAGCTGTGACTTCAAGTGCATACCCTCTATACAGTATACAATATCCATCTCCTTCTGACAAGCAAGCTTTGGTTCCAAAAAGCTTTTAGCGTTTCTTTGAAAAATAAAAACCTCTGCATTAATAAGAACTACGGCTGTTGTGGTGACTGTGGTGCCGCTCCCCCACCTGTTGAGTGATATCAGCAAACATCAGAATCAAGATTTATGACACCAGTCTCCCTCTCAGCAGGGGAGACCACCACAGTGACCACACTATAGCATTAACATTGGTTACTGCTAACGAATAATTCTGATCATCTCTGGCTTAATGTGATTAGTGCTGTATGCAATCAAACCAGTTTATTAGCCACCTGGGCCAGACTGAGCATTAGTCAAAATGTGGAATGTTGTGACCGGGCAATAGACAATGTCTACACAACACTAACACTGCAACAACATAACTGCTTTGTTAACCTGCAGAACTTCCATTTGTCAATCAACAAATCCTTTCAGCACACTCGTGTGGGCCTTTAAACACTCCTAACCGCCCAGATCCTTCCTCAAAAAGCCCTAGCCAACAGCCTCAGCAACCGTCTCCACGGTGACCGAGCCCTTTCCTCCTCACGGTATTTGCCGTTTTTTTTTTCCTTTAGTTGTCCCCAAATCCTTTAAGCTGTGGACATCAGCTGCTGGACCAGCCTGACCCGGGGCACGGCAGAACTATGGCCGTAAGCCTGTTACAGCCACAGTTAGTTTGAGTACAAGAGTTAGCAGCCGAAATCTCTGTAGCTGTGTGTAATTTGGGAATCCTGTTAGCAGAGAGGCGGTTTCATGAAGTGAGGAGAATTTTTTTTTCCCTCAGACTGTTTGCTTTGTTTGATGAGCTGCTGCTTTTGTGAGGAAGAGCTTTAGAGTTTGACCTGGAATATGTGCACCTGCTCATTTAACATGTTCGAGGTTCAGAAGTAAGTCAGAAGTAAGTCAGAAGAAATCGCGGCAGTACCTGCCTCTACTTTGCTGTAAAGGCTTGGAATGTTGCTGTAAAGATAGACATGATTGCTTACAGCCACAACAGCTGGTCAGGTGAGGTCAGGTACTGATGTTGGATGACTCATCCTAAAGGTACTGGATGGCAACCCCAAAACACACGTTTGGAGGGCTTTTACAGCCAACGCTTGGCATAAGGCTTGGTGACCTACTCCAGAGTGCCCCATTCCTTTTGCAAGGCTTTTGTCTTAAAGACCAGAAGCTCTCTATTTTTTGTGTGCCAAAAAATGACCCCCGAAAATCACAAACTCTATAATTTAGAAACATTATAGAGCAAACATCCTAAAAAAACATTTTTGAGCAAGGGTACACTCATTGCATAGGGTTGGTCACATCCCTGGTCACCTGTAACAGGATATGCTCAGACATTCCAATGAATAAAAAATTATTTTTACACATGTATTTTCTTCTACCTTTCTTAAATTAAGCTAATAAATAGAATCCGTGTTCTAAACTATGATTAAAAATGTCATTTTTCAGTTTGTTCCATGTAGTGGATGTGTGAACTTATTTTCACTTAATTTAAGTAGGGGTGTTTAAACTTTTGCATACGAGCAAATATGCACTTAATTTGGTCCAAGCAAACAGAGCTCCTTGAACTTATGTAACTGCTTCCTAGCTCCCTTTGGGAAAAAATGTATATGTAAACAAATAAATACATAAAAGACAGATAGATAAACACATAGACAGATAAAGGAATGCATAATTGGGTGTAAAGATGGTTTAACCGGTGTTGTGGGTTGGAGATGATCTTGTTCGTGACGCCATCTTGGCTTCGGTCTTGAAATTTGCGGAGGAAACGTGTATAGTCCACTCCGCCTTTCCGGAGCGCCATACCACAGCGGGAGAGGAAGAGCCCCAGGTGCGCTCTCTTCAGCCGCAGGTCAAAGATGTCAAGCACCTGTAGGAAATCCTCACCGCTCACCTGTGTGCAAGAAACACTGTGTTAGCAGGAACACAGCTGCTAATACAGTGGTACAGGAAAGTTTGGAATTTTGTAAACTACCGCTCAAAAGTTTAGGATCACTTTAGAATTTCATTTCATGCCATTTTCATGCAATTTATACGTAATTTACAAATAATATTGTCCATTTTACAATTAATGTCAGTGTATCAGATGATTTTAAAGTAATAAAAATGTTTGTATTAAAGCCTATTTTTGTATAGAGGCTTATTTTGAATGTAGTCCTATTATCAGTAATTCTCAGTCCTCTGTCTAAATCTCCTGGTACGGCCGCCAATCCAAGTTATGGATGTTATTGGGCTAATTGGTTGTTAGGACACTGGTTGTTGCTCAACTGTGATGCACAGCTGAAAAACATTCTACTAATAAGTGAGTATAAAAGGGAACAAAATTCTAGGTTAGTTTAGTATCTGAAGCATCAGCAGTTGATGGCTTGCTGACCGACTCAAAATGACCAGAAAGAAACAACTTTCTTTAGAGACCCGTCAGTCCATTGTTGTGTTAAGGAAGAAGATACTCCATTAAAACAAGAACATTTCACTGTGATCCCAAACTTTTGAGCGGTAGTGTAAATAATTTATTTTGTTCTATTGGTCAAATGAAGGATACAAACTGACATTAAGTACTACTAGAACAAGATTTGCGCCTGCAGTCCCGTATATTTGGTTTTCCATCTTTGTCAGTCACAACCAAAACTGACTGCCACAGGATATTCTTGCCTTCAATCAGCTTATTTATCATATAATCAACATTATTAAGAGCTAGGACCGCCTGAATGTCTAGTGGCTGTGCTGTTTCTGTAGCATAGAGCATAATTTGCAACTTTTTTAAATCAATGTTCAGTTTTGCTGTTAGATTATTTAGATGTTAGATATTTTTCTATGCATCTTTTGGACAATTCATTTGTTTGTGATATTGCCCAACACGCATTTGTTGTCCTGCCCACACTGAGCAGTCCACTTCCGCATGTGATACAAAAATCTGACGCAAGAAATCGTAGACCTCAACTTTAGAACATGTCCATACCTCTTATTTAGATTTTGAAAAGAAATCAGTTTGGGACTGGCTATCAAAATCAGTTTCTGTACCTTTCCAGACCCATCTGGGTCCCGCTTATCAAACTCCGCCTTCATCCTCTGCACACCCGTCCTGAACCTGTCCTTCATCCACATTTCCATGGCAATGGCTGCCTGACACTCCTCCTCTGCCTTTGAGGGTGACCTATCTGGGACTGGCAAGAGCAAGAGTTGATTTTAAAATGAGTAGATAACAATACTAATGGCAGAAAAAGATAATTATAGCAGAAAAAACAACAATAATAATAATAATAATAATAATAATAATAATTATTATTATTATTATTATTGTTGCTGTTGTTAACACAAATCACAGGGTAATCATCACTTGGAAGCTAAAATACTCTAATACTCTAAGAAGTTCTAGAAAGCATGTAATAACTTAAAGAGCCAGACCTTCTACAGCTTTACAATAAACAAGAACAAACAAAGATAACTTCTGCTAAAGGGGTTAAGTAAATGATAAAGCAGTGAAGAATGGAGATGGTTGCAAGGAAATAAGAAGTGATATTATTATCGTTATAATTTTCTTTGTAAAAACCTTGTTTTAGTAGTTTGTAATAACAATTATAACTTATTCTTGCTGTTGGCATTTTTCTTTTAAGCAGGCTCTGTTCATTCTCAGAGAGTTTCGGTATTTACTGTTGTTGTCCTGCGCCTCAGATAAGGAGCATTGGTTGTTCTTGTTTGACATGTGTAGTTTGCTTCTCTTGTCCAGTCCCAGCTTTTGCAGCAACACGCTGAGCTTTACAGCTCCAATTCCATTAACGTCCACCCTAACAGACAGAAACGTAACACTGCTGCTGTTGTGTTTCGTTTAGTACAAACAGCTTCACAGTCACACATACAAAAAGTACTTTTGACCTCTGAAAGCATGCAGAGAAAAGTTTTACCGTTTCCACAGTTGCTCAAATTCAGAGTTGCGCAGGCGAAGCTTCAGTTTATCCAGAATGTCTCTCAGCTGGGAGGCAGATATCCAACTCTGGTCGAGTGACTCTTTATCTGCGAGGTTTTCTACACACTCAAGAAATCTATGAAGACAAGAAGAACAAATCTGAGTTAATAACCAAATTATAGGTCTCTGTGCACTACTGACGTTCTTTCACATTACAAAAGCTCTTTACTGATGAACTGTCCTATTTCTAAGGGAGCGTGAACACACAAAAAGAAATTCACATCACTGTGAAAACACTTATTAGGGGTCCAAGCACCAAATATACCCAATTTCTTTACTAATAGAAATCTTAAGTTTAAGGTGTGAGACCTGATCCAGGATCAGTTTTTGAGCACAATGTTATGTTGAAAAGAAGGAGCTGATCCAGGATCAGTTTTGAGGTGTACTGTTATGTTGTGTTGAAGAGAAGGAGCTGATCCAGGATCAGTTTTGGGGTGTATTGTTATGTTGTGTTGAGGAGAAGAAGCTGATCCTTGATCAGTTTTTGGGTATATCGTTATGTTGTGTTGAAGAGAAGGAGCTGATCCTTGATCAGTTTTGGGTGTACTGTTATGTTGTGTTGAAGAGAAGGAGCTGAACCAGGATCAGTTTAGAGGTGTACTGTTATGTTGTGTCAAAGAGAAGGAGCTGATGCAGGATCTGTTTTGAGGTGTACTGTTATGTTGTGTTGAAGAGAAAAGAGTAATGCTATGATGAAGAGATAGACTGTGAACTGGGTGGTCAGAAATCACCTGTTGCGAGTGGCTCCACGAAGCAGCATCAAGATCATAGGGAGGCTCATTGCGGTAAAAGAGTCAGGACCTCTCAGAGCATTGTACAACTCATCAAACGAAATGAGAGCTCTATCAGATAGCTGCAGACTGAAAGAGAGATTTTTGTGGGGAGAAGGGGTTAAGAGAAAAAAGAGAGAGAGGGAGAATAAGAAGAAAGATAGCAGAACAACAAAACTTAACGCTTCACACTACTGCTTTACACCCTACAGGCCTCTTGTAAGCTGAAAATGAATCTTCATCTTTAAATGATATCAGGTTTCACATGGAATCAAATAGTGGGCTATAATTTATATATCCTGTACTTTCACGTATATCTGTTTCACTGTGTATGTATCAGATTCCATCAGGTTCCCAGTATTCTCTCTCTTACCGTTGTAAAAGTAGTTTGAGCTGCTTGGCTGTGACAATTCGTCTCAGAAATTTGGTGACAATCAAAAGCACCACAGATCTGTCGTAACAGAAACAATGTATAGTAGCTGTGTGTGTTTGTGAGAGAAAAATATTTAATATAATTTGAATCACTTTGTATGTGCACATACCTGCTGGCCACAGGTTTGCCATCGGGATGGTTATTTTTGAACATTGTTTTGAGTGTAAGGGCTCCTGTGCTTTGAATCCGCTCCTTTAAACAGTCCTCCAACTAAAACAGAGAAAGAGAGCTAATGATACACGCTGTAACTAAGCCAGGGCTCCAGACTAACGCTGACCCGGGCCGATGAAAACAGGACGGTTCTGGGATGACATGGCTGTATGAGGTACAACTTGCTGTTTGTAAAGGACATGACTGTGGACAATGCTACACTCTTCTTGATTCCCATATCAGCGATGAGGGGGGAAACTGCGCCACCCACCGACCCACCCACAACGATGCTGTTCTTTTTAATAAGAGCCAGTGTGGATACCAGTGTGCCAGCATGCAAAAACAAAAAAGGATAAACAGCTAAGACACAGGAATAACAGTTCACTTCATCTGGTGTAAATGTTAAAGTAAATTAGTTAATCACGTCAGTGTGTATAAGTGTCGGCGACTGGTGATACGCTCCAACTCTCAACTGCTGGAATCAATGAAATCAACTTTTACCCAGAACTGTAACGTGATACAGCATTTAACCATCAAAGGTTAGCCACTTTGTTGTAGCGATATGACAAAAAAAAAAAGCTTATTCCACATAATGAGGAGCGATGGGGAATGAGTAAAGTAACTTACTGATAACATTATACAAGAGTACAGTGGCAAATTGCTGCCAAGCCAATTAAAATAAAAAAATCCTACGGCATCTCCTAATTACAAGAAAATATACCACAAAAACAACATAACATGTCATAACTATTAGAACGTATTTAATAAATCATAAAACTACACACCACGTCGTAACGTCAGGAAAAATATCTTGTAAGATTTATGTTTGTGAAAAACATTAATGCCATAGTAATGTTGGCTAGAAGATTATTTTATTATTTTAATTACAATTTACTTCATGTTTGGCTTAAATTACATTGAAAGGGGTAACCAAGCTTCCCAGAAGTGCCATGAAGTGTCAACTCCATATTAACGCCTATATTAATTATATTATGCTTATATTACATCAATTAATCCTAATGTTAATGCTTATATTAATTATATTATGCTTATATTATATTAATTTATGCTAATATTAATGCGTATGGTTAGGGATTTTCTACAAGTTCATATAGAAGTGATGGTCAGGTGTCCACATACTATTGGCCAAAGAGTTGTTGCAATAAACCATGTTCTGGTTGTAAATATATATAATTTTTCTACCCATTTCAATTACACAGTTTTTTAAAGACATATTTGTTAAATGAAAAATTACTCAATACATGCTCTTTAACAGCACATTTTAAGGCACTATTTCTGTTTAAGGCACAATTAAACACAAAAAAATACAATAAAACACATTTTACCAACTCCAAAAAAAAAAATGCTAAACGTTTCTTCCTCTTAGAGGATAAGTGAACCTGTTTTTACTTAGAAAATAATGTAAGGCTGACTTTCACATTCAACTTTATATCTGGTTATATCAAAAAATTCCAAAGGGGATGGAAAGGAAGCCCTAGTTACGGTGTCCCAGTACAGCTGCAGTTGCAGATTATGAATATTGTCTTGTATAGTGTAAGAAATCGCGGGACAGCGAGAACATTTAAGAGCTCAAACATCTGTTGTAACTGAAAAGAACATCTTGCGCGTGTATGTACATGTGTTTATGTAAATGGGGAGGTGTTAAGGAGGAGATGGAGTGCATGGCCGTTAGCGTGTGAGGGGAGACGATGGGGTTTGTATGGTATCTGGCATAAATGTGAATGTGTGTGACCCGGGTGCAGCTGCCTGGTGGATTTGTGTATATGGGTTTCTGTGTGTGTGTGTGTGTGTGTGTGTGTGTGTGTGTGTGTGTGTGTGTGCACTGTGACTAAGTGCAGCTCTCGTGACTGGGAGGGTCTGTCTGGCGGGGGTCATGCAGAGACAGACAGACACAGACACACACACACACAGTTTAAGCTAATCTCTTTTCTGGTTCCAGTATAAAAGTTTCAGAATAAAATTCTTTACCAGTCAGTCTCCCCCCAACGCTATCACTAGCAAAATATTCTAACTTTCACTCGGACCACAGGCTCCCTGACAACAATCCAAAATTTTAAATACATTAAATGAAACACATCCGTCACTTTTTCACTTCCCGATACCGATACTGAACCCCTAAGTATTTTCTGATACTTTAAATTGATGTTATTGTTTAACAAACTATTTTTAATTGTAGCACTTTACATACTATCCTACTGAAAATACTCAAAGACTCCACAGATATATGTCATCTTTTTAACCCCTATGTATTTTTTAATTCAATTATATTATATCATAATAATATGCATGTAATATACTAGATTTAATGTAATATATATATATATATATATATATATATATATATATATATATATATATATATATATATATATATAAAATCGAGTTACACTGAAATGTGGATTTGTGATTGTGATTCAAATGTACATAAAATGTGTATGACTGAGAAACAGGTAGATAGATAGATAGATAGATAGATAGATAGATAGATAGATAGATAGATAGATAGATAGATAGATAGATAGATAGATAGATGTGACAGACATACAGACAGACAAATAGATAGATAGAAAGATATATAGATAGATGTGACAGACATACAGACAGATAGATAGATAGATAGATAGATGTGACAGACATACAGACAGACAAATAGATAGATAGAAAGATATATAGATAGATGTGACAGACATACAGACAGATAGATAGATAGATAGATAGATAGATAGATAGATAGATAGATAGATAGATAGATAGATAGATAGATAGATAGACAGCACAGCAATGAAAAGAAAAGAGTACCTGATCTACTTGCTCTTTTAGCTGTGCTTCAGGAATGATGGATGATGTGCTGGTAGAGACTCGACTCATAGCACGACTCTCTGCTGCCCCCTTATGACCTACACATAAAAGCACATGCACACACTGTATTACTGGGTTCATCGGTGCCACCATGTGGGATTAGTTTCAGTGCTTCACCTGTAACACATTATAAACAATGCCTTAGCACCTGCATTAGACTCCGTCTCTGTTCACGAGCTCAAACCGCGTACAGCGATGTTCTGTGACCACTTCATACAACTAACACAAGATCTTCCAGTGGTGTAGTGTCTTCCACGTTCAGGCGCTACTGCCAGGATACATGTCCACTATTATGCTGTAATTCATAAAGCCTGTTATGGAGCGCCCTCGTGTGGTCAATCGTGTGCATTGTACAAAACTGGGCAACCACTGGTGGTCTTAAGGCTAACATGAGCCTAAATTATACACAGGTAGCAGTAGTGGTATGGACACCCTGTGTGCTCTTCTTTTCTAATATTGAGTTCCTCAAATAGGGGAACTCTGTACATAAGACGGTACATAACTCTGAACAAACCTTAGACTCAGTGTATTAATTCAGTGCACTTAGACTCCGTTAGCGTGAACCAGCTGGTTTACTTACGTAAAGGGGAATTCCACCTAATTGTTTTCCCCTAAATTTCTAAATAATTTAGTAAATGTATTAGTAATTGATTTCTTTATAGCAGTGGTGATGTTTATTTAGTATCCTGACCACCAAAGAACCTGTATGTGTTTTCTGGGTTGGAAATGTTGTAATGATGGGACAATGTTGGCTCTGGCGCATAACATTACTCGTTGATTGTAAAAATACATTTAAAATCCACGTCACAACCATTTCACTGAAGAATTTACTGTGAGGGAGCTTTTAGAGGTGGACGTCTGGTTCCATTCACCACCTGTGTGAACAATCCTGCCTCGGTAAATGAGCATTTTTGCAAAGTTTCGTGGAGTTCCCCTTTACAATACTTACACATAAGCCAACACTAACATGTCAGATGTTAAGGTTAAGTGAAGATTGACGGTTTCACGGCTAAAATTGCTGAGATCAACAGGATAAGCTTAACTAGCCTGGCAGGCTGAGTTCTGATGTTAGCTGGGTAGCTAACTTACCTGATATCAATCCTGCTTTGCCACATTAACATGAGCCTAAGTTAATTGTCAGCTCATGTTAATCAAATCTTTATATATCTGATAATATTTATTATGACAGTATGTCTGATAACATAGACTAGAAGAGTTAAACTATGTTATTGAGCTGCGGCGGTTCAGTTAACCGCCCGGTGCCTCGCGCTGAATCCGTTACATTTTGAATTTGAAGTAGGCGCGTCAGCAGGCGCGCGAGCGGTGCAGCAGCCCTGGACTCTCAGAGCTGGATTATACGAGCAGTTTCATACTGCATACTTACATGACTAAAGGGGAACTCCACCGATTTGTTCAAAATTTGCGCATAATTAAATGGTTAATGGGAAAATACAGCGGATTTTTTTTTTACAAAATCGCCGTAATTTAATTATTAAATAAGAACATCACTGACTTCACCATAATTAAATGGTTAAAGGGGAGCTCCACCGATTTTTTCCAAATTTCAGCTAATGAAATAGTTCAAGAGAACTCCACCAAATGTTTAAAAATTTCACCATAATTAAATGGTTCTAGGGGAACTCCTCCATTTTTTTATTTAAACTCCACTGATTTTTTTCGAAGTTTTGGTATAATTACATGTTTAAAGGGAACCTCCACTGATTTTTCCAAAGTTTGTGGCATAATTACATGATTTAAGGGAAACTCCACTGATTTTTCCAAAGTTTTTGGCCTAATTACATGATTAAAGGGAACCTCCACTGATTTTTCCAAAGTTTTTGGCCTAATTACGTGATTAAAGGAAACCTCCACTGATTTTTCCAAAGTTTTTGGCATAATTACATGATAAAGGGAAACTCCAGTGATTATTTCCTAAGTTTTTGGTATAATTACATGATTAAAGGGAAACTCCACTGATTTTTCCAAAGTTTTTGGCATAATTACATGATTAAAGGGAAACTCCACTGATTTTTCCACAGTTTTTGGCATAATTACATGATTAAAGGGAAACTACACTGATTTTTCCAAAGTTTTTGGCATAATTACATGAATAAAGGGAAACTCCATTGATCTTTCCAAAGTTTTTGGTATAATTACATGACTAAAGGGAAACTACACTGATTTTTCCAAAGTTTTTGGCATAATTACATGAATAAAGGGAAACTCCATTGATCTTTCCAAAGTTTTTGGTATAATTACATGACTAAAGGGAAACTCCATTGATCTTTCCAAAGTTTTGGCATAATTACATGATAAAAGGTAAACTCCACTGATTTTTCCACAGTTTTTGGCATAATTACATGACTAAAGGGAAACTCAACTGATTTTTCCACAGTTTTTGGCATAATTACATGACTAAAGGGAAACTCCACTGATTTTTCCAAAGTTTTTGGCATAATTACATGACTAAAGGGAAACTCCATTGATCTTTCCAAAGTTTTGGCATAATTACATGATAAAAGGTAAACTCCACTGATTTTTCCATAGTTTCTGGCATAATTACATGATAAAAGGGAAACTCCACTGATTTTTCCAAAGTTTTTGGTATAATTACATGATTAAAGGGAAACTACACAGATTTTTCCAAAGTTTTTGGCATAATTACATGAATAAAGGGAAACTCCATTGATTTTTCCAAAGTTTTTGGTATAATTACATGACTAAAGGGAAACTCCATTGATCTTTCCAAAGTTTTGGCATAATTACATGATAAAAGGTAAACTCCACTGATTTTTCCACAGTTTTTGGCATAATTACATGACTAAAGGGAAACTCAACTGATTTTTCCACAGTTTTTGGCATAATTACATGACTAAAGGGAAACTCAACTGATTTTTCCACAGTTTTTGGCATAATTACATGACTAAAGGGAAACTCAACTGATTTTTCCAAAGTTTTGGCATAATTCTATGATTAAAGGGGAACTTAACAGATTTTTATAAAACGACTGCTAATTAAATAGCTGAGATGAAGTCATTTAGAGTGGTTTGGTGTGAGAGATGCATACCAAGTCAGAATTGTTCACAGTGTTGGTGATAGGAACCAGACATCCACCTCTCTAACAGCTCCCTCATATAAAGTTATCAGACAAACACATCTGACACATTGTTTTAGCGATAGTTTTGTCTTAGCTTTAAAAGCATTTTATCATTTATTTTAACCCATTGACTGCAGAGGGGAACATTCACAGCAACACAGTCCCCAAAGAAAACAGACTTCTTTCAGATTCACCATCATCACCATTACAGAAGACGCGTGTGAGTTCACTGGTGCCTTTCATAGTGAATAAAATCTCTATATTTGTGTTGTGGACATGGTGACTCTCAACCATCAACCATATCAGACCAAACCACTCTCAGTGACTTCCTTTACATCTCCACCACTGACAATTTCAGAGATGTTATCAAACGGGTGGACTTGTCCTTTAAGCTGAGCCACATACGGGCACAGAATCGCAGCTCACTGTAGCGCTGCTGTACTAATGAGAGGTTCAGACACGTTCGTGTGCGGCTACTGTACTGACCCAGCATGGGCAGCCCTGTCCCCCGCTCGACCACGAGATTCTCGCGCGCTGCGGGACCCTTCTCCATCCCGAAAGCGCCCCTCGCCACGCTCTGGCTCCGGAAGGGTGAGTCCAGGCTCGCGGTGAGCTGAGACCGGGGGGTGGACGGTGCCAGGGAGCTGCAGCCGGTGACCGACATGCTGTCCAGGCGTCCCAGTCTGGACGAAGGGTGCTGTATGGCTGGGAGCCACATCCGGGCAACCGAGGGCGCTCTGGCGGTCATGCTGGGGGTCCCGTCGCTCAGCGCAGCAGCCAAACTACAGGAGCGCTTCTTTACGTAAAGAGCCAGTGAGAAGGTGGTCTTCCGGTGCGGGTCGCTACCTCTTCTGCTGGAAAATAACCCCCCCAAACCTGTTTTCCCTCTTTTTCAGCGCAAAAAGCAGAAAAACGGGGTCGATTCGCCCCTACCTCGCTTTACGCACGACGGGAGCGCGCGCGGGACAAACGCGACCTCGCGCCCATTCAGCGCCGCGAAACCGTGTAACCGCGTAACCGACCCGCAGAGCTCCGGTTGAGAAAACGCTCGTATGAGAGCCCACCTTCGTTCTCGCGACTGTTTTAGCCGGAGGTTGTCTATGGCAACGTCAGACAGACGGGCGGGCGGGAGGCCGCGCGCGCGCGCGCACGAGCCCGGCGCGTGAGCTCAGGAGCATTTTACGTCATTTCAGAGTTTGTGAGAGACTCTCCTCGTCCTATATGAGATCATTAGAGATCTTACAGAAGGAGAAAGCAGGGCTGCTCAAAGACTGGCCTCCGAGTTAAAGGTGAGGATATGGCCCACCCTAATGCCCCCCTCCCCACTACATCCCCAATGGGAGAAGAACCAATCAGCGATAACCAGTGTATCAGCTCCACTGACCATACAGGAGCTCCACTTACAGACTGTAGTTCATCTGATTCTCTGTATACTTTATTACTCTGTTCTTCAATGATCAGGACCCCCACAGGACCACCACAGAGGAGCACT
>CM038724.1:16173106-16180606 GCA_021613375.1 Megaleporinus macrocephalus | reverse complement strand
TCTATGTGAGCGACCATAGAGCAGAAGGTAGTGGAGATTTGGAAGACTCCATCAAATCCAGAGTTTAACTCAAGCTAAAGTAGGAACGAACTGTGGGCCAGTTTGGTGAACAACGATGAGAAGAACTCTAAATACCTTCTGAAGCCCTACGTTTGAGTTATTCCCATTTTCTCCGCTCATCTCACGCAGGCAGTGGGCTAGTAAGAAGCAGTCATGTGTGTCCGGATCAGTGGAAAACGTGTTTAGAGTTAAAAATAGAAAGGGCTTTGCAACTCAATACCTGCACCCTGCCCCCCCCCCACCACCCCGTCACACCCCTGCTCGTGCAGGAGGCAGATCGTCTTGGAATGAGGAGGGGTAACAGAGTTGATTCTTCAACTGAAAAGGGTAACAATGTTACCAAAGCAAGTCCAAAGCAGGCCATAAACGTACAGCCCAGAGATTTGAGGAGTCCCAGATAAGACCCAACACACCTAATCCAGCCAATCAGCGCCTCCCGAAAGATCCTGTTTACTTGCCGCCGTTTAGCCGGAGCAGGTTTGGGTTTAAACTAAAGTCTGCAGAGATGGTGGATCTCCAGGATGGAGGGCTGGTGGCAACTGGGACTGTCACCTGATATCTAATAGCGAATACAGGAATGTGCAGTGAGCGTCCACTGCTGAGCTGAATACTCTACTCAACTTTCAGTTACAGCAGATGATCTGAACCCAGCCTACAGATGTAATACATTGAAAAGCTAGAGGAACAAAATATACACTGGAAATTGTTGACATATGACATTTAATAAGAAGCAATAATAAAATAATTACACAAACACCCAAAGACCTGACTTGCACCTTTGGGCGACTCCTAACACCACCGTATTCTGCCGGTGTAGGTCCAGCATGCCAGCAAGCAGATCACGGCCGATATGCAATACAAAGGCATCATCGACTGTGCAATTAGGATCCCCAGAGAGCAGGGCTTCCTGTCCTTCTGGAGAGGCAACCTGGCCAACGTCATCAGGTACTTCCCAACGCAGGCCCTCAACTTCGCCTTCAAGGACAAGTACAAGAAGGTCTTCCTCGGCGGCGTGGACAAGAACAAGCAGTTCTGGCGCTACTTTGCCGGCAACCTGGCCTCCGGCGGTGCCGCCGGTGCCACCTCCCTGTGCTTCGTCTACCCTCTGGACTTCGCCAGGACCAGGTTAGCTGCCGACATCGGTAAAGGGGCTGCAGAAAGAGAGTTTACCGGCCTCGGCAACTGCCTCGCCAAGATCTTCAAGTCTGACGGCGTCAGGGGTCTCTACCTCGGCTTCAACGTGTCCGTCCAGGGTATCATCATCTACAGAGCTGCTTACTTCGGTATCTATGACACAGCTAAAGGTAAGCAACACACGACGCCAATGGAAAACCAACACGACTGTTTATGCTGCACTGTACTCCCAACAATTCCCAGTTCGATCCCAGGGTACCTCCGGATGGTCCACAGTTTTGCTGTGTACTGATGGGATAGAGCAAGAATGTGGAATGTCTAGTGGTCCCTGAGGACTGGACTGGGGACCACCACACGTTAGCATGTGGAGTTACTTGGTAAATAAGTTAGTGAGCATAGAAACGATGAAGCTTACCAGCGGTTGTGGACTTTGTATTCCAGGCATGCTGCCGGACCCCAAGAACACACATATTGTCATAAGCTGGATGATCGCCCAGACTGTCACCGCCGTCGCCGGTATCATCTCTTACCCCTTCGACACCGTCAGACGTCGTATGATGATGCAGTCAGGACGCAAAGGAGGTGAGCTTAGGCTTTTTACAGTATGCAGCTGGTTTGCAGCCATGGTCCTGGAGTACCCTTGTAGAACTTGTGATATCCCTGTAAATGAATGGTTCTCAGGGCTGGTTCTGAGGTAATGGTGTCCAGCATATTTTGGTGTTGTACCAACCCATTAGTTGTACCATGTTGGAAAAGGAATAAGACTAAAATCTGCAGGACAGGTAATCTAGAACCACAAGTTATCACTGAACTTACTGCACACTATACTAAACTCTATGTATGTCCCCCCCCCCACCCAACAGCCGACATCATGTACAAGGGCACAATCGACTGCTGGAAGAGGATCACCAAGGACGAGGGTCCAAGAGCCTTCTTCAAGGGTGCCTGGTCGAACGTGCTCAGGGGCATGGGTGGTGCCTTTGTGCTCGTCCTCTACGATGAGATCAAGAAGTACACATAAACATTCTCTGTCCAAACCCATCGCACCCAAGGAGACCCTCAACGCCGCGTTTGTCTTAATCCTGTAGCGCGATACCGTCATCCGGCAGAAGGAGCGGGGTAGCTGCACGTCCCACCTAAGAGAACTAGCCCAGATGTGGCGCATGTGTGAACGTCTGAGAGAACGAGAGTAAGCGGCCACTTCATCACCCACTTCTAAACCCCTGTAAATATATTTAACTCTAGTCGCGCCATGTCAGATCACAGGTACCCCGTCCGGTCCGAGTACTCTCGCTACGGAACGGTTTTCTTTTTGTTTTGTTATTTATTTTTTTGTTCCATTTAGAAACCCCATGGCTAGCGCGAGAGCGGAAGCGCTCTGCGGAGGCTAATCGCTGGAAGGTCGACTGTTCTCGTGGCATTGTCCACCTTATATTTGTTCTTTTAATAAAAACAAAAACAGAAAAAAACCATACTCCTTGTGTTTCTTACGTTACTCCTTCACTCAGGTGAGCATTAAACAATGAATAGATCACAAAAAGCATTTGGTGATCAGCCAACATGTTTGGTTGCTTCTTCATAGTCTTGCACTGGAACTTGGAGGCTCACAAGAGCTACAAGAGATTCACAGATTATCAACTTTTATGGCCAATTTAAAACCTGATCTGTCTGATTTGTTACCCACCCAAAACTCTTTGTTCAAGCCAACTAAACACATAATACACATTAACATCTTTACAGTACTTTCCAAACATACACTCAGCAGGTTTCTGACACTGCATGACTTACTATTACCTATAAACACAGACCAAAGAGTGGACAGAATCCAGGCTTTATGATGGTAAATACACCTGTTTTAGCCAAACACCATACTTTGGCTTCATCAATGTCTTCCTAAGCTTTTTCTTTCATTTGTTTGTCTGTCAAATTCATAACATGTTCCTGAATCACAGAACTGTTCACACCGTGGTGCTCGAGTGTGTGTAGATTCTGTTTTTACCTAAGAATAAATCCAGATTAAGAAAACACTGGTGAATGTCAGAAAAAGCTGAGTAATTGAATGAGGCCCAATGTCCAACTTCTATAAAGTTAAACTATATCTGTACAAGTGTGATATTAACCCCGCTATTAAGTTATTAGTCAATCGAACCCATCTCCACTTTGAATAGTTTGAAATATTGTTTGAAATTGCTGAGAAAAAAGTTTATTAAATAGCTATTAAAACTGTAAATATACAAGATGTCCTTCTAATTTATATTTCTAAATCTTCAGAGACTTTATAATTAAGTTTTATTGCTTTGAATCGACCCTTTGCTTGTTTTTGAGTGTACTTACTCCGTACAGGTCAGCTAGATATGTAACTTAATGAATGTAATTTTTTTAACATAATAGTGGGGTTAATATAACACCAGTACAATTGTGTACAACACCAAACATATTATAGCTTTCAACAAATATCAATCAGCCTGTCTTAGTGGTTCTACCTCATTTTAACTATAACTAATAAACAGTAAAATAGAAACATGACAATTCTGCTTATGGTTGTGATTCTTTATTATTTACTAGATTACTTAATTGAATTATTAATTATCAGTAGTAGTAACAGCAGTAGTAGTGGTAGTAATAGTATTATAGCAACAATACTACCAATGATAGCTGTTATTATTGAACCAAGCGATATAGTATCAAACATATTATTAGTAATTAAACACAGTAGACCAAAAAACTGAGGTTTATTGGTGTAAACCTGCTGAGCTGTTAAATTCTCATACAAATTCCAAATCTTGACCAGATCCTGCCTTTTAACACTTCCTTTTAATCTTTCTCTTAAAACCAAATGTCCTGGTTTCACAACCCCACTTAATTATACATGATAATTAGTAGAAATGTATACTACAATCCACTGATAAAACAAGAACTCAGTAGATCCCAAAAAAATTTCCAGGGGACACATCCCAGGAATATTAGGATCCACATGGAATTTCACATTTAGTGCACAGCCATTACCCGTTGAGCCGTTGGTCTTCATACTTTGATTACCCCGGGGAGCTTCTTCCTTCACCTTATCAGAATTTATTACGTAACAAATAAGAAGCAGCACGGCTCGTCTTCAATCTCCCCAAGTTCACTCATGTCACTCCACTGCTGCACTCCCTTCACTGGCTTCCTGTAGCTGCTCGCATTCAGTTTAAAGCTCTGATGCCTACAAAGCCAAGAATGGAGCAGCTCCTCCTGAACTTATAGCAATGGTCAAAAGTTGATCCGCACCTCGAGCCCTTTGTGCTTCAAGTACGGCTCGGCTTGACCCGCCATCACTCAAGATTCATGGAAGACACGCGACAAGACGCTTCTCTGTCCTGGAGCCCAGATGGTGGAACGAACTTCCACTGGCTGTCCGAACAGCGAACTCTCTCACGGTCTTCAAACGCAGACTGAAGACCACCGTCTCTTTGTGAAGCACTTATAAGCACTGATCTACTGAAGCATTGGTAGAAACTGTACTTGCACTTTATCTTGTAGGAACTCTGGATAAGTATTGATCTTATACTGTATGTAGTCTTGTATTCTCTTCTCTGTAGGTGTTCCAGTCTTGTTAGGTGTTGCTCTGTGTCTAATCTTATATTTTGTTATCTTCTTTCTAGGTATCAGCTCTGGCTCTTGTTTATGGCAGTGTTTGAGTATAAGAGTAGTTTGGACTTGTTTGGAGAGATTCATACTCTGACTGAAGACTAAGCACTTCTGTAAGCCTCTCTGGATAAGAGCTTCTGCTAAATGCTGTAAATGTAAATGGTTTCACGTAGTGAAGATTCCTGGTATGTAGAAGATCTTAGTAACTTCAGATCAGAGCAATGTGGAGGAATCATGTCCCATTTCTTATCCCAATTCAGTCACACTAGAGCATTTAGGTCAAGCATTAAGGTCACAACATTAAAATGTTTTAACAGTTTAAAACAGTATTTTCTGTTTACTCCAGTTTTTATTCATCTTATGTTATATTCATTCTGTTTAAATACAAATAAAACGTGTTTTCACAGCCTCGTCCACCGTTAAGGAGCTTCAGAGTATTAGTTTGAAGTAGAGGCTAAGCAGAACTTGTCGAGCTGCTCTTGAACTAAATGACAATACCAACGAGAGCTGCTCTATTATAAATCAACACAACTAGGCTTGGCATGGCGTTGTACTCCAGGCACATACCATCAGATCCATGTTATTTCTAATCACCTGCAAGTTATTTATGGTTGTCATCGTAAAGGAGTGTGTGCTGCCTGAACGCTAAATGATAGCCTGACCTAATCTGGGTGCAACAATGCTATAAAACACAGTGACTGACAAGCTACTCTCACTGCATGCCAGCCAGAACAGCTTCAGAGGGGTCGGCGTTGGCAGCACGGGCCTGGAACGCCAACTGCATTGTAGCGACTGTGGATGTGCGTAAGTGGCATTCAAGCGCTGCACGGCCGTCTCGAGAGCTTAATGACTTTTATTTCAAAACAATACCAAAACAAACAAAAACAAGAGTAACAATATCAAATATATCATCTGTTTTTATACTTCATCATCATTATTATTATTCTTTCACCACACAGACGAGCTGCTCTACAGTCAACACCAAAAGCTTACTGTCCAAGTCTGTCGTTGGTAGACTATTAATTCAACCACACAGAGAGTAAAGGCTGCTTAGTGAGCTGCACACAGAGTGAAATAGAGGCACCAACAGCGCGGAATGTCTTCTAAACATCTTCGAGCAGCTATAACTACATTTGCTGATATACACTAGACACCCCCTGTCAAATGATGCTGACTTTCTAACCTAAATATGGCGTATTCTGCTCATTTCATTGTGTAGCTTCTATTTATTGGCATAGTAGGGCTCAAATAAGCCATAAAATATTAAACGTGCCAGCAAGTTTGTGAAAGCAACATCGTGTTCTTTTATCCAATACGTTAAAATCAGCAAATAAACAGTGACCACACATTCAAATGTGTAGAAGTGTGTTCTCAGTTAAGGATGTGTCCACAACCCTTCCCTTCGAGTATCAGCAACATGTCATTGGCACCCAAACTATTGCTTATGACTATATGTCCTAAAGCTATGGAGTGGGGACTGAGGACGCCAGAACGAGTGCTCACTATTCTGTAGGATAGATTCGTATGCAAATGTTTGGACGCGCCAGTCAAACTTCACTTTAACACACTTACATTTAAAATTTCACAACAAATGTTAGTGCAATTTACTTGCTGAGTGCAACATATTGGCAAACAACAAAGCATACAATATAAAATGTGCCGTGACTTTTAAACCAAGTCCCAATTTGTGTTTTAAATCCAGCAAAAAAACAGTAATTGCGTACTAAGATGTGTAGAGGTGTGTTCACTGTGGAGGACGTGTAACTTATTTACACTTAGAAAGTCAACGACGCCGTGTTGCTTGACCTCAGGTGTGCCCAAACCTTTCTACGCTACCTTAGCCACACCTGACTCACCTCGGTTGCTGATTGTCAAGTCCTTCAATGCGTGTAAGAGCAGGAAACCCCCAGCCTGCTCAGCACCTAGGACTAGGACTAGGACTGAGAATGGCTGATAGATTATCACTCGCAGTATAATGTGCTGGAATGGCAGAAGCTGTTCACCTTCAAATCAAGTTCTACTTTTAGTTTAAACCAGTTTGTTAAAGTCTAGTCGACCAGAGCCTGGGTCCTGCTCATAGGGCCTGAAGCCACCCAAGAGATATTACTTGGAGTTTACTGTCCCTGGTGGTCACTGGACTAAGAATAGTATCAGACATACAGAGGTTAGTGGTCCAACTAAGTTAAGACTGTGGGTGGTTCAGTGTTGGAGGCCCGTTGGAAATTTTAATGCACGGTTAAGCGATAGAGTTAAGCGACTATAACCAGGGTTTGGCTCATCTCTCCTGTACTCACCCAGTGGCAAACAGATAAACAAATACAGATCATTAGCTAACCAGGGCCCTACCTAGAACATTCTCTTGCTCCTGTTGAGTTTTTCAGTCAGTCAGAGTCCTTTCAGGTGCTGTATTGGAGAAAGTGTTCTAGTTGGGTCCAGACAGTGAGGGAAAGGGTTCCTGTGATTGGGACAGGGCTAGACTAGTCTAGGCTAGGCTGGGAGTTTAAGGGTTGTGGTTGTGGATTAAGACCAGGCAGGTCGCGGGGCTGTGGTTCTGCTAGGTTTGGCTGTTTCGGGCCTGGTTCTGTGAGGGCTGGTCGTACTGCAGGGTCTGGATCCCTTCCCTGTAGAGAAAGCAGTAAGCTAAGGTTCAGTGATGCTGTTATTGGAATAAAACTCTGT
>CM038724.1:16145606-16168106 GCA_021613375.1 Megaleporinus macrocephalus | reverse complement strand
AGCAGAAAGCCACAGAGAACAGCGTCAGTAGAAGTAGAGCAAGGGTGAAGGGCTCAAGGAGCTTCCACCAAGACCTGGAGAGCCTGATCTAGCAACTCACTACAATTTCATTATGAAAGATTACCACAGTCCACAACTAGGTGCGTCCTGGTGCACATGACGTCCATGAAATTGGCGGCATTGCGTTACAGTTCTAATAAATAGAACTCATAAATTATAATGAACGAAAGCATTGTTGGCCAATACTAACATTTAATGGCAAGTAAGTCTAACTAGTCACAGCAGCTTTAAGTGATTGTTGATTCCACCAAGTTATAAAGCTTAGCATACAGCCAGTGTTTGGTGACAGGACCTGGTTAGTAATAGTTGATGGTGCTAAGTAGAATTCTTAAGCCTAATTAGTTACAGAAGCATTAACTGCTAGAGGATTGTGCCAAGTGATATAGCTTCATAGATTTAACTTGAAGTTCAAGTGACTAAAGTTATAGGGGTCCTTCTCCATTTTTAGTGGGAAACCATAACACAAAGGCTGCAGAGCTTAAAATTATTTTAATATAATATTTTAAAATAAAATTCAATATAATAATTCTAATTTTAGTCCTAGATCCAAGAGTCAGTATATACATTTATACAGTGGATCCAAGACCAAATAACACATTTAAATCATAATTAATAATCGCTCTACATGTACTGTACTGTACATCGTTTTCATTACTGTATATTAAATATATGTATTCTATTTAGAAATAAATTTTAGAGATTTTGGTCATTGGTGTCATCGGGATATTAACAGTATTTAATTAGCTCTATTAAAATGCTTCCTCAGGTCACGGCTCAGCAGAGAGGAAGCATCTCAAGACATAAAATCTCTAACTATATTTCATAAATTGATTAATATTTCTGTATATCAGGCAGCATATGACGCCTGTATGTTGTAGGTATTATGTGCTTTAATTAGTCCAATTAGTTTTAATGCTGAATTATCAATTTAGTTTACTGGGAAACATTATATTTAGTGTCCAGTACACAGTAGACATTTGACATTTTGTAATTCATGTCAAAAAAAGGGCAACAGCAACAACAAACTGACTAAAACTTTACATTTAAATAGATTTAAAACAGTTTGGACTTAAGCTCTCCATCAGGCATATGTAATAATAAGTTAAATTGCCAACAAACATATTAAGATTGTCTGGTAAATAGATAAAACTGAAGATGTTAAGTCTCATGTTCATTTCCTACAGAGGACGATATGAATGAGTGATAAACCATAAGAAGCTAGAACGAGGACGTGTCTGTAATTTCTATATTTCCTGCACCTACGACCAGAAACACGACGAGGAAAACAGAGAGAGCGAGACAGATGGAAGGGCGTAGAGAGCGTGGGTGAAAGTGTAAGTGTGTAAAAGAGTGTGAGTGGAGGGAGGGGAGGTTAAAGTGGCCAGGAGGTGGATCAGGTTACTCCTTGGAACTAAGAATAAATAGAGAGAGAGAGAGAGAGAGAGAGAGAGGTTACCCCAAGACTGAGTACAGTCTGTCCCATCCACACAGCCACCACACTATTACTCAAGAACGACACCACGAGACTCTGAGAACTTGGAGAACTTCAACACCCTTTATAACCTTCACACGGCTTTCAGTCTCTCACTCGGACCACCGCACAGCACTGCTTTCTCCTTTCTACAGCGGTTACACGTTTTCTAATTCCGTTTCTCCATGATAGTTTTCTTCACTTCTTTATTTGAGATATATATTTCATTATCAGAACAAAACTAACATTACATCAATAAATCAGTGTCCACTACGCTGTAATGAGGATATAAACAACTCCAGATCTGGAGATGACTACCTTGTTTTGCTGTGATATTAATATAAATATTAATATAATATTAATATAAATAACTTGAGAAAACATGAGAGCATAAAAAGCAAATCTGTGGCCTTTTAGGGCTTCCATACCTTTTATCTTCTATTTTTTATTTATGAAACAGAAAATATGCTATAATGTTCATTTATAACATAAACTACTTTATATTTTATTTGTTCACCAAAGTAATTCGGATCGAAAAGGGCTATAATTATAGTAATAACAATAATAATAATAATAATAATTACCATAATATACTACCATAAATAATAACAATAGTATTTATAAAAATAAGTATATAATAACTAAACAATTTACTATCATAAATGGTAATAATAATATATTATTATAATAATTATTATTATTATTATTTAGTGCTGACTGAACCACTTCAACCAATCCAGTTCTTCCTCCATTAGCTCCAGTAACACTCCAGTTTTGCCTGAATTAGGTCCCTAGAACTCTATAATCAAGCTCTGCCTCTTAAACGGTCACTCTGGAGAAGGACTGGAGCTGATTAGCCCCTGAATGACCCTCTGAATATGATTAAAATGGTGTGAGTGTTCTATTAATAGAGCGCTTCTATTTAAATTTCCAAATTCAAATTGTTTTTTATGGAAATTCTAATTAAAACAATCAAAATATTACAAATATGATGAACATTTTTTCTATATCTCCATGCTTTTCCATCTCCTGAATCAAAATACCACATACAAGACCATGAATTCCTGGAGGTTATATATATATCACACTGGAAGATATACACCAAACCATGTTTCTCTCTCTGCACATCCTTAATTGTTATGGCCAATCAGGTTCTTTCTAAGTGCACTCCACAGTCAAGGAAATAAGCTGTGAATGACCGCAGGGTGACGGGGGGTGAACACTTTCACTCACAGACTGCCCCCACCTGTCTCTGCTCGTCTGAGAGAGCGACTGTGTCTCTCTTTTGAAATCTGCAGCTCCTCCTGTGCTCAGACAGCCATAGAGACAGACGTACATCTCACATAACAGCAGTTTTTGATGACTGACTGCTTGTCAGTTGGTGTTAAAGGAGTTGAGTAATAACAATAGACTTCTCAGATTTCTCCTAGAAATAACTATAATTATATTATTAATAAACTATGAACAATAATAAGGGTGACGGCTGTGGCTTCAGCCCACTGGAGCGCTGCAGGTCTTTATTTTCCTTAAACAACACAGAGCAAAGAAATCACTGCTGAGAATGTGCAGGCCCAACAGGAGTGAGATGGGTCCCTCTAGTGTACACTAGAGGAACAACACCTCAGTACCACACACGCAAACTTGCTTCAGTTGCTCACTGCACCTGCACCTCACAGGGGTCATCAACTGGTGGGCCACAGTCTGGATTCAGAAGGCAGGAAAAACCCTGGACAGGTTGCCAGTTCCTCACAGAGCAGGTACACAGACATTCACGCACTCACTCACGCACGCACGCACTCACTCACTCACGTGACTGACCCAACTACACTTACTGATTATCATAAATCAATAATTAAATTGATAAATAATTTACAAATACCAGTATTGATACATCCCTACTTTTAAAAAACCCTCCTCTATTAGCTTGATGCTAACAAATAATGAAACATCCCATGTTCCTGCTAGCAGAAATTAGCATTCTCATTGCAGATGTTTTTTTTTTTTCTGACATCAGTATTGTGTATCAATATCAGTATTATGTATCAGTATTATGTATCGATATCAGTATTATGTATCAGTATTATGTATCAGTATTATGTATCAGTATTATGTATCGATATCAGTATTATGTATCAGTATTATGTATCAATATCAGTATTATGTATCAGTATTATGTATCAATATCAGTATTATGTATCAGTATTGTGTATCAATATCAGTACTATGTATCAGTATTATGTATCAATATCAGTATTATGTATCAATATCAGTATTATGTATCAGTATTATGTATCAGTGTTGTGTATCAATATCAGTACTATGTATCAGTATTATCAATATCAGTATTGTGTATCAGTATTATGTATCAGTATTGTGTATCAATATCAGTATTATGTATCAGTATCAGTATTAGTATTATGTATCGATATCAGTATTATGTATCAGTATTATGTATCAGTGTTGTGTATCAATATCAGTACTATGTATCAGTATTATGTATCAGTGTTGTGTATCAATATCAGTACTATGTATCAGTATTATGTATCAATATCAGTATTGTGTATCAGTATTATGTATCAGTATTGTGTATCAATATCAGTATTATGTATCAGTATCAGTATTAGTATTATGTATCAATATCAGTATTATGTATCAGTATTATGTATCAGTGTTGTGTATCAATATCAGTACTATGTATCAGTATTATGTATCAATATCAGTATTATGTATCAGTATTATGTATCAGTGTTGTGTATCAATATCAGTACTATGTATCAGTATTATGTATCAATATCAGTATTGTGTATCAGTATTATGTATCAGTATTGTGTATCAATATCAGTATTATGTATCAGTATTATGTATCAGTGTTGTGTATCAATATCAGTACTATGTATCAGTATTATGTATCAATATCAGTATTGTGTATCAGTATTATGTATCAGTATTGTGTATCAATATCAGTATTATGTATCAGTATCAGTATTAGTATTATGTATCGATATCAGTATTATGTATCAGTATTATGTATCAACATCAGTATTATGTATCAGTATTATGTATCAATATCAGTATTATGTATCAGTATTGTGTATCAATATCAGTACTATGTATCAGTATTATGTATCAATATCAGTATTATATCAGTATCATAAATCAATAATTAAATTGATAAATAATTTACAAATACCAGTATTGATGCATCCCTACTTTTAAAAAACCCTCCTCTATTAGCTTGATGCTAACAAATAATGAAACATCCCATGTTCCTGCTAGCAGAAATTAGCATTCTCATTGCAGATGTTTTTTTTTTTTCTGACATCAGTATTGTGTATCAATATCAGTATTATGTATCAGTATTATGTATCGATATCAGTATTATGTATCAGTATTATGTATCAGTATTATGTATCAGTATTATGTATCGATATCAGTATTATGTATCAGTATTATGTATCAATATCAGTATTATGTATCAGTATTATGTATCAATATCAGTATTATGTATCAGTATTGTGTATCAATATCAGTACTATGTATCAGTATTATGTATCAATATCAGTATTATGTATCAATATCAGTATTATGTATCAGTATTATGTATCAGTGTTGTGTATCAATATCAGTACTATGTATCAGTATTATGTATCAATATCAGTATTGTGTATCAGTATTATGTATCAGTATTGTGTATCAATATCAGTATTATGTATCAGTATCAGTATTAGTATTATGTATCGATATCAGTATTATGTATCAGTATTATGTATCAACATCAGTATTATGTATCAGTATTATGTATCAATATCAGTATTATGTATCAGTATTGTGTATCAATATCAGTACTATGTATCAGTATTATGTATCAATATCAGTATTATGTATCAGTATTATGTATCAATATCAGTATTATGTATCAGTATTATGTATCAGTATTGTGTATCAATATCAGTACTATGTATCAGTATTATGTATCAACATCAGTATTGTGTATCAGTATTATGTATCAGTATTATGTATCAATATCAGTATTATGTATCAGTATTATGTATCAACATCAGTATTGTGTATCAGTATTATGTATCAATATCAGTATTATGCATCAGTATTATGTATCAGTATTATGTATCAATATCAGTATTATGTATCAGTATCAGTATTAGTATTATGTATCGATATCAGTATTATGTATCAGTATTATGTATCAACATCAGTATTATGTATCAGTATTGTGTATCAATATCAGTACTATGTATCAGTATTATGTATCAATATCAGTATTATGTATCAGTATTATGTATCAATATCAGTATTATGTATCAGTATTATGTATCAGTATTGTGTATCAATATCAGTACTATGTATCAGTATTATGTATCAACATCAGTATTGTGTATCAGTATTATGTATCAGTATTATGTATCAGTATTATGTATCAGTATTATGTATCAATATCAGTATTATGTATCAGTATTATGTATCAGTATTGTGTATCAATATCAGTACTATGTATCAGTATTATGTATCAACATCAGTATTGTGTATCAGTATTATGTATCAGTATTATGTATCAGTATTGTGTATCAATATCAGTATTATGTATCAGTATTATGTATCAATATCAGTATTATGTATCAGTATTATGTATCAATATCAGTATTATGTATCAGTATTATGTATCAGTATTGTGTATCAATATCAGTACTATGTATCAGTATTATGTATCAACATCAGTATTGTGTATCAGTATTATGTATCGATATCAGTATTATGTATCAGTATTATGTATCAACATCAGTATTATGTATCAGTATTATGTATCAACATCAGTATTATGTATCAGTATTGTGTACCAATATCAGTACTATGTATCAGTATTATGTATCAATATCAGTATTATGTATCAGTATTATGTATCAATATCAGTATTATGTATCAGTATTATGTATCAGTATTATGTATCAACATCAGTATTGTGTATCAGTATTATGTATCAGTATTATGTATCAGTATTATGTATCAATATCAGTATTATGTATCAGTATTATGTATCAACATCAGTATTGTGTATCAGTATTATGTATCAGTATTATGTATCAGTATTGTGTATCAATATCAGTATTATGTATCAGTATTATGTATCAATATCAGTATTATGTATCAGTATTATGTATCAATATCAGTATTATGTATCAGTATTATGTATCAATATCAGTATTATGTATCAGTATTATGTATCAATATCAGTACTATGTATCAGTATTATGTATCAATATGAGTATTATGTATCAGTATTATGTATCAATATCAGTATTATGTATCAGTATTATGTATCAGTATCAGTATTATGTATCAGTATTATGTATCACCATCAGTATTGTGTATCAGTATTATGTATCAGTATTATGTATCAGTATTGTGTATCAATATCAGTATTATGTATCAGTATTATGTATCAATATCAGTATTATGTATCAGTATTATGTATCAGTATTGTGTATCAATATCAGTACTATGTATCAGTATTATGTATCAACATCAGTATTGTGTATCAGTATTATGTATCAGTATTATGTATCAATATCAGTATTATGTATCAGTATTATGTATCAACATCAGTATTGTGTATCAGTATTATGTATCAATATCAGTATTATGTATCAGTATTATGTATCAGTATTGTGTATCAATATCAGTATTATGTATCAGTATCAGTATTAGTATTATGTATCGATATCAGTATTATGTATCAGTATTATGTATCAACATCAGTATTATGTATCAGTATTATGTATCAACATCAGTATTATGTATCAGTATTGTGTATCAATATCAGTACTATGTATCAGTATTATGTATCAATATCAGTATTATGTATCAGTATTATGTATCAATATCAGTATTATGTATCAGTATTATGTATCAGTATTGTGTATCAATATCAGTACTATGTATCAGTATTATGTATCAACATCAGTATTGTGTATCAGTATTATGTATCAGTATTATGTATCAATATCAGTATTATGTATCAGTATTATGTATCAACATCAGTATTGTGTATCAGTATTATGTATCAATATCAGTATTATGTATCAGTATTATGTATCAACATCAGTATTATGTATCAGTATTATGTATCAACATCAGTATTGTGTATCAGTATTATGTATCAGTATTATGTATCAATATCAGTATTATGTATCAGTATTATGTATCAACATCAGTATTGTGTATCAGTATTATGTATCAATATCAGTATTATGTATCAGTATTATGTATCAACATCAGTATTATGTATCAGTATTATGTATCAATATCAGTATTATGTATCAGTATTATGTATCAGTATTGTGTATCAATATCAGTATTATGTATCAGTATTATGTATCAATATCAGTATTATGTATCAGTATTATGTATCAGTATTGTGTATCAATATCAGTACTATGTATCAGTATTATGTATCAATATGAGTATTATGTATCAGTATTATGTATCAATACCAGTATTATGTATCAGTATTATGTATCAGTATTGTGTATCAATATCAGTACTATGTATCAGTATTATGTATCAACATCAGTATTATGTATCAGTATTATGTATCAATATCAGTATTATGTATCAGTATTATGTATCAGTATTGTGTATCAATATCAGTACTATGTATCAGTATTATGTATCAATATCAGTATTATGTATCAGTATTATGTATCAACATCAGTATTGTGTATCAGTATTATGTATCAGTATTGTGTATCAATATCAGTATTATGTATCAGTATTATGTATCAATATCAGTATTATGTATCAGTATTATGTATCAGTATTGTGTATCAATATCAGTACTATGTATCAGTATTATGTATCAATATCAGTATTATGTATCAGTATTATGTATCAATATTAGTATTATGTATCAGTATTATGTATCAGTATTGTGTATCAATATCAGTACTATGTATCAGTATTATGTATCGATATCAGTATTATGTATCAATATCAGTATTTTGTATCAGTATTATGTATCGATATCAGTATTATGTATCAGTATTATGTATCGATATCAGTATTATGTATCAGTATTATGTATCGATATCAGTATTATGTATAAGTATTATGTATCAACATCAGTATTATGTATCAGTATTATGTATCAATATCAGTATTATGTATCAGTATTATGTATCAGTATTGTGTATCAGTATCAGTATTATGTATCAGTATTATGTATCAATATCAGTATTATGTATCAGTATTATGTATCAGTATTGTGTATCAATATCAGTACTATGTATCAGTATTATGTATCAATATCAGTATTATGTATCAGTATTATGTATCAATATTAGTATTATGTATCAGTATTATGTATCAGTATTGTGTATCAATATCAGTACTATGTATCAGTATTATGTATCGATATCAGTATTATGTATCAATATCAGTATTTTGTATCAGTATTATGTATCAATATCAGTATTATGTATCAGTATTATGTATCGATATCAGTATTATGTATAAGTATTATGTATCAACATCAGTATTATGTATCAGTATTATGTATCAATATCAGTATTATGTATCAGTATTATGTATCAATATCAGTATTATGTATCAGTATTATGTATCAACATCAGTATTATGTATCAGTATTATGTATCAATATCAGTATTATGTATCAGTATTATGTATCAGTATTATGTATCGATATCAGTATTATGTATCAGTATTATGTATCAATATCAGTATTATGTATCAGTATTATGTATCAATATCAGTATTATGTATCAGTATTGTGTATCAATATCAGTACTATGTATCAGTATTATGTATCAACATCAGTATTGTGTATCAATATCAGTATTATGTATCAGTATTATGTATCAATATCAGTATTATGTATCAGTATTATGTATCAATATCAGTATTATGTATCAGTATTGTGTATCAATATCAGTACTATGTATCAGTATTATGTATCAACATCAGTATTGTGTATCAATATCAGTATTATGTATCAGTATTATGTATCAATATCAGTATTATGTATCAGTATTGTGTATCAATATCAGTACTATGTATCAGTATTATGTATCAACATCAGTATTGTGTATCAATATCAGTATTATGTATCAACATCAGTATTGTGTATCAACATCAGTACTATGTATCAGTATTGTGTATCAATATCAGTACTATGTATCAGTATTATGTATCAACATCAGTATTGTGTATCAATATCAGTATTATGTATCAACATCAGTATTGTGTATCAACATCAGTATTGTGTATCAGTATTATGTATCAACATCAGTATTGTGTATCAATATCAGTATTATGTATCAGTATTATGTATCAGTATTATGTATCAACATCAGTATTATGTATCAACATCAGTATTATGTATCAGTGTCAGTATTATGTATCAGTATTATGTATCAGTGTCAGTATTAGTATTATGTATCAGTATTATGTATCAACATCAGTATTATGTATCAGTATTATGTATCAGTGTCAGTATTAGTATTATGTATCAGTATTATGTATCAACATCAGTATTATGTATCAACATCAGTATTATGTATCAGTGTCAGTATCAGTATTATGTATCAGTGTCAGTATTAGTATTATGTATCAGTATTATGTATCAGTATTATGTATCAGTATCAGTATTATGTATCAGTATCAGTATTATGTATCAGTATTAGTATTATGTATCAGTATTAGTATTAGTATTAGTATTTTGTATCAGTATCAGTATTATGTATCAGTATCAGTATTATGTATCAGTATCAGTATTTTATATCAGTATCAGTATTATGTATCAGTATCAGTATTTTGTATCAGTATCAGTATTATGTATCAGTATTATGTATCAGTATCAGTATTATGTATCAGTATCAGTATTAGTATTAGTATTATGTATCAGTATCAGTATTATGTATCAGTATCAGTATTATGTATCAGTATCAGTATTAGTATTAGTATTATGTATCAGTATCAGTATTATGTATCAGTATCATGTCTTCATGTTATGTACTATGAGCTGAATGTTATTATATACTGACCAGGTTTTCTCGTTGGATGCGCTGTTGCTCGCGCTGCCTGTTGAGGGCACTGTGGTAGAGTCGGGCGGTGGGTGGCACACTGTGGCGGGCCGCAGGCATGTGGGCGGACCCTCCGCTGCGTGAGCGTGGAGAGGAGCGGGAGAGCTCCCTCAGGAGGCGCTGGTTCTCGCGCTCGATCCGCCGCACCTCTTCGTTGGAGAAGGAGAAGTTCCTCCGGCGCCGGCTGCTGCAGCTCCTGCTGGATGCACTGCTGGGGCTGGAGATGACCAGCACGCTGTCCACCCGCCTACCCTCACTCAGCACAGCTAAGGAGAGTGTGGGAGGGAGAGAAAGAGGAAAAGAAAGATGTGCAGAACGGAATAAAGGAAAGAAATATAGAGTGTTTTGGAGAGAACTGACTGGTGATGGGAACCAGACGTCTGAAGAGTTTGGTATGAATCGACGAACCATAACCTCATACGTACCAGATCTGTCGTCTCCATCTGTGTCCGAGCTCCTCCTCTGTCCCGCGTCCACCTCAGTAACCGACGGCTCCTCGATGCCATCCCGCTGCTGTGGCCCAGTAATTATAACCGAGGGTTCGATGGGCGGAGCCAAGTCAAACGACTGTCCTGGGCTAACATCGGGAGTGGAGAGGGGTGTGACGTCCGTCACCGTGTCATCAGACTCTGACGTTTTAGATCTCTCTCTCTGATTGGCTGAACCCAAACGAGGCCGTCGGCGAGGTGAGGAGGCGGCCTGGTTGGCGGAAGGCTTGCGGGAGGGGGCGGGGCTTCTCCCGTCGCCGCTCTCGCTTTCGCGGTCGGACGACGACGACGAGCGGCTGCGGCTCCGGAACTTTCCTGGAGCCTTCTTGGAATGGACTTCGGAATGATGCTTGGAGAGCGGAGGCTCTGGAAGCTTCTCTCTTTCGTTGTTATCGCTCTCGGTATCGCTGTAGCCGTCGTCATCGTCGTCGTTCTTCAAAACACCGTGTCCGTCTCTGTCCTCGGCCGAAGAGTCCGAATGCGGCTCCACGGAGGAGTAGGAGCGGACGCTGGACGAGTCATCCGATTGGCTGCTGTGCCTGGAGCGGGGAAGCGGCGAGGACTTCCTGGAAGAAACGTCCGAGTCTTCTCTTCCCGACTCTCCATCTTTTCTTTCATTCGGAGCACGGCTCTCAGAATCGCCCTCTATTCTTTCTTCAGTCGTGTCGGAATGACCCGCAGATTGATGCGTCCCCTCGCTCTGAACCTGCAGGCTGGAGAAGGCTTGCTCCAAACTTTCCCCTCTCAAAACAACCCCCTCTTTATCTACCTCCACTCTCCTGCCCTCTTCAGTCTTGCCCTCCATCTGAGGGGTTTCGGTTTCATTGGGTTTCTTGGCATGGTCGGCCTCCTTCACCTCGTCCTGGTGGATGGCCTTTCCTGGCTCACCGTCACTGTCGAAGAACGAGTGGTCCACCTCGCCTTCCAGCTCTTTAGGACTGAACATGGCTACGGCCTGCCGTGTGGCGGACCCTCATTCAACGCAGGCTAAATAAATAGAAACAAATTGAATCAATACACTGTTTGTTTGCCGGCTTCCTAACGACTATGGCACGTCACACCTCTGCCTCCAATCACATCAGTTATCTGCACCTCTTGCAACCTACCAACGTTTAATGATCAAATAATGATCTGATATATATAGATATTCAGAAATTGCTATTGGTTATGTTCGCGGCTAACTGCAGCTGCACACTGTCAATGCACAACAAGGCCACCACACAAATATATAATTATCTCTTATAATTCCATTCACTTCTGTTATAGTTACTGATCATGGTTAGCAAGTAAGCTAAGGTAGCTTGCCAAGTTAGCTATAACAATCTTCAGTCACTGCCTTTTTTCGCAAGGCCAGGCAACCTGTGAATGCTTAGTGTGACTGCGCCTTTAAAATAAGTTCACTGACAATTTTTTGGCCAAAGCTGACTCCAAATGTAGCCAACTGGTATTCCCACCAAATCTGGTGGATTTTGGTGGATTTGGGCTGTGGTGGTGGGGTGGCTTGAGCTTTTTTGTCTTTTTTTTAGGTGGGTTTTATAAAAGTATATAAAACTGCATGGCTTAATAACAAACAATGAATACGCCCACACATCCAGTCAGTTATCAAAACATGGACGTACAATTTAGTCACTCCTACGAGGTTCTAAAAACGTGTATGAGGTCTATAGTTACGTTTACAACTTGTTTGCATACCATGCATAAAGTTTTCCATCACTTCTTAGCTGCATTCACAGTGTAGCTCCAGTTTAAAACTGAACAAAACAAAAACAATTTCAGCCACCAAACATGTCTTGGTCAATTGTCTATATTTGGGCTAGGAAGAGAGCTGGGCTTAACCCTGGCTTCAAAAAGGAATTGTATTGAAACCAAACTAAAAGTGATTCAGAGTCGTTTGATGTGAAATGGTTAAATGTAGATGAACCACAGCGGTGGTGAGAGGAAACCGAGGGTCACACGGTATTCGCCATGTATTGCAGTAAGCTGGTATCATCCCTGTACACAACGTCACCTGTTGTATATACAGGTAGAGGTCCTGCATGACTACCCAGGACTTGAGCATCCCAGCATGCAGCATGAAGGTGGAGGAGAGAACAGCTCAATAATCAAGGAGAAAGTAATAAACTCATTTTAAAGAGCTGTGAAGTTGTAAAGGCGTTCTTCAGTCAATCAGATCTGTGGATTTGGGAGTGTGGCGCCAACACGTATGAGGTACGAAGCGAGGAGCAGCAGTCGGAGAATAAAGCCAGAAAAAAGAAAAAGTGAAGGCGAAACCGATTTTCAACCAGTAACGGAAAGACATATAATTATTCTTCCCACAAGCAGCTCCAAACCAACAGGTCAAGACGTGAAACAGAGTTAACAAGAAGCTGCACCTTTATTTAAAGTTCTTTAAATAATTAATTCAGTTCAAAACAATAAATAGTTGAAATAATAGTTGAAACATATGGAACGGTATTTGTAATTTGGTTTATCCTTCAGTTGCTGTTGACATAAAACGCTAACAGAACCTCTAGGCTAAGGTCCGGACCTTGGCCTGAGGAAATTCCCTCTGACTGGACTGAATCCTAATTAAATACCCCTGCTTTACACGATTGGTGGGCTTCAGTTGTGCTTTCATCCATCAGACTAAACTAAGCAGCTACAGACACGACAACATTGGACGGATCCCAATTCTGTTCTTTATGAATCGGATCAGTCAAAAATGAAAAACTACAACTCCTACCGAACTGTCCTGTTACTGGGACTGTGTATTGGCAATAACATGGCAATATGATACGTATCATGACACGGGGGTTCTGACTTAATTCAAATATTAAATTAAATATTCTGATGTACTCTAACAATGTAACTTTTATTATAATGAAATTTTAGGAAACTTGGCATCACTTAAAAACCACATGCATAGGCTGACTTACATTAGCGGTGCGCTGTTACGCAGCCTTACATTGGACTGGACGAGTCTGACGGCTGAAAAGAGATTACAGCACCGCTATCAACTGGTCAGGGGTTTAAACCCAACACGACTACAACGTCTACACCAGTTTTTACATTAAACTATTAATTAATTAATAAACAACACAGCGTTTCTGAGAATAGATACACAAACGTACTACTGCAATACTCAAGTGTATCGATATCTTCTTGCACCGCTAACTATTACTATGAATTTGTATTGGACGAAGATTAAAGCTTCAACTCAAACTATCACAGTGTTTGCTCTCGTGTCTGCACCAGTGCTATAATTATAATTAAATATTTAATATATAATATTATTGTGTATTTTTTTCATCTCTGCTACGTGTATATACTCTTAGGACGCCTGGTTCCCATCACCACATTCTGATTATACATCAGCAGAAAACAGAACAACAGCTGCTGTCTATTTATCAGGTCTTCGTTCTTTCTTCTTCTTCCAGCAGGACCCTGGTATAACGCTGCTCTTCGATGTGACCCTCTCCGCTGTTCTCTACACAGCCTTCCACCTACACACGCAGCTCTGAGAGACCAACACAGGCTCCGAGTCTGGGGAATAACTGAGTGAACTCTCTGCGTCATCGTGCGGGTCTAAATTAGAGGTACGCCATTCCCTCGGGCTTCTCGTGCCTTGGTTTAGTTTCCATCAGTCTGATTAGACTCGTTCCCCAGCTGCAGGTCTACTGGAAGACATTCAACTCTACTCAGCCTTTGACACGACATGTCTTAAAGTATCCAAGCACCAGCATAGACAGATAATTGATTAGGTACAGAATACAATATATATATAAATAAGGCACTTGATTATAGGCTACACGATCATAACGTTGGTGGTCCAATGAAAAACCTGTGTCTCCATTTTTGTTGATTTTGAGTTTTCCACATCATTTAAACAAGCCAATGGTCGTTTACATTGTGTGGAACTTTTAGGATGAATGGACCAATAGAAGTGGTCCAAAATAGCTTGGAAAAAAATCTGGTTCCATTGACTTACATTGAATGTAAAGTTGGGGTGTGCCATATCGTATTGTACACAATAATATCCTGAACGATATTATACCCTGAAATATCGCACCATATCACCCATCCCTAATTATTACATCAGGTACTACTTTTACTGTTTTTAGCAAATTAAAAATTCACATTTTTTCTCATTTCCCATTATATAACTACTAGAAACAGATTTTATCTGTTCAGTATCATTCACTTTACTTCAGTCCTGGATAGACGGAGATATTTGGAGTGCATTATTTAGTATCATGACATTCTGGATCATTGACTTCTGTTACAATCTGGTGAAAATTCTTGTATTTTTTAATATCTCAGTTAGGGGTGTGTCATATCATATCATATGCAATAATAAAATTTAATTTTCATTTAGTTGCGGTAGTGTATTCTTGAAATGTTTTTTTTAAAATCAATGTTTTGTCATATCGCCAAGAATATCGTTATCCCAAAAATACCATAAAATATTGTGATATTATTGTAGGGCCATATCGCCCACTCCTAATGTAAAGTATGTTTTTGTTCTCTCCTGTAAAGTTGCAATTTTGAAGATACTTATTTTTCGTTGGATAGCGACGATTACCAACTAATTACCACACACCCACACTTGTGTTGTGCTGGATCACGAATACAACATCACTACGCTATAAAAACCACTGACCAAGTCAAGTCTGAGCTAAAGGGCTCTAAAGACCCCCCAGGCACCACTTCTCTGGAGTGGAATGAGCTGGAAAACTGATCATCCAACATCGGTACCTGACCTTGCCAATGCTCTTGTGGCTGAACGCAATTGAATCTGCCTCACAGCACTCGTGTGGATTCCACCTTAATTTCATTAAAAACGCTGGATAAGTGGGTGTCTGGCAACTGTAGGTCAGGGGTGGTCCTTTAGACCTACCACTCTGCTGAGATTAGCTCCATCCCTAAAGATGGAGGCCAATGTGGACGCATCTGAAGGACTGGGCACCCCAGGGGGAAAAGTAGGAAAACACTGGGAAAGCTGGGAAACACTGGTCTAATTAGAGTGATGGGAGATGAACCATAACATCTCTCTGAAGGAGGCTTGAGGCAACGGTTTCTATGTATGACAGGACAGTTGACAACCAGTTAGCTATACATTAGCCACGCCAGCTAGATGAGAAGTTTCTTAGTATACAGCAGAGAACATAAATTATATATAAATTATATATAAAATATGAATTATATGAATGATAAGTTTCAGAATTATGAAAAAAAGAGCTTCTACTTCTAATTTTCCCGTTCCACCTTAAAAAATAAAATAAATAAAATAAACAAAATTCACAACATCTCCGTTCCACCTTAAATTCTCGCCGGGTTTGAGCTGAGAAGGTGAGGATCGCTTTCATTCGCCATCCAGTTTGAACTTTCCCGTTCCACCTTAAATGATGTAGACGAAACAGAGGTGTTATTTAAGGTGGAACGGGGGAAAAATCCAAGTAGAAGTCGGCAAATAAAAGCTATCCTCACCTTCACAGCTCAGAAGTTAAGGTGGAACCGAAAAGTTGTCAATTTAAGGTGGTACGGAAAATTCGCATTAGAATAAAACGGTGAATTAAAGCTTTCCCCACCTTCACAGCTCAAACTCGGGCGAGAAGTTAAGGTGGAACCGACTGTTGTTGTCTATCACGATAAAACGGGAGAGCTCGAAGTAGAAGCCGGCGAATAAACCTAGCATCGCCTTCAGAGCTCCAACCCGGTGAGAAGTTAAGGTGGAACGCAGTGCAGTCTGTTAAGGTGGGACGGAAATGTTGTCCATCTAAGACGGAACAGAAAATGTTAAACTAGAATAAAACAGCGAATAAAAACTAGCCTCACCTTCGCAGTTTAAACTCGGCGACAAGGAGCGAGACAAAAGCCCCAACTCTTCATTTCCACTCGCCTTTGAGCCGCTGTGTATGAACCGCTCTCCGTTTTCCAGCCGACACAAGCTAAACCTAGCCTAGCGCGCTAACTCTCAGAGTAGGCGAGTGTGTGGGTTGTCTAGCGACGGTAACTAAGCGTCGTCACTTCCTCTTGCGGTTTGATTGGTCAGACACTAGATGGCGCTGCGGGATCAAAAATGAATAATGACTCATGCGGAGCGTATCCTAGAACACGATTAAACATATTTATATGAAAGAAATTGATTAATTAACAGATCACAGAACAGCACAACACATTTAACACCACCGCGTTAATAACTAGGCTTTATAACGGCTCCTCGTGTGTACTCGGACGTCAGTGAGCACAAGCACGCAGTAGCAGTAATGACAACCAATCAGCGCTCAGTAGAAGTAATGACAACCAATCAGCGCTCAGTAGCAGTAATGCCAACCAACCAGCGCTCAGTAGCAGTAATGACAACTATTCAGCTCTCAGTAGCAGTAATGATAATTATTCAGCTCTCAGTAGCAGTAATGACAACCAATCAGCGCTCAGTAGCAGTAATGACAACCAATCAGCGCTCAGTAGCAGTAATGACAACTATTCAGCTCTCAGTATCAGTAATGATAACTATTCAGTTCTCAGTATCAGTAATGATAACTATTCAGTTCTCAGTAGCAGTAATGATAACTATTCAGTTCTCAGTATCAGTAATGATAATTATTCAGTTCTCAGTAGCAGTAATGATAATTATTCAGTTCTCAATAGCAGTAATGATAATTATTCAGTTCTCAGTAGCAGTAATGATAACTATTCAGCACTCAGTAGCAGTAATGATAACCAATCAACACTCAGTAGCAGTAATGATAACTATTCAGTTCTCAGTATCAGTAATGATAATTATTCAGTTCTCAGTAGCAGTAATGATAATTATTCAGTTCTCAGTAGCAGTAATGATAATTATTCAGTTCTCAGTATCAGTAATGATAATTATTCAGTTCTCAATAGCAGTAATGATAATTATTCAGTTCTCAGTAGCAGTAATGATAACTATTCAGTTCTCAGTATCAGTAATGATAATTATTCAGTTCTCAATAGCAGTAATGATAATTATTCAGTTCTCAGTAGCAGTAATGATAACTATTCAGCACTCAGTAGCAGTAATGATAACCAATCAACACTCAGTAGCAGTAATGATAACTATTCAGTTCTCAGTATCAGTAATGATAATTATTCAGTTCTCAGTAGCAGTAATGATAATTATTCAGTTCTCAGTAGCAGTAATGATAACTATTCAGTTCTCAGTATCAGTAATGATAATTATTCAGTTCTCAGTAGCAGTAATGATAATTATTCAGTTCTCAGTAGCAGTAATGATAACTATTCAGTTCTCAGTATCAGTAATGATAATTATTCAGTTCTCAGTATCAGTAATGATAACTATTCAGTTCTCAGTAGCAGTAATGATAACTATTCAGTTCTCAGTATCAGTAATGATAATTATTCAGTTCTCAGTAGCAGTAATGATAATTATTCAGTTCTCAATAGCAGTAATGATAATTATTCAGTTCTCAGTAGCAGTAATGATAACTATTCAGCACTCAGTAGCAGTAATGATAACCAATCAACACTCAGTAGCAGTAATGATAACTATTCAGTTCTCAGTATCAGTAATGATAATTATTCAGTTCTCAGTAGCAGTAATGATAATTATTCAGTTCTCAGTAGCAGTAATGATAACTATTCAGTTCTCAGTATCAGTAATGATAATTATTCAGTTCTCAATAGCAGTAATGATAATTATTCAGTTCTCAGTAGCAGTAATGATAACTATTCAGCACTCAGTAGCAGTAATGATAACCAATCAACACTCAGTAGCAGTAATGATAACTATTCAGTTCTCAGTAGCAGTAAAGCCAACTATTCAGTTCTCAGTATCAGTAATGATAACTATTCAGTTCTCAGTAGCAGTAATGATAACTATTCAGCACTCAGTAGCAGTAAAGCCAACCAATCAACACTCAGTAGCAGTAATGCCAACTAATTAGCTCTCAGTAGCAGTAATACTAACTAATCACCAATCATGTGCCATACAGACTGCTGTTGACCCTTTTATTTATTTGATTTATTTTGTCCTTTAATCTTATTTTTCACATTTCACCTTTTAATTTATTTCATTTTCTGTTCTATTTTTGGCTTTTTACCTTGTTTATTGTTATTGTTTATTCTTTATCGATCCAATTTTATTTTATTTTCATGATTTACTTTCTTCATAATCTTGGTGTATTTAATGTACCTATTTTTTTTATCTTCTATTACTTAATTGTGTTTATATTCTATTGTTCTAATAATTATCTCTTTATTTTATTGCTTTGTATCTTTAGCTTATCTACTTATCCTATTATTTAGAATTATTTATTTCTTAATTAACTCTTGTATTGTTTGCCTGTTTTTCTAATATTTTATCATTTAATTCTTATTGTTTTACTCATTAAGTTTCTTATTTTAGCTTCCTTGTTTAAATACTTGATTTTAATTTAAATTTATTGTTAAGTTCTGAATGGTCGATTGCATTGAAAATGAGAGTTACCCTCAATGTATTACTGAGTGAGAATAAAGGTTGATTGATTGATTGATTTCTCCTCCTGAAACACTCCTTAAACATCTGTAGGCTAAACAGGTGGGTATGTAAATTAACCCTGCAGATGGCTCTGCATACTTACATGAGCTGTGTCATAATTGGCTTCCTGCTCCCTACATAGTGTGCTATGTGGACTATATGGCTACATTAAACGAGATATATATATATATATATATATATATATATATATATATATATATATATATATATAGCACAACAATATATTTACATACATTTCAACAAAATATAGTTAGTAATAAGTGCTAGCACACTTAGTTTACACTACTCCAGCCGACACATGGCATTGCACATAGAGATCTTAGGCTTGTGTGCAGCTGCTCGAACATGGAAACCTATTTCATAGAGTCCCCGTCACACAGTTCTTGTGCAGATGTTGCCTTTTAGACGCTTTCATCTTCACTCAAGACACTTTTGTAAACCCAGCCACTGTGTCTTTACAGCGAACCATTTTTAATCACTCATCTGAATGTTTACAGCTCAGTGCCCGACACATACCGAAGTGGTGAAAAGTCAGAACTCCGCTTTAGCTGTATCTGGATAACAGATCTCAGCTGTTGACCCGAGTGTCAGGTTATGTCAGTACTGTACTTGCCTACGTGCTCAGTCGGCATGCTTGTCTGAAGTGTCCAGGCATGAGGCCAGATCCTGGCACGGTCTGCGGGATAGTGGGCCGAGAACACATGGTGTCCAATCACCCAACACCCCCACAGGCCATTGTGCAAGCTGCCCTGGCACTCTATTATTGGGATGCCAGCTTGGCTCAGTAACAGAGATTGGAGTTATATTTTTGCTTTATTTAAGATTCATCAATCACATGTTCCTGGTTACGTAGCTGACCGTGTCTAATTTAAAATGAATAAAAAACAGCTTAAAGCTGAAGACGGTGGTGTTACAGATGACGGCATAAAGGAAAAGTGCACTGCAGTGTCTTTAAATGAGACGTATTATGAAAAACCCACTTTTGGGTTCTTGTGTTTATCGTTTGGGAGTTTCTACAGACCCACAAACTGTGAAATAAGACAATCCAGTCTTTTGGGGGCTGCTTAGATCAGAAATCAGGGGATTCAACAAGCTGTTCAGAATTGGCTCCCCTTCCTACATCAAGGGGGGGCTTATTACATTAATACCGGTGAAACGACGGAATTCAAACAAGAAGCTGGCGAGTAAGAAGCTCACTTGAGCATCATGTGCTTTTCAAACCTGAGTCCGCAACATGAAGTATGTGTGATAACACTAGACGAGGGAAACATACATGTTTAAAAAATCTTCAGCCATTAAGCACTAGCTAACGCTAACAGCTGAGATAATATATTAATAGAGAGGTAATGTTCTAGAAGTTCTTGGTTTTTAGCACTAGCTAATGCTAACAACTGAGGTAATATAATAATAGAGATGTAATGTTCTAGGAAGTTCTCACTGTTTAGCACTAGCTAACACTAACAGCTGAGGTTCTATATTAATAGAGATGTAATGTTCTAGGAAGTTCTCAGTGTTTAGCACTAGCTAACGCTAACAGCTGAGGTAATATATTAATAGAGATGTAATGTTCTAGGATGTTCTTGGTGTTTAGCACTAGCTAACGCTAACAGCTGAGGTAATATATTAATAGAGATGTAATGTTCTAGGATGTTCTTGGTGTTTAGCACTAGCTAACACTAACAGCTGAGGTAATATATTAACAGAGATGTAATGTTCTAGGAAGTTCTCAATGTTTAGCACTAGCTAACACTAACAGCTGAGGTACTATATTAATAGAAATGTAATGTTCTAGGAAGTTCTCAGTGTTTAGCACTAGCTAACAATAACAGCTGAGGTTCTATATTAATAGAGATGTAATGTTCTAGGAAGTTCTCAATGTTTAGCACTAGCTAACACTAACAGCTGAGGTACTATATTAATAGAGATGTAATGTTCTAGGATGTTCTTGGTGTTTAGCACTAGCTAACGCTAACAGCTGAGGTACTATATTAACAGAGATGTAATGTTCCAGAAAGTTCTCGTCATTTAGCGCTAGCTAACACTTGTGGTATTATATTAACAGAGTTGTAATGTTCTAGGAAGTTCTCAATGTTTAGCACTAGCTAACAATAACAGCTGAGGTTCTATATTAATAGAGATGTAATGTTCTAGGAAGTTCTCAATGTTTAGCACTAGCTAACGCTAACAGCTGAGGTAATATATTAACAGAGATGTAATGTTCCAGAAAGTTCTCGTCATTTAGCGCTAGCTAACACTTGTGGTATTATATTAATTGAGATGTAATGCTCTCAAAAGGGTTACTCGCAGTAGGATCCAACATACACTATTAACACTATTAGTTATACCTGTAAACAAAATTATAGCTACGTACGTTCACAGTGATGTTTAATGGAGTTTTATGGCCTGTGCTGTTTTCTGAATGAGGCCCAGCCAATCAGAACAGCACTCATTTACATATCGTTGCGGTCGAAAGAAAGCATGTCTCTCCATTTTTGTCAGATTTAATTTTTCTACCTCGTTTACACTGTATGTGTAATAAACTAACAGAAATGCTCCAAAATCACTAGAAAACAATCTGGTTCCATTCATTTACATTAAAAGTAAAGTAGGGTTTTGGCAGCTCCTGTAAGGTTGCCCTACTTGTTGAGATACTTGTTTTTCTTTAGAAACTGACGACATATGAGCAACAAAAAGGTGTTTTTAATTGTAAAAGGCAGACAGAGGTCGAAAAATGATGATGTTAAAATGAATTTAGACTTTTTGGTTCATAAACCATGAAATATACCATAAATGGGCACAGCTCCCGTAAGTGGTCCCAACCTATAAGGCCTTTAATGGAGAAAATGTTTGTAGATGGAGATCTGA
>CM038724.1:16118106-16143106 GCA_021613375.1 Megaleporinus macrocephalus | reverse complement strand
TCTCTACATGGTGAACCGTTTCTTTAGCTTGATGGAGAATTATTGTAAAAGGTTCTATATAGCGCCAAAAGAGTACATACCAAAGCTTGTAACAATAGCGTAACCTTATTCTTTGCCACATTGAACCTCCCTGTAGAACCTGAAGAACAATTTGTCATGCAGATGGTTGTCTTGGTTCCAAACAGAACCAATGCACATGCCTAAAAAGATGGTTCTCTAGTGAAGACAATGGTTTTATGTAAAACCTTGAGAACCATTTGCATGCCTAAATGTGTGGTGAACCAGTTTACGCATGGAATCTTTCAACCATTGCTTTTACCAAAGAACCTGTGAAGAACCATCCTTTTTTAGCTGAAGCTGAAGTGAGGTCCAAAGTTTGGGTCGGGTTCTTCTCGTTTTGGTTTCAAACATGCCGAAGTTCTTAAAAGCGATCCAGATTCACACATGAACCCTGACAATAGAACCTTAATGTGGAACTGAGCCATCACTAATGTATACAACTCATATAAAGGTAAGTACGGGTTCTCTAAGAGTTGAGGAACTGAGGAACCGAGATAGAGTTAAGCCCTCAACAAAGTGCTGGATTCACTCGTGAACGTAGGCGCCACTGAAATGAGTCATGAGGGTTTAAGGCAGCAGATGGAGGCAGATGGAGAAAACATATAGACGAAGAACCACACCCTCCGTATGGGAACATTGTGTTCTCCCACGTATTCTCTCAAACAGTGCTGGCTTTACTGTCCGTGCTGGTTTGGCTCCAGCTGGACTGAAGTGAACCCAGTACTACGTTCTGCACTGGTTGGCATGACGCCCTCCATTCTTCCCTGGTACTAGAACTGGAGGCTTTGCTGGGGTTGGAGGTTCTTCTCTCTCCACACAGTCCGAGACGTTCTGAAGGACGAGAGCGGGTCACTTGTTGAAGTATAAAGGGGAACGCTCGACTCGGCCTCTGTTTACAGTGAAACTCCCGCCCTCCAGGAAAAAGAGCCAATCAGCTGGCTGCTCTGTGCTGCTAGTGAGGAAACCCTGTGGCATTGTGGAGCTCCGTAGCTTAGTAACCAGAAGAAGCTGGCAAATCAGATGTTAGTGCTTTATGGAGCCAAAACCTATTCAATGACAAACCTATTTCCATGACAACACTGGGGCGGCCATCTTTGTTTACTTTGTGTTAGAACTTCCGGTGTTACCATGGATACGTTGATACTAATTACAAGTAAAACAACAACAAACATATAAAATGACTATCATAACATGTTCAGTTAGAGGGAGTCAGTAATTAGAAGAAGAGCAATAGAGTTACGAACACAGCACATAAAGATCAGAGTGTTGGGGGGCCGCCTTCCAAAGAAGACCACCTGCGTCTATGGCTGAAGCTCTAAATTTAAAACATCCACCCAAACCTCCGTACGTCTGCTCCTACCATTCTGTGGAGGAGAACCAGCCCCAGAGAAACCAAAACAAAAAAAAAAGGAAATGCATTGTTAGGTGCAGCCCTACACACAGCAAGACCATCTGGGTTGGATTCCCGGTTCTGTGTGGAGTGTGTATGTTCTCCCCGTGCTTGAGTGGGTTTCCTCCCCCATCCAACCAATGCATGTTAGGTTGATCCTCACTCTAAACTGCCCGTAGGTGTTAATGAGTGTTGGCCATGCGATAGATCATTGACCAATCCATGGTGTACCTCGCCTTTGCCCCGATGACTCTGGGATTGTCTCCAGCACCCCCCATGACCCCGACTAGCGGGTTAAAGCAGAAGATGATGGATGGATAAATGGATGTTTAAAAATAATAATAATCCTGACGTGTTTTCCGATGTTGTGTTAATACCCCACTGCCCACCTCTAGGGTGTAAACAGAACCAAAACAAACCCCCCTAGATGGTTCTTCAGTAAAAGCATGAGTTCCACATGCTTAAATGGTCCTTGGCATGATGGGACGGGCCCCCAGATTTATGGATATATGTGTGTGTGTGTGATATATAACCCCAAAGAGCGTTCTTCTATTGTTACAAGGCAAGGGTTCTGTTTAGAACCATGAGTTCCACATGCTTAAATGATGAATATCCTCTGCATGGTGATGTGGTTTGATGGAGATGTTGTTCTATAGGCAACCTCTCTAAAAACTGGTTCTGTACATGGTTCGGATTGATGGAGAGTGGGTTGCGTATGGTTCTTAATGACTTTGTGTAGCACCAGACAGGGTTACGATGTTGTGTTAATACCCCACTGCCCACCTCTACCTTCCACTACTTGATAACTACAGTAGCCTTTGACTAACGAAGCAAGCTTTGGCCAATAAACTAGTCCTGGTTGACTAGCAGTGTCCAGTGTTTTGCTTTGAACTATGAGTTAAACAAACCATACACCATGGGGTTGTCTTTGTTCTCGCGCAGCTGTTTAGCACTACCAGTCTTCTGGAGGCCGGGTCGGCGGTGAACGGGGGCGAGGACGCTTCCGGCCAGTCTCCGGCACACGTGGCGGCTTGCGGCGGGGAGGCCTTCTGTTTGCTGTGGCTGCTTCAAACAGGAGCTGATCCCAACCAGCAGGTAACGTCAGTTACCAGTTTAGTTATTTGCATGTCGTGATCAGGACGGAAGCGTCAACGTATCACGTAGCCCTAACATTCATGAGGTGTCCTGCACGCAGTAAGAGCTTCTTTCCGTGTTCTAGGACGCCTTCGGGGAAACCCCAGTGCACAAAGCAGCCCGAGCAGGAAGTCTCGAGTGCATCAGTGTTCTCGTGGCCAGCGATGCACAACTAGAGTGAGTTCTGGTTCTTCTCATCTATTGGTGCACAACTTGTGTAGGTCATTCTCTGGCTTTCTCTGGTTTTAGACACTCGGGGACATTATTATATCGTCGCTGTCCAAAGAAAAACATGCATCTTCATTTTTGTTGATTTTCATTTTTCTACATCATTGGAATGAAGCCGTAGCCGTTTACATTGTGTAAAAAAATCATGATGAATGGACCAACAGATATGTTTCAAAACACCTTGGAAAATATTCTGGTTCCATTTCCCTGCATTAAAAGGAAAGACTGTTTTTAGTCTCTCCTGTAAAGTTGCCATTTTGGTGATACTTGTTTTACATTGGACAGCAATGTTATTTAAAAAGCTATTTTTTTCCCAAACAGTAAACTTTTATTTACTCAGTAAAACACTATTATTAAATATTCAAACAGTATTAATAGAGCAAGTCAAGCTTTTACATACGTCAGTGTGTTTATTTAACTCTTTCCAAGCTTCTCCTTCTATAAACAACCCAGTATTATTATCAGTTCTCATCTAATACCTGCTTTGACTGCTCAGTACTTCATTAAGATAAATCAAGATTTGCTGCTGAAGGAACTGAACACATTCCTACAATGTCTGGGGCGTCCAGGAGAAATCTGGAACCTAACTTTGTTCTTCAAACTGAAGCTCAAGACTATAGTCTATGATCTACTTCTTTCACAATAAGATATTCATGTTTCTTTGTATTGTAAATTTACATCTAACTGATGTAAATACACTTACTTGATCTATCAGCTAAGGTTCCTCAGACTTTTACACAGTGGTGTATTTGGGATGGAGGATGGTGCAGTCCGCACCCAGCACTGATTCTGAGCTTGTTTAGGGGGGGGGGGCTTATCACTGATTTCCTTTTACACACAAGAATAGGCAGTAGCTTAATGTGTAGCTTGTTTTTTACTATTTTCTTCGGATACAAGTACTGAAGCGGCAAAGAACAGCACTTATTGTCCACGAGAACCCCTCACCACCATCACGAACCTTAGAAAGTGAATCAACTCCGTCGAAGCAGTCATGTTACCAATTGAATTAAACTCCATCAGGAGTGAATGACCCCCGGTGTGAAGCGGATCAGAGATTGGTTAACTGGACCAAGAGCGTAGAATTAGCATGGACGGTAGTGACTTGTCCCCACCAATAATTAGTTTCCCCCCAAAAAAAACCCTGATCTGTCAACGTCTCGTTAACCTAGAGGTGCAGAAAGGGTTCAATCACGTTCTCTACTGGAGTCCTACCTCCCCGTAACCCGTACGGCCACTGTGATTGGCTGGGTCTTTCTCTGCTGTCACATAAGACTCTGTAGCTACGTTTCGTTGCTAGCAGTATACATAGGTCCCCACCACCGTCAAGAGCACATCTACGCCATCGAATTGGACAAAAAAAAAATTCTAACTGATCAAATGTACCAGACTTGGTGGTCCCGGGTCCAGAAACAAGCTCGAGATATCTTTATATTACCAATAATCTTCAGCTGTGATTTCATAGTTTATGAAAGTGTCTTAGAAAAAACAATGTTTGTAGCTCCAGTCAAAGCATGAAGTTGTTAGCTGCAGCTGTCGGTGCTTCTCGAACATCAGGTCCACAGTGGTCCTGGAACTGAGCTGCGGTGGACGGGGGCTCAAACCGAAGTAATCTGTAATCTGTCCTTTCTCTCCGCCAGGATCTGTAACCATGAGCGCCTCACGGCGGAGGACGTGGCCCGGTCTGCGGGTCATGAACACTGTGGGAGGCTTTTACGGACGCTCCGGAATAACGGACAGACCCTCGCCTCCACGGCACCGGGACGCAAGCGGGCGCGAGAACACGCGAGCCTGGATGCCGTAGATGGAAAGAAAGCGAAGGACTGGTGAAGAAGGAGGAAGATGAATAGAACAGAAACTTGGTGGCCGAGAGATCAAACCCAGTAGGGCATGTTTCAAGGAGAGGGTTTGTCCGAATGGCTAACATGCTAGGAAGTGGATGAAAGATGGTGAGGCAGGTTAGCTTAGTTGAACAATCCAGGCGAGTTGATGAGAAGGGGCGAATGCGTCTGTGGGACCCACCAGAACAGACCCCTGTGGTCTTTGTGGGCCCATTTTCCTGAATACAGAATACAGAATAAGCCTAGTGGGTTCAGTCCTGGACTCAGTTGAAATGTTAATGGTAGTTAACCATTCAAAGTCCAGGCTAATGGCTGGAACCAGAAAACATGTGTTTAAGTTAGAGATGTCCTCTTCCTTGGATGTCCTTCCTGCCGTCTCACCATCCAGACTTCTGGCTCTGAAGGCCCAGTGTTGTGTTGGTGTGCAGATAAGTTTGACCACAAAGTTACCCTAAATGTCCACCAGTAGTTTAGGTTTACAGTAAGTTTTGACGTTGCATGAGGACGGGATCCGTACAGAAGAGAAGGATGACTGCAAGAATTCATCAAACAAGCTCCTTGGCTTCAGCCCTCTCTGTATTAGGGCTGTTTTCATCACTTCTGATGTCCGATCATTGTGTCAGCTACTTGAAATCTAATCAGATGGTGCCTCAAGTTCTCATGGTGGACCCCATAACTTGGATATATTACTGCAGTGGTTCAGTGGCTGTTTTTAAGCCTAAAGACTTGAAAGACCCCATCAGGAATTGCTCCAAACATCTGGTATCAGCGTGATTCAACATATATTCCGTTTGAGTAAAGTATGAATAAGACAATAGGGCAGATGTGTTGGTGCACCACTTGTTGGAGCTGACTTTCTTTTTTTTCTTCTTGTTTTTGTATGTAAATTCACTAGAAAGCTAGATTTGTCAATTACCCCCAAACCAACAATATTAATTTCCACTCAGGGCTACGACATACTTGAACCAGGGCTGCGTGACATGGAAAAAATGTCATTATTGTAATTATATTTGTAGAAACTGTGATATGACAATAAAGACTAACATCCTGCAGCCCTGATTTGAATCTAGCTTTGTAGACATGTCAACAAATACATGTCAGTCGTCAAGTAATCAGTCTGCCTGAGAATGAAGGAATGTTTCCACAAGGTTGTTGTCATTGAATAAAGTTGTATTTAATATTGGACAGTGTGGGTTCTTCTTGTTTTTGTTGAAAAACATGCTGACTGGCTGAAACACTCAGATGGTTTTTGGTGTTTGGGGAAGGCAGAGGTTATAGTAGGCGTTCTGGTCCCAGAAGTCAGGTCCCTTCCATCCACACCAGCCCTGTAGACACAAGCGTACAGCAAGCGAGACCAGATTAATACACACCACATTAATTAATTAACACCAACACACAATGATTTCCCTTTATATATATTTTTTTTAATAATATTTTAGTCATAAGCCTTAATTTGGTAAAATAGATTGCTCTTACGGTGGTAATAAGTTAACGTCTATATGGAAACACAAGGCATGAGTTAGTAGTACATTGATTGATTTAGAAATAAATCGTAAATTTGTAAGAATTAAGTAACTTTATAATAGTAATGAACTTTACATTAAGAATAAAGTCTTAAAATAAATGTTTAGCCTAAAGTTACTAATCTACCTGAAATTAACAGAAGGTTAAGGCTAAAGTTATGTATGAATAAGTTAATATAGAAGTATAGCATTAAATTGGGAATAAGCCTTAGCTTTATTCTACAATTTAGGATTCAGCTACTAAAAGGGCTTAAAATTAATAATATGGCCTAAATTAGCATTACAACCTAGCCTAAAGTCAGAAATAAGCCTGCAGTGAGTTCAACCTCCAAGTTAAACAATAAAGATAAACAATAAATAAGATGAGTGTCGCCTTAAGTGAGTAATACATCTAACCTGTCATTACTAAGAGGCCTAATATTAGTAAATTGCCTTTATTGCCTAAAATTAGCAATAAAATTAAGTAATATGCCTTAAATATGTAATAGTTGTTTAGTTACTAAGTTACTACCATAACTAAAATTAATATTTAGCATTAAGTTAGGAATAAGCCTTAAATTTGTTTTGAGATTTAGGCTTGAGTTACTAACTGGCATAACTTAGTAAATTAAGTACTAATTAATTTAAACTAGTGAATCATTTTACAAGTAAAGTTGACTTAAATTAGTAAATTCAGTCAGATATATAACTGAACTTGGTAATAAAGTTTTACATTATGCTTAGAGCAAATCTCAAGCAAGTGATAACCACAGATGTTGCCTAAATGGCCTTAATTTAGTAAGTCGGTTTACCCTGAAATCAGAAATAAGCTCTACGTTAACAATGAAGTTTTACTGTAGGGGTGTGACAAGCCTCAAGCACAGGCTAAGCCCCAGGCTAATGATACGTTTAGCCTTAAGTTAGTAACAGGCCTTAATAGCAGCTAACAAAAAAGCTGTAAGTAATAAAGTTTTACCTTTAACCTCAAGATAATAACAGGTTTATCCTTTAGTGAGTAATACATTTAGTCTTCAGTTACTAACTGGCCTTAAACTGCTACCCTGCCTTCAATCAGTAATTCAGATAAGGCTGAAGTTAGAAATGAGCCTTAAATTAGTAATAAAGTTTTACCATAGGTTTGTGACAAGCCTCCTGTAATTAATAATAAGCCACAGGTTAATGATGCGTTTAGCCTTACATTAGACATCCGACTGAAGTTCGTTTGAAAGTAAGTGACCTTAAATTAAAAAAGTGAAATTAGTGGTAACTATAATTACAGTAATAAAATTAATAAATTAAGTAGTAAACACAGCTTTAATCAGTAATAAAGTTCTTCCTTATGCTGGTTTTAAATGAATCTTAGGTTATTAGTAATGTGGTTCTGCATTAAAGCATTAAATCTTCTGTTAATAATGATAATCAGGCTGTTGAACTAAAAACGTTGAGCTAATTCGTTAGTGTTTGGGGGAATAATTGCAGTGCCCCTTTAAGAGCGTGTATGTGAGTTCAAGAGTTAGAGTTCACTGAACACTGGTCCTCTGAGCACATGTTGAGGGAAACTGTGTCACTGGAGGCAACGCTGCTTCCAGCCTGCCGGTGCAATGACATGGTTTCTCTGCCGTGTTTCTATTTCACACTGACGCATACACACAGACTGGCAGCGCAAGGTATGCAGGACAAGCAGTAAATCTCCCAGCACGCGGCTAAAGAAGAACCATGCTAAAGCCAGCGTTGCCGTCCAATCAAAACAGGCTATAGGTTTTTTTTGTTAACCTCAGGGAAACAAGCTAAAGGTATCAAAAGTATTCACATTCATTACTCAGATACTAGAGTTTAAAAATACTTCTGTAGAAGTGGAAGTATCAACTCAAGCTTTAACTCAAATACAAATATAAAAGAACTGCATTCAGAACTACTTAAAGTATAAAAGTAAAAGTAATGAAAGGAAAAAAATACCATTAAGGACAAAAGCTTTGGCTGCACCACAGGGGTCTATAGTGCACTAGCCCACCTCCCCAAAAACCCCATTCTTCTAAAAGCCATAATGACTATAATGTTATATTAAAAAGCCAATCTTCAAAGACATGTTATCAATAATCTTTACTGGAATGTAAATGTACCTGAATGAAAATGAGCTGAAATGAAATAGAAGTAACGAGACTATGTTTGAAATGGAAGGAGTAGAAAGTACTGATGATGGAGTGATAATGGAAGGAGTAGAAAGTACTGATGATGGAGTGATAATGGAAGGAGTAGAAAGTACTGATGATGGAGTGATAATGGAAGGAGTAGAAAGTACTGATGATGGAGTGATAATGGAAGGAGTAGAAAGTACTGATGATGGAGTGATAATGGAAGGAGTAGAAAGTACTGATGATGGAGTGATAATGGAAGGAGTAGAAAGTACTGATGATGGAGTGATAATGGAAGGAGTAGAAAGTACTGATGATGGAGTGATAATGGAAGGAGTAGAAGTAGAGATGGATCGATCAGCGTTTTTGAGGCCGATAGCCGATATAGAGGGCGGGGCTATATGCCATGGCAGGGCTACATGTAGTTATTAGCGCAAGCAAGTCATGAAACATGGTCTAAACTGGTTTATTACCATTTTTAACGAGTTCATATGAAACAGATTAATATTTTTAACTACATTAGAAGTTTATTTGGGCATCTGAAAAGTATCTCTACTAGGAACAGCAGAGCGTGGATCCAGGTGGAACATTAAGCAGCAGAATGAACGTCTTCTACAGCCGAGAAGAGCTGCTTATCTAGAACTATAAACTCAATCACTCTGACTGTGGTTCTTCAGCTCTTTGGCTGTTGCTGCTGCTGTTCTGTTGGTACCGGTCAGATCTGGTCTGTAGGTGTTCTGGGTTATTAGTTTTAGGTGTGTATTTCCACCTAGTGGTTCAGATAGGAATTGCAGGGAGCTGGCCGGAGGACTCTTCTATCTATGAAACGCTAGCTGGAAATACAGAAATTAGGCTCATATGATTAACGTCACCGATTGGTTCTTGGGACCGGCTAAATTGGAGAAGTATCGGCCAATCAGCGATCACGTTTCCATTCAAATCGGTTGATACCGATACATAGCCGATCGATCCTTCCATCTCTACTAATTACTCCAGTAAAGTATAAATAACCAACATTTCTACTGAAGTAAGGTAACAAAGTATTTGTACTTCGTTACTTGACGCCTTTGAAAAAAGCTGAAAACATTCTTTCCAACAGTGACACTTTCAGACGCCCACACTTTCTAGAAGAATCTAGAAGAAAGAGCCAGGGCGCTTTCCACGTGTTCACTTCTTCCAATGGCAGGAAGCTTGGATTATAATCAGGTCTTTCATCAGTGCGGCTCACCAGATTTACCCATTAACTCCACAGCTTATCAGCTGCTACGTGTTTGCCCTCAGAAACAGGCCACAGTGAAACTTCCGGCAAAATCTGAACACATACATTTACACTGAATCCCAATCCCACCTACTTCACACCTTCTATTCACACACCTGACACCGGTTTCTGATGATGAGCAGTAGTCGAATGCAGTGAACCAGGCAGGACTTAGTGTTTGAAGGTATTTTTATTTTGTACTGGAGCTTTGAGGCTGACGTAGCTAACCACTAGTTAATTACCATGTAAACAAACAGGCTCCTGCTCTGGTTGTTATCTTAGCTTAGTGCTTTATCTGTGTTTCTAGGTAACAGTGTCAACGCTAACTGATTAGCCTTGTAGCACCAGCGCAAACCTAATGAAGACAAATCAGACACTGAACACTGAACTTGGCTGGTAAGTACATTCAAACTAGGTTAATTAGATTTACCACCAGATTACTGGAGTAAGAGACCACTGGGTTACTGAGGACGTGTACTGTGGACGTGTCACCACAAGCGAGCAGTGTGAAAAAATATGAAACAGTTCATTTTTTTTATTTTTAAGCCTGAGTTTATCAGTTTTAGCGCTTACTTTTCTGACAGTTGCACATATACCACTCCAATAAGGCTGAACCTAACGATTAATTTCATAATCGATTAATCTAACAATTATTTTTTCGATTTTTTTTTTTACTTTGTTATGGATTTGTAACCAATGGATGATTTTTGTAATGGATGATTTATATATATATATATATATATATATATATATTTTTTTTTCTAGACAAAACGCCTGGCCATCCTAGACATAATGTATTAAAGGGTCCCTTAAACACATGTGATCTATAAATGGTTAAAAAGACTTTTAGAGGCACAAATGACACGTAGCCTACACGCCTCACGCATACATTTTGCGATGCCTATCAACATTTATGATACAATATATTATTTATACATATATATACACACACATTATATATATATATATGAAGGCCCTCTATTTTAAGGACCCTCTGACTGGTCTTTGACCCCAGGGCCTCTTGGGGGCCCTAGCCATGCCTTTGGGGGGCCCTAGCCATGCTTTTGGGCCCCTTATGAAAATGGACGAGGCTTTGTAGCATTGTTCTGCCTTCGACTTCTGGCCATTGGGGGTCCTAAGAAAGAGGGGGGAATACTTTTAGAAGGCTCTGGTTATGAGAGCCCCTACCAGGGGCCCCTAGAGAAGAGCAGGGCAACTCTTTGCCCAGAAGCCCAGACTATCCTTACGAGGCCTTTGTGGACTATGGGTGCGTCCGAAATCGCCCACTTATCTACTACTCAGTAGGCGAGCACGGCTAGTACGTCCAAATACTCAGTAGGGATTGAGTAGTAGGCGAATGGTACCAGGATGACCTCCTACAGAAGTTAGTGCTACGGCTGAGATAAACAATGATTACATTCCTCCTGATTCATCTTCTCTGAGCTACAGCTCCACACAGTCTGAGGACATACTCAGACAAAAACACAGATCAGAGTCACTAAAAGATCTAAATCTGTCAGTAAACCAGCTTTTAAATGAATAGCAGGACTTTTACGGTGGTGGACGTCTTGAGTCACAGGACGCTGGCAATATGGTGGACGTAGTACGTCTGAGCTTGTGTGGTACTAAACCTCACCTACTGACTCTAATCTAGTACCTACTGACTAGTAGGCGATTTCAGACACACCCTATATATATATATATTGTGGCAGAGGGTCGTTTGAGAAGCAGTGTGTTTTAAAGCTCCCGCGGTATCAAGAACAGTTCTAGGTTCTACACTGGACGATTAAGAAACGGTTAGCGATGCGTAGACTCTACTGAAAGAAACATGTTTTAAGGCTCATTTATGCTCAGTGTTAAATACGGATATACACAGAGCCTTCGCTTACGGATAAATAAAGAACTACGAGCTCATCCGCCAATGCCATGTTTGATTTACTCCAAACTGCCCCCTACTGGACGTGTTGCTCAGTAACCATGTAAACGGAGCTGATGTGGAGAAGTGTGAGGGCAGTGACGGCTATATCACTTCAAACGCATAAGTATAAATCAGCCTTTACAGTGTTGATCATTTTAAAATCCGTGCTTTCAGTAGGCGTGGTCATCTTTCAGTCGGTCCCGTAGGTGTTGAGGGGCATTGATGCGCCAGAACATTTGCACGCTTACAGATGAAGCTCTCGCAATAACAGCACACGTCACGGTCGGGGATATATCAGGCAGTAAGTGAACAGTGGGTTCCTGTAGTAATCACGGTTGGTGTGTTTGGAGTAATGGATGGGCGTGAAGATCTGATAGACCAGACAGGGTCAGAGGATCTCCAACATGGTGAGGCTGATGGGGTCTGAAGTGGTTAGGATCTAGTGATAGGATCTGTTGGTTGCCCCAAGAACGGACTGTGGAACAAGGCGCGGGAATCTTAAATGTTGTTTACAGGAGAACACACAGTGCTTCACACCCTACTGTGGATGGAGCTGTGTAGACACAGACCACCCAGAGTGCCCATAATGGTTATGTGAATGTTCTGGCGTACATTTTCTACATCATAGGAACGGTTTGAGGACCAGAAGAGAAAAAATCCTGGCCTCCAAATTCCGAGCCGACTGAGTATCCGTGGGACGTGCTGAGACCAGACCAGTCCATAACAGCTCCACCTCACAGCTTTCAGGGTTTGAAGGATCTTCAGAGGACTTGTAGAGTCCAGGTAGGTGGTCATAGCGTTTACTATGTTTTATCCCAGCAGCCATGAACCCGAGTGGTCAGTGTGCTGACTGGTCAGTCATACCTTGTCAGTGATGGTCTGTAGGTCCTCTCCGCCCGTGTAATGTGGATCCAGGATTAGGAAGCGGATGTCTCCGCTGGACTCACTCCAGGCCACGCCCAGGATGGTGTGCGCCAGTACGCCCCCTCCTGGTGTGGAGGAACAGCAAAGATTTTAAAGATGGGCACGTCTCTGTGTATTGACTCTAATGTGGACTGACAATCAGATCAATGGTGCAGATATAACCTGGTGGAAACCATCTAAGGCTACACTGTTATGCTGTATGGATTCGGTCAGGTGTTGGTCAAAACAGGTGTGTCCGGACTATTTCTCAGGCAGGACAGCCAAAATACAAAGTAATGAATCAGAATCTGTAACAGTAGCCCATCTTGAGACAGTGTTGACTACAGCAGAACCGGGAAAGAGAGCTGAATACAAGGGCTTTTCTTGATGGCTATGACGTTTGCTGCTTCTAGATGTACCAGCTCGCCTACTGGTGGCCAATGCAAGTCTTTCAGTCTGGAGAACCGCCGACTCACCTGGCTTTGGTCCAAAAACACGCTTTTCTCACGAGAACACACGAAAACTAAACGCATGTGAGAGCTGGCGATACCACGTAGAACACACTATTTCTAAAACGGACGTCAACAAACCAGCAGTACGAGCTAACACTGCTCTGATCTGCAAGAAGGAAGAAGAAGGTATGAAGACGGATAAAGACACGGGGCCAGCAAGGACTGTCTGTTCTGCAGAGAGAGCTGGAGGTAAATGTTGAATATTTTATGAATGAAAACGTACGTGTCGCCCGCAGCCGCAGAGAGATTGCGTGAACGGTGACGCGGTTCTCTCTACGTGATCCCATTGGCTGTAGCTAGACGCTGCTGTTGACTCACAGTCGCCGACTGGCCTAGATATTAAACATGCTAGACGTTTGCCGAGCGCCTGCTATTCGTCGGCGAGGTATCCAAATCCAAATGCACCTCTGCTCGGAGGCAAGTCGCCGCCCACTCGCCGGTCGCTCGTGTAGTGCGAACGGCTGAAAGACGCTCGGCGACAGGTCGGCGATTTGCCTCCGAGCAGAGGTTTTTGTCGGCAATCAACAACAAAATACAGGCTAGAATTGTGTAATGTGAACTAGGCATAAGATGCTGGATGATCTATGTACAGCAAATGCATTAGACTACAAAACATGGTTCATCGTTGACAGCACGAAAGAACTTCACAGTAATTCATTTTCATATCTTTTTATGACTTCATTATTAATATTAAAATACAATTATGAGGTTCACATGTGCATTAACAGCAAAGTAGCCAAGAAGGAATTCTCACTCACCGATCATAATGGGCGTTCCCACAGTCTCAAAGTGACTGGCCAGCTCTCTGCCTTTAGAAGCCAACTCAGATCCCCGACTTCAACAGAGGAGATCATTTACCAGTTAATCAAATCTGCTCAACTTCTTATGGCGTGAAGGCTTTCGTACATTGTCTCTGTCCATGATCTTTCATGATCAACGAACCAATAGAAATGCTCCAAAGCTGCTTGGAATAAAATCTCTCTAGATGAACTTACATTAACAGTTGAGAATATTTACGTCTTCTCCTGTAAATTTTCCGTTTTTGAGATATTGTGTGATGAAACAGGCAGGCAAGGTTCGCGTTTAGAGCCGGCAAACGTCTTTACGTACAACACTGAATGTGCAGCCATATCTAACAGTTTTGGAGCTCCTGGTCAAATGACAGTGTTGATGATTTGTAAATAAACTATGGTCTGAACTGAAGTGTAACCAGGTTGTTCTCTACAAAGAACACTTCTCAGCAGGTACTTACTGAGATTAGCATACTGGAAAAATAGACCACTGATATTATTTATATTATTTAATAGGACATTTTACATCCTAAAAAGAAACGCCAATGAAAGTTCCCTTCAACATAACCCCCCCCAGACTAAAGTGTAGGAGGCATGGCTGGATTACTGACCAGGCCAGTGGGGCCAGCACCCAGGGGCCCTTGATATGGCCCAAAACATTTTGCAATGCCTATTAACATTTATTATACAATATATTCTTTATATATATATATATATATATATATATATATATATATATATATATATATATATATATATATATATATATATATATATCCGAAGGCCCTCTATTTTAAGGATCCTCTGACTTTAGGGTATTTGACCCCAGGGCCTCTTGGGGGCCCTAGCCATGCCTTTGGGGCCCTTATGAAAATGGACGAGGCGTTGTGGCACTGTTCTGACATCGACTTCTGGCTATTGGGGGTCCTAGGAAAGAGGGGGGCATAATTTTAGAGGGCTCTGGTTATTACCAGGGGCCCCTAGAGAAGAGCAGGGCAACTCTTTGCCCAGGAGCCCAGACTATCCTTACGTAACGGTGGAGGAAATAGTAAACTACACGCAGTAGATTGACTTGTTGCACCATAGAACTGTCCAGCTAGCAATGAAATAGGTCCACAGATGGTTCTTCCATGGTTCTTTAGTAAAGGTCCTACTTAGAACCATGAGTTCTAGAGCAGTATTTATCTTGCTGGTGTCAGAATACAACCCTGTATCCCCCAAAACAATAACTTTACAGGAGCAGGAAAAAACATTCAACTTTGTTTTGAATGTAAGTCAAAGGAATCAGACTTTTGTCCAAGTAATTTTGGAGCACTTTCTTTGTTCTATTCATTATGACATTAGTACCAACGTAAAGAGTCACAGGCATTTACAATTACAAAAAAGAGATAGACAAGGTTTTGTTCTGACAGCAGTAGGGGTGTAAGAAAATATCGAAAATATTGAATATCAGGATATTATGTTTAGTGATACTGTATTGATTCTCCAAAACACAGTATCGATACACAGATTCCTGGCAGACAGTGAATCATTGTGTGTTGTGTTTAAACCTCTGACCACTAGATGGCAGTGTTGTAATCCATTTTTAGCTCCACTCCAACATTAACAAGCAGCACAAGGGCGCAATGCTATTGTAAGTATTGACAAACCTGTTCATACAGTGGTGTGTTTTAATAGTAGGATTAGAAAAATCACAGTATATCACTGGCAGCAATAAGAGAACCCTTTTAATAGAACCTTTTTTGGTGCTATAAAGAACAGTTCCCAAAAATACAACAAATATACAAGACTTCATCAAGCTAAAGAACCATCACAGCATGCAAGCATGAAATCGTTCTACTTAGAACTGGCTCTGAGTAGAACCCATTCTTATTAAAGAACCCTAGAAGAACCATATTTTAGGTGCTGAGAGTTCAGTGTATAGAGGTAATTAGCTGGGCAGTATGAAAATACATTATCTTAATTGGGTCATGACACACTATATCTAGAACCCTGACAAATGTAAAGCTTAAATGCTTGAAACTACCTTTTTAGACAAACACTAAAAGTTAACTAATTGCTTAAAGTGTATTTTCCATAACGAGTCGTTCTCAGGAGCTAACGAGCTCTCAGACTATACATATGTTCTTCAGCTCTGTTAGAAAAGTATCCCAGGTGGTTGTTCATGAAGCTAACATAATTCCATAAGTCTACGTCGGGACGTAAACACTAACACACACAGTAAAAGGTACCTGACGAACAGGATCTTTGAGGTGACCTCCAGAAGCTGGTTGAGGACGGCCTGCACCTCTATAGAGCCGATCCACTGGCGAGAGCCCACGAAGGGGGGCTCTTTATCCCCCACATCCACCAGAGCCTGAAGAACACAGAAACTTTTTAATACTAATAGACACAACACTAGGACACACACATGTGCTAATATGAATCAAAGCCCACCCTATCCCCTAAATATCAGCTATAAGCTGATTTCACTGTTCGTAAGGTAGTAAATCACTGTATTTATAGTGACGTAGAACAACATTTGTGGAATTACAGTAAAATACAAATAAATAAAATACAATATTATCTGTACGTCTGTTTATTATTAGATACATCCAGTTAAAGACCACTTTACAAACTAAACTAGATACTCCACATGACATAGTACTGCTGTTAGAAAACTTTTAAATTATTATTTTAAATTATTATAAGTCTGGATTATATACATATATAACCAAAACATTTGTTATTTTCTTTGGAGCATTATGATGAAATGAAATGATAATAAATGTATGTTAAGGTTTCCTGACTAGACTAGACTAACATTAATATTAGACAGTAAGGCTGTGTCCCAAACAGCTCCCTCTGGAGCATTACATACTGACTACTGAAAGCACTTCTAACGATGGTGTCCTTTTATTTATTTCATATTTATTTTATTTATTTAATATATTTTATTATTTTATGTATGTAGTGTAGTAGCAGTCTGCAGTTTGGGGCGTGGCCAGAGTGTAATGTAACTTTTCATTTCAGAGAGCTTTCTGACTAAAGTTAATACAAACATTAGCTAACCCAAACCCTCCTCGTCTGTTACCATAACAACACATTATACTAAAGCTGTGTTATTACAGTATATATGGTCATCGTTGATATTCATCTCTTTCATCACTGGCGTGAGCTTCCCACTGCTCCAGCGAGGTGAGAGCTCGGGTCAGTGAAGCTGACTGCAGGATATTTCTGAACAGGCATCTCAACACAAGCCTTAATAAAGTGAAAGACCACCTAACAACCAGAGCCAGTTGCTAACAACCAACACAGAGCGTGAATAGCGAACGCTGCCAAAACAGGTTTTTAAAACCATATTTTTAATTTTTTAAATGGCTTCTGCTTTTTCTGTGGTTTAAGTTTTCAGGTGGGACACAGTTCCCAGGACCCGGTTCCTACACCAATGAACGCAGTGTGTCCTAATAATGGCATTTTTAATAATAACTAATGCAAAACATCAGCATCTCGATTCTCGCTCAATATAAATGAGCACATAAACACAAATCCAGTTATTAGTGTTATTACGATGCTCCTAACACAGTTAATACAAACTGAACTGCTCAACAAACATCCTCCAGTGTGTTTAATTTATAAAGAATTTAATTCTCTTCTCATTTTTTCTTCTTTACTGTTTCATCTCCATGTTTTTATAAATATTAAGGCAGGTTTTCTAGAAGAAGTGACTAAACCTGTAAAATTATCACCTAGTTTGCTACAATAAAGATACACTATCACGGTGACCACTCCTATCTATACACTCAACACTGAACAAGGGTGTGTGTGTGTAAACAGAGTGCTGTGCAAGTCTTAATCGCCAAAGCACATAGTTTATCTCTGTGTTTGTGTTTCAGCTTGTAACAATCACCTCATATCATTAGAACACATACAAATACGGTAGCAGCAGCTGAGTGATATCCTGGAGTTTTACATATAGATGTATAGATGTGCAGGCGTGTAAGTGTGTGTACCTGTTGTATCTCTGTGTGAGTGAGTGTGTGTACCTGTTGTATCTCTGTGTGAGCGTGTGTGTGTACCTGTTGTATCTCTGTGTGAGTGAGTGTGTGTGTGTACCTGTTGTATCTCTGTGTGAGTGTGTACCTGTTGTATCTCTGTGTGAGTGTGTACCTGTTGTATCTCTGTGTGAGTGTGTACCTGTTGTATCTCTGTGTGAGTGTGTACCTGTTGTATCTCTGTGTGAGTGTGTGTGTACCTGTTGTATCTCTGTGTGAGCGTGTGTACCTGTTGTATCTCTGTGTGAGCGTGTGTACCTGTTGTATCTCTGTGTGAGTGTGTACCTGTTGTATCTGTGTGAGTGAGTGTGTGTACCTGTTGTATCTCTGTGTGAGTGAGTGTGTGTACCTGTTGTATCTCTGTGTGAGTGAGTGTGTGTACCTGTTGTATCTCTGTGTGAGCGTGTGTACCTGTTGTATCTCTGTGTGAGTGAGTGTGTGTACCTGTTGTATCTCTGTGTGAGTGAGTACCTGTTGTATCTCTGTGTGAGTGAGTGTGTACCTGTTGTATCTCTGTGTGAGTGTGTGTACCTGTTGTATCTCTGTGTGAGTGAGTGTAGCTGTTGTATCTCTGTGTGAGTGAGTGAGTGTACCTGTTGTATCTCTGTGTGAGTGAGTGTGTGTACCTGTTGTATCTCTGTGTGAGTGTGTGTACCTGTTGTATCTCTGTGAGTGAGTGAGTGTACCTGTTGTATCTCTGTGTGAGTGAGTGTGTGTACCTGTTGTATCTCTGTGTGAGTGAGTGTGTGTACCTGTTGTATCTCTGTGTGAGCGTGTGTGTGTACCTGTTGTATCTCTGTGTGAGTGAGTGTGTGTACCTGTTGTATCTCTGTGTGAGTGAGTGTGTGTACCTGTTGTATCTCTGTGTGAGCGAGTGTGTGTACCTGTTGTATCTCTGTGTGAGCGAGTGTGTGTACCTGTTGTATCTCTGTGTGAGCGTGTGTGTGTACCTGTTGTATCTCTGTGTGAGTGAGTGTGTGTGTGTACCTGTTGTATCTCTGTGTGAGTGTGTACCTGTTGTATCTCTGTGTGAGTGTGTACCTGTTGTATCTCTGTGTGAGTGTGTACCTGTTGTATCTCTGTGTGAGTGTGTGTGTACCTGTTGTATCTCTGTGTGAGCATGTGTACCTGTTGTATCTCTGTGTGAGTGAGTGTGTACCTGTTGTATCTCTGTGTGAGTGTGTACCTGTTGTATCTGTGTGAGTGAGTGTGTGTACCTGTTGTATCTCTGTGTGAGTGAGTGTGTGTACCTGTTGTATCTCTGTGTGAGTGAGTGTGTGTACCTGTTGTATCTCTGTGTGAGTGAGTGTGTACCTGTTGTATCTCTGTGTGAGTGAGTGTGTGTACCTGTTGTATCTCTGTGTGAGCGTGTGTACCTGTTGTATCTCTGTGTGAGTGAGTGTGTGTACCTGTTGTATCTCTGTGTGAGTGAGTACCTGTTGTATCTCTGTGTGAGTGAGTGTGTACCTGTTGTATCTCTGTGTGAGTGTGTGTACCTGTTGTATCTCTGTGTGAGTGAGTGTGTGTACCTGTTGTATCTCTGTGTGTGAGTGAGTGTACCTGTTGTATCTCTGTGTGAGTGAGTGTGTGTACCTGTTGTATCTCTGTGTGAGTGAGTGTGTGTACCTGTTGTATCTCTGTGTGAGTGAGTGTGTGTACCTGTTGTATCTCTGTGAGTGAGTGTGTACCTGTTGTATCTCTGTGTGAGTGAGTGTACCTGTTGTATCTCTGTGTGAGTGAGTGTGTGTACCTGTTGTATCTCTGTGTGAGTGAGTGTGTGTACCTGTTGTATCTCTGTGTGAGTGTGTGTACCTGTTGTATCTCTGTGTGAGTGAGTGTGTACCTGTTGTATCTCTGTGTGAGTGTGTGTACCTGTTGTATCTCTGTGTGAGTGAGTGTGTACCTGCTGTATCTCTGTGTGAGTGTGTGTACCTGTTGTATCTCTGTGAGTGAGTGTGTGTACCTGTTGTATCTCTGTGTGAGTGAGTGTGTGTACCTGTTGTATCTCTGTGTGAGTGAGTGTGTACCTGTTGTATCTCTGTGTGTGTGAGTGAGTGTGTACCTGTTGTATCTCTGTGTGAGTGAGTGTGTACCTGTTGTATCTCTGTGTGAGTGAGTGTACCTGTTGTATCTCTGTGTGAGTGAGTGTGTACCTGTTGTATCTCTGTGTGAGTGAGTGTGTGTACCTGTTGTATCTTTGTGTGAGCGTGTGTACCTGTTGTATCTCTGTGTGAGCGTGTGTACCTGTTGTATCTCTGTGTGAGCGTGTGTACTTGTTGTATCTCTGTGTGAGTGAGTGTGTGTACCTGTTGTATCTCTGTGTGAGTGTGTGTACCTGTTGTATCTCTGTGTGAGTGTGTGTGTACCTGTTGTATCTCTGTGTGAGCGTGTGTACCTGTTGTATCTCTGTGTGAGCGTGTGTACCTGTTGTATCTCTGTGTGAGTGAGTGTGTGTACCTGTTGTATCTCTGTGTGAGTGAGTGTGTGTACCTGTTGTATCTCTGTGTGAGTGAGTGTGTGTACCTGTTGTATCTCTGTGTGAGTGAGTGTGTGTACCTGTTGTATCTCTGTGTGAGTGAGTGTGTGTACCTGTTGTATCTCTGTGTGAGTGAGTGTGTACCTGTTGTATCTCTGTGTGAGTGAGTGTACCTGTTGTATCTCTGTGTGAGTGAGTGTGTGTACCTGTTGTATCTCTGTGTGAGTGAGTGTGTGTACCTGTTGTATCTCTGTGTGAGTGAGTGTGTGTACCTGTTGTATCTCTGTGTGAGTGAGTGTAGCTGTTGTATCTCTGTGTGAGTGAGTGTGTGTACCTGTTGTATCTCTGTGTGAGTGAGTGTGTGTACCTGTTGTATCTCTGTGTGAGTGAGTGTACCTGTTGTATCTCTGTGTGAGTGAGTGTACCTGTTGTATCTCAGTGTGAGTGAGTGTGTACCTGTTGTATCTCTGTGTGAGTGAGTGAGTGTACCTGTTGTATCTCTGTGTGAGCGTGTGTACCTGTTGTATCTCTGTGTGATTGAGTGAGTGTACCTGTTGTATCCCTGTGTGAGTGAGTGTGTGTACCTGTTGTATCTCTGTGTGAGTGAGTGTGTGTACCTGTTGTATCTCTGTGTGAGTGAGTGTACCTGTTGTATCTCTGTGTGAGTGTGTGTGTACCTGCTGTATCTCTGTGTGAGTGTGTGTGTACCTGTTGTATCTCTGTGTGAGTGTGTGTGTACCTGTTGTATATCTGTGTGAGTGAGTACCTGTTGTATCTCTGTGTGAGTGTGTGTACCTGTTGTATCTCTGTGTGAGTGAGTGTGTACCTGTTGTATCTCTGTGTGAGTGAGTGTGTACCTGTTGTATCTCTGTGTGAGTGAGTGTGTGTACCTGTTGTATCTCTGTGTGAGTGTGTGTACCTGTTGTATCTCTGTGTGAGTGAGTGTACCTGTTGTATCTCTGTGTGAGTGAGTGTGTACCTGTTGTATCTCTGTGTGAGTGAGTGTGTACCTGTTGTATCTCTGTGTGAGTGAGTGTGTGTACCTGTTGTATCTCTGTGTGAGTGAGTGTGTGTACCTGTTGTATCTCTGTGTGAGTGTGTACCTGTTGTATCTCTGTGTGAGTGTGTGTACCTGTTGTATCTCTGTGTGAGTGTGTGTACCTGTTGTATCTCTGTGTGAGTGTGTGTACCTGTTGTATCTCTGTGTGAGTGAGTGTGTACCTGTTGTATCTCTGTGTGAGTGTGTACCTGTTGTATCTCTGTGTGAGTGTGTACCTGTTGTATCTCTGTGTGAGTGTGTGTACCTGTTGTATCTCTGTGTGAGTGTGTGTACCTGTTGTATCTCTGTGTGAGTGTGTGTACCTGTTGTATCTCTGTGTGAGTGTGTGTACCTGTTGTATCTCTGTGTGAGTGAGTGTGTACCTGTTGTATCTCTGTGTGAGTGTGTACCTGTTGTATCTCTGTGTGAGTGTGTGTACCTGTTGTATCTCTGTGTGAGTGTGTGTACCTGTTGTATCTCTGTGTGAGTGAGTGTAGCTGTTGTATCTCTGTGTGAGTGAGTGTAGCTGTTGTATCTCTGTGTGAGTGAATGTAGCTGTTGTATCTCTGTGTGAGTGAGTGTGTGTACCTGTTGTATCTCTGTGTGAGTGAGTGTACCTGTTGTATCTGTGTGAGTGTGTACCTGTTGTATCTCTGTGTGAGTGTGTACCTGTTGTATCTCTGTGTGAGTGTGTACCTGTTGTATCTCTGTGTGAGTGAGTGTAGCTGTTGTATCTCTGTGTGAGTGAGTGTAGCTGTTGTATCTCTGTGTGAGTGAGTGTGTGTACCTGTTGTATCTCTGTGTGAGTGAGTGTAGCTGTTGTATCTCTGTGTGAGTGAGTGTGTGTACCTGTTGTATCTCTGTGTGAGTGAGTGTGTGTAGCTGTTGTATCTCTGTGTGAGTGTGTACCTGTTGTATCTCTGTGTGAGTGAGTGTAGCTGTTGTATCTCTGTGTGAGTGAGTGTAGCTGTTGTATCTCTGTGTGAGTGAGTGTGTGTGCCTGTTGTATCTCTGTGTGAGTGAGTGTAGCTGTTGTATCTCTGTGTGAGTGAGTGTGTGTACCTGCTGTATCTCTGTGTGAGTGAGTGTGTGTACCTGTTGTATCTCTGTGTGAGTGTGTACCTGTTGTATCTCTGTGTGAGTGAGTGTGTGTACCTGTTGTATCTCTGTGTGAGTGTGTACCTGTTGTATCTCTCTGTGAGTGTGTACCTGTTGTATCTCTGTGTGAGTGAGTGTACCTGTTGTATCTCTGTGTGAGTGAGTGTACCTGTTGTATCTCTGTGTGAGTGAGTGTACCTGTTGTATCTCTGTGTGAGTGAGTGAGTGTACCTGTTGTATCTCTGTGTGAGTGAGTGTACCTGTTGTATCTCTGTGTGAGTGAGTGTACCTGTTGTATCTCTGTGTGAGTGAGTGTACCTGTTGTATCTCTGTGTGAGTGAGTGAGTGTACCTGTTGTATCTCTGTGTGAGTGTGTGTACCTGTTGTATCTCTGTGTGAGTGAGTGTACCTGTTGTATCTCTGTGTGAGTGAGTGAGTGTACCTGTTGTATCTCTGTGTGAGTGAGTGAGTGTACCTGTTGTATCTCTGTGTGAGTGAGTGTACCTGTTGTATCTCTGTGTGAGTGTGTGTACCTGTTGTATCTCTGTGTGAGTGTGTGTACCTGTTGTATCTCTGTGTGAGTGTGTGTACCTGTTGTATCTCTGTGTGAGTGTGTACCTGTTGTATCTCTGTGTGAGTGTGTACCTGTTGTATCTCTGTGTGAGTGTGTACCTGTTGTATCTCTTTGTAAGTGTGTACCTGTTGTATCTCTGTGTGAGTGTGTACCTGTTGTATCTCTGTGTGAGTGTGTGTACCTGTTGTATCTCTGTGTGAGTGTGTACCTGTTGTATCTCTGTGTAAGTGTGTACCTGTTGTATCTCTGTGTGAGTGTGTACCTGTTGTATCTCTGTGTGAGTGTGTACCTGTTGTATCTCTGTGTGAGTGTGTACCTGTTGTATCTCTGTGTGAGTGTGTACCTGTTGTATCTCTGTGTGAGTGTGTACCTGTTGTATCTCTGTGTGAGTGTGTACCTGTTGTATCTCTGTGTGAGTGTGTGTACCTGTTGTATCTCTGTGTGAGTGTGTGTACCTGTTGTATCTCTGTGAGTGAGTGTGTGTACCTGTTGTATCTCTGTGTGAGTGAGTGTGTGTACCTGTTGTATCTCTGTGTGAGTGAGTGTGTACCTGTTGTATCTCTGTGTGTGTGAGTGAGTGTGTACCTGTTGTATCTCTGTGTGAGTGAGTGTGTACCTGTTGTATCTCTGTGTGAGTGAGTGTACCTGTTGTATCTCTGTGTGAGTGAGTGTGTACCTGTTGTATCTCTGTGTGAGTGAGTGTGTGTACCTGTTGTATCTTTGTGTGAGCGTGTGTACCTGTTGTATCTCTGTGTGAGCGTGTGTACCTGTTGTATCTCTGTGTGAGCGTGTGTACCTGTTGTATCTCTGTGTGAGTGAGTGTGTGTACCTGTTGTATCTCTGTGTGAGTGTGTGTACCTGTTGTATCTCTGTGTGAGTGAGTGTGTGTACCTGTTGTATCTCTGTGTGAGTGAGTGTGTGTACCTGTTGTATCTCTGTGTGAGTGAGTGTGTGTACCTGTTGTATCTCTGTGTGAGTGAGTGTGTGTACCTGTTGTATCTCTGTGTGAGTGAGTGTGTGTACCTGTTGTATCTCTGTGTGAGTGAGTGTGTGTACCTGTTGTATCTCTGTGTGAGTGAGTGTAGCTGTTGTATCTCTGTGTGAGTGAGTGTGTGTACCTGTTGTATCTCTGTGTGAGTGAGTGTGTGTACCTGTTGTATCTCTGTGTGAGTGAGTGTACCTGTTGTATCTCAGTGTGAGTGAGTGTGTACCTGTTGTATCTCTGTGTGAGTGAGTGAGTGTACCTGTTGTATCTCTGTGTGAGTGAGTGAGTGTACCTGTTGTATCTCTGTGTGAGCGTGTGTACCTGTTGTATCTCTGTGTGATTGAGTGAGTGTACCTGTTGTATCCCTGTGTGAGTGAGTGTGTGTACCTGTTGTATCTCTGTGTGAGTGAGTGTGTGTACCTGTTGTATCTCTGTGTGAGTGAGTGTACCTGTTGTATCTCTGTGTGAGTGTGTGTGTACCTGCTGTATCTCTGTGTGAGTGTGTGTGTACCTGTTGTATCTCTGTGTGAGTGTGTGTGTACCTGTTGTATATCTGTGTGAGTGAGTACCTGTTGTATCTCTGTGTGAGTGTGTGTACCTGTTGTATCTCTGTGTGAGTGAGTGTGTACCTGTTGTATCTCTGTGTGAGTGAGTGTGTACCTGTTGTATCTCTGTGTGAGTGAGTGTGTGTACCTGTTGTATCTCTGTGTGAGTGTGTGTACCTGTTGTATCTCTGTGTGAGTGAGTGTACCTGTTGTATCTCTGTGTGAGTGAGTGTGTACCTGTTGTATCTCTGTGTGAGTGAGTGTGTACCTGTTGTATCTCTGTGTGAGTGAGTGTGTGTACCTGTTGTATCTCTGTGTGAGTGAGTGTGTGTACCTGTTGTATCTCTGTGTGAGTGTGTACCTGTTGTATCTCTGTGTGAGTGTGTGTACCTGTTGTATCTCTGTGTGAGTGTGTGTACCTGTTGTATCTCTGTGTGAGTGAGTGTGTACCTGTTGTATCTCTGTGTGAGTGTGTGTACCTGTTGTATCTCTGTGTGAGTGTGTGTACCTGTTGTATCTCTGTGTGAGTGTGTGTACCTGTTGTATCTCTGTGTGAGTGTGTGTACCTGTTGTATCTCTGTGT
>CM038724.1:15903106-16113106 GCA_021613375.1 Megaleporinus macrocephalus | reverse complement strand
TTTAAAACTGACTTAAAAAAAAAAAAGATTTCATACGTGGACTGCACAGCTCTTTAAATGTCTGGCTGCTTGTTGATGGTTACAACTTGTATTAGTAATAAAAGACAATAAGTAACTGACCTGATCACAGCAGTCCAGCTAATCAATAATCGTGTATTCATGTTTCACCTCTCTCGCGGTCAGCAGCTGACTGTCCGGCACTCCTGCAGGGTAAACCACGGTGACCAGTCCAGTAGACCCCGGCAGCTGAAAGTGGAAAGGCTGAGGCACCAGCAGGGACGAGCCTTTCCTGTACTTTAGCGCCACTTCCTCCATGTCTGATAACTGTCCACACAGCGCCCCCACGAGGCCTGAACACACACTGCAGGAAACACAATGACACTGATTAGCGTAGCTTTAAAAAGGTGGACTATGAAGGGAAATCCAGCGTTCCAGGATGTGAAGCGGACGTCACTCTTTATTTCCTTTCCTGGAACCAAACCTGGCTTCCTATTTGCCGGCTCCCTAATCAAAGGTTCCCGTTCCACCTTAAATACTACAACTACCACAGGAGCTGGAATAGGATGGAACAGACCATCAGCAGAACATGCTGGTGAATAGGAACTTGAGCTCCCACAGGATCCTGAACAACTGCTCAGCTAACTGAATAGCATTAGGAGCTTATTTACACTGGGGTTTATGTTGTTGTGTCTGTTTGGCCATGTTATGTCTGGGTCATCATCACAGAGCCTCACTGTAAACCAGCCAATCAGAGCAGAGCTCGTCTACTTATTCGTGAGTTCATCAAAACAGGGAAAACAGCTAGTTTCATTCTAGGAACAAACCATAGGGTTTATACGAGCAGGTAAAACCAGATCTGAGCTTTCTCACCACGACTCTTATGCTTTCTATGTAGAACATCAGAGAACAATCTAAACAGAACATAAAACCATCACACGGCACGTTTAACGGCTGGAGGAAGGAGGTGCACTCACGAGCCGAGGGAGTCCAGCCCTGAGGAGGAGAACACACAGTCCACACACAGAGGCATCCTCACACTGTGCTGCTGTTTGGTTACACGACAGAGACTGAGAGCTCTACTGTCTCCCGACTCTGTGACCTCCTGCAGCAGCTTCAGGTTCACCACGATCTAGAGAGAGAGAAAGAGAGAGACATATATGAGAGAGAGACAGACATTATATATATAATTATATAATTATATATATATATATATATATATATATATATATATATATATATATAAATATATAATATATATATATATATATAAGAGAGAGACACACAGATATATATGAAAGAAAGAGACATATATGAGAGAGACAGACATATATATATATATATATGAGAGAGAGAGAGACATGTATATATATATATATATATGAGAGAGACAGATATATATATGAGAGAGAGACACACACAGATATATATGAGAGAGAGAGAGACATATATGAGAGAGAGACAGACATATATATATATATATATATATATATATATATATATATGAGAGAGAGAGAGAGACAGATATATATATGAGAGAGAGACAGATATATAAATGTGTATATATGAGAGAGAGAGACACACACAGATATATATGAGAGAGAGACAGACATATATATATATATATATATATATATAGATATATATATATGAGAGAGAGAGAGAGACAGATATATATATATATGTGTATATATGAGAGAGAGAGAGAGAGAGACAGATATATATGAGAGAGAGAGACACACACAGATATATATGAGAGAGAGACACACACAGATATATATGAGAGAGAGACAGACATATATATATATATATATATATATATATATATAGATATATATATATGAGAGAGAGAGAGAGACAGATATATATATATATGTGTATATATGAGAGAGAGAGAGAGAGAGAGAGACAGATATATATGAGAGAGAGAGACACACACAGATATATATGAGAGAGAGACACACACAGATATATATGAGAGAGAGACAGACATATATATATATATATATATATATATATATATATATAGATATATATATATGAGAGAGAGAGAGAGACAGATATATATATATATATATATATGTGTATATATGAGAGAGAGAGAGAGAGAGACAGATATATATGAGAGAGAGAGACACACAGACTCATAATATACAGACCTTCATTAATATACAGTCGAAGGTCACGCTAAGCATTGCACAACACAAAATAATTTTTTTTATTCTAATAAAGGTCTCACTTACGGGGCCGGCATCTTTTTTATCTTTCCTCTTCGACTTCCTGCTGCCTGCATCTTCCACCCTGTGAAGCGGAGAGGCGGGGCAGCAGTTTAGGAGCAGCTGAAGAAGGCTTTGCCTGCGCTCTCCAACAATCAGCACGTTCTTCAACAGGCACTAAACAAAAGCAGCTGGTGTATCTCTCTGTACTCACTCTATGAACTGCTGGATGTCTCGACACGGCGTTCCTTCAGTCAGGGTCTCTGCTGTTGACTGTAAGCCCTTGTTGGGCCACAGCAGCACAGGGCTGTTACAGACGGTGAAAACGAGACTTTCAGATGATACTCTGGAACGGAGGGCCTGGAAGGACTTGCAGATGGCACTCTGTGCTTGCGTTTCTAAAAAACAGAACAGAAAAAAACTAAAATAAATATAATTAAACACTAAAACTACAGTCAGCACATCGCCTATATAGTACATATATATTACTGTCAATGCAAAACACAGCTGTACAGCAGAGGACAAAAACAGTCTTTAAGTTGATGGAAGCAGACTTGTTTCTAAATGATTTTAGGGCAGTTTTAATGGTCCACGCATAATCCCACCACAGGCCAGTCTGACATATGACAGACAGTTACAGTCCTGACTATATAAGGGGTCTGTAGACCTAATGAGGGTCTACAGAGACAGCATTTTACGTCCTATAGGCTGTCCTAATTCTTAGATATCTTAAACATGATGTCTACTGAGGAACCTTATTAAGACCTGATTTTAAGAAAGTATTGAAGGCTTCCTCAGCCGCTAAGACAATCTCAACTCAGGCAAATCTACGAGCAGTGAAGTGGTTTTAAAATGTGAGTTATTTTGATTCTCTCTGGAGTTTTAATGTGTTTCTGGTCATATAATCACACAAAACAGTATTTTATTATCAACTCTGTTACGAGTCCTTCACCATTTAACAGTTTTATATTCGAGCCATTAGCATCTATGCTAACGGATTTTTAAGCCTCGGGCTATTGTTTTGAATACCAGTCGGTAGCTTAGCAACCAGCTCGCGTGCTGCAGTGGCGGGAACAAGCCGTGACGCAGTCTCTCTCTAACTAGAGTCTCAGTAATCTGTTTATGAGGAGAAATGAGGAGAAATGAGGAGAGATGAGGAGAGACCACTGATACTTACACAGATACCTACCTAGACAGCCTACTTACACACTCACTAGGGTTTGAGACACACCCAGTGTGTTTGTAAATGAAATGTAAGTGTAAATGTAAATGTAGATCTTCTACTTTTATTAGTACCCAGTATAAGTAACCAGCAGTGGTAGTGGTCACCACTAGTAAATGGTTAGCTGATATTAAGAAGGAAGAAAGCATGAGGAGATGAAGCGGTGTTACCGTTAGAGATGTCAAGCTGGCAGGAAAACTCCAACACACCCCTTAATCGAAAGATGAGGCTGCTGTTTTCTGTGAGAACCTGTTTTAAACCAAAAACAAACACAGTGGTGAAACATCTGGCAGTAACACTGAAACCACCTCCTGGTATCTACCATCCATTCTATCAGCTCCACTGACCATATAGGAGCTACACTTACAGACTGTGGTTCATCTGATTCTCTGTATACTTTATTACCCTGTTCTTTAATGATCAGGACCCTCACAGGACCACCACTGATCTGGTATGGGTGGATCATTCTCAGCACTGCAGCGACGTGGTGCTGGTGTGAGTGGATCAGAGTGTTTAAACACCTCAGTGTCCACCAACCAGAACTATCCAGACCACTGTGTCCACTGATGAAGAACTAGAGATACAAACTGTGCAGCAGCAGATGAGCTACTGTCTCTGACTTTACATCTACAAGGTGGACCAACAAGTAGTAGGAGTGTCTAATAGAGTGGACTAGTCTGATCCACTCACACCAGCACAACACACACACCACGTCAGTGTCACTGCAGTGCTGAGAATAACCCATCACCCAAATAAACCTGCTCTGTGGTGGTCCTGTGGGGGTCCTGGTCATTAAAGAACAGGGTAACTTGGTTAAAGTAGCTGCTCCACCTTAACAGCGCAGTGCTGTAGTCACTGTTTAAGGTGGGGCGGGGAGTGGGGATCAGAAGGCAGTCTGAGTCTAGATCGTGGTCTGATGTCTCGCGCAGGGTGGGCTGCACTCCCCAGTACACTCACACCGTCTGTACCAACAGCGTTCACAAGAACTTTACTCACCATTTTCACGAGTCAGCCTCAGAGCCACGACTGTCAGAGCCGGGGAGTCATGACGTATCACAACACTGCCGACTTCTTCTGCTTAGAAAACACAGTGACAGCATCGCCCCCTGCTGGACTGGAGCTACACTCAGAGCTACACTCAGTTCATCATGAGTACAATAAAACAACACTGCTGTCTGAACTGCTGTGTCCACGTGACTCACACATGTAAATAACCTCTGCTTTGATTGGCTGCCCTGCTCTGTTTTGTGTATATATATATATATATATATATATATATATTCTGGTTCTGTTGACCCTTACAAAACAGAAGTTTATTCGAGTGTGCCATTAGTATACCTCTTTTAAACTAAAAATAAGTGAGTATGCTTTCAATTTACTTTTTATGTACTTCTCAGATATATACTAAACTCAGTTATACTTAAGTGTACTTGGTATATAGAACAGTCTAAGTATATTCGACCTTTACTTGTACTTCATTTTTAGTTGAGATATACTTAAGAAAAGTATAAGTATTCTTGTCCTGCACAAAAAGGCATCCAGTACAATATTTGTTTGGAAATTTGATTTATAAAGATACAAATATGTTTCTTAATCTGAGTATGTCATGTTAATTGTATGTGTCCACTAGTGAGTAAATAAATGTTGTTAAAGTTCTATTTTACCCTTAAACCTAGTCACATTCTAGTTTTATGATAAGTTCACTTAAAGGAAACTTACACGTATACTTCTGAAGATGAATTAACAAACTAGTAAACTAACATTAAACCCCTAAGTTTACTTTTAGTAAACAAAAGATGTAAACTAGTTGTGTACTTGAAGTATAAACTACTCTTACACTTAAAATGTTCATAAAATGTACTTTCGCAAACTAAAAGTTGGGCCAATTTAGTCCCAAGAAGTATTAAAATAGTACATATACAAGTGTACTACTAGTACAGAGATATTAGTATATAACTACATAAAGTATACTTGGAAAATATACTTTAACTTTACTCAAGTTTATTTAATGAAATGAACTTTAAGTATACTTATTTTCTGTAAGGGGACTTACATTAAAAAGAAAGTAGGTTTTGTTCTCTCCTGTAAAATTGCAATTTTGTGTATATATATATATATATATATATATATATATATATATATATATATATATATATATATATATATATATATATATATAAAATAGAGAGAGGGAGAGAGAGATGAAGAACACAGCTTAAATAAGTTGGTGGCCAAATTGGAGCCACAGCAACATATAATTCAGCTAGTATTTATTTAAGGTTAAGTTATATGTATAATGGACTACTGACCACGTCACAGTCCAGACCTCAACATCACTGAACATGTGTAATATAAGATGGAATATAAGATACAAAACGATATTTTCATTACAGTCTAATTTACCTGTAACTACAAATCATTGTGTTGTATTTTACTTTAAATTGTGACATTTAATTAAGTTAATACACAGCCTGACCTGTAGGCCAGAAACTCAGGTTCATGAGTGCGACAACCTTCATTTGAACCCCGAGGCCTGAGGGCCCCAGGTCTGGGTTAGCATGGCCTGGTTCGTAACACCGGCCTGCTCATGCAGCTCCACCTGTTGATAGCATACGGGACCCTGCTTTTCTGGATAAGTAAGATATCGTCACTGTCTAATGAAACCAAGTATCGTCAAAATAGGAACTTCACAGGGGAGGCCAAGAACTTTCAATGTAAGTCAATTTTCCAAGTGATTTTGAGACATTCCTATTGGTCCATTCATCAAGGAAACTGTACACAATGGAAACGGCAGCTGTCGTGTTCAAATTATGTAGAAAAAAAAATATATAATAAACTCATGGCTGGAAAGAATACAGTTTCAGGCTGCGTCCTTGAGGGCTATGAAGATAAGCAGCAAAATACAAACTCAACAGTAGCTTAGAGAGAAAGACTGTTCTCTATTGTGAAATAATTGGAATGCAAGTGACAACAATCATGTTTACTAAGGAAGAAATTCCGAGACTGGTTAGAAAAAACATATCTTTCTGTATACTGAGAAGGTAGAAAGCGAGGGGCTATGTAAATCACCCCCCTAGACTAAGGTATAAAATCAATATCAAGTAATATGAGTGCCAGAAGTGACGCGGAAGCAAATCAAACCAACTACACATCACATTTGTGGAGGTTTTTAATCAGAAATCATATTATAAAGAAATCTCATATTACAGCAGAGCAGTCGTACATATATATATACAGTTGTATATAACTGCTTTCACCTGCATTCTCCAAAACAGGAGAAAAACATAAAAAACGAGACTGTTTTCTCAAAGTAACTCAGTACTTTCTTTTAGTCCGTTCATCATCAAATGTACAAACAATGTGAAAAACATCAGGTATTTTCAAATTATGTCAAAAATCAGATAAAAACTTAGTTTAGAGGCTTAGTTTTCACAGCAGCCATATACATATATACATATACACATTAATAAACACAAGATACTCCTTTTCTACTGGCTACTCCGGTTTCTGAAGCACGTTTTTGTATCAGTCTGTATCCGTTTCCGTGTCTTCCTTTTTAAAGTGCGTCATGTTCCGGTCCATAGCTTCATCGCCTGTAGAGCACAAATATGAATGTCATGTAGCAGTGACTTCAGGGTGACCCGCCACTGTGGCAGGGTTAGTTCTGAACAGTCCTATCAGCATTACTGGCCTGATCTGTAGCCCATGGACTCACTGAACTGCGCTAGCAGGGCAGACTAGCACGGTGGCCACCATCATGCAGTCCTGGTTAAACAGCACAGGAAGTATTGCTTAAGCTCAAGATCAAGTTTAAAACTGTATGTACATAGTCATACTTGAAAGTTCAGTACATAGAAGTGATGAACCTTGAACCTTAAACACTGATGTTTCTCCTTCAAACATAAATCCTGCATTTACAAAAGAGAATATTATGTTGATGATATTGTATCGATTCTCAAAAAAACGTATCAATACACAGATTCCTGGCAGACAGTGAATCATTGTGAGTCGTGTTTAAACCTCTGACCACTAGATGTCAGTGTTGTAATCCATTTTCAGCTCCACTCCAACATTAACAAGCAGCACAAGGACGCAATGCTATTGTAAGTATTGATAAACCTGTTCATACAGTGGTGTGTTTTAATAGTAGGATCTAAAAAAATCACAGTATATCACTTTGTTTGCAATACTTAAAGTATATTATGATATATTGATAATAAAATAACACCATTTAAGATAGAGAGCAAAATTTGCAAAACATGCTGATGAACAGAAAGCCAACTTCAGCTTCCACATCTTTAACAGGAACCTGGACATCTTTAAATCACTCCTGGTTTTTCATGTGGTGGGAAAATCTACAATCAAACACTGGAATGAAGTAAAGTCTTGTTTACTAGTTAACTGTCTGGTATATACGACCTTCCTATGAGCATCTGAATGCAGCTCCAGTCTTTGTTTGATGTTTTTTTACGGATCCGTGCTGTACATGAGCTATTTTTTATCAATGTATTGTTGTTTGGAACGCACTACCACTCAAAAGTTTGGGATCACAGTGAAATGTTCTTGTTTTCAATGGAGTATCTTCTTCCTTAACACAACAATGGACTGACGGGTCTCTAAAGAAAGTTGTTTCTTTCTGGTCATTTTGAGTCGGTCAGCAAGCCAACAACTGCTGATCTTCAGATACTAAACTAACCTAGAATGTTGTTCCCTTTTATACTCACTTATTAGTAGAATGTTTTTCAGCTGTGATCACAATTAAACAAGAGTGTCCTAACAACCAATTAACCCAATAACATCCTTAACTTGGATTGGTGGTCGTACCAGGAGATTTAGACAGAGGACTGAGAATTGCTGATAATAGGACTATATGTAAAATAAGCCTCTATACAAAAATAGACTTTAATACAAACATTTTTATTCTTTAAAAATCATCTAATACACTTACATTCATTGTGAAATTGACAATATTGTTTGTGAATTGCATGAAATGAAATTCTAAAGTGATCCTAAGTGGTAGTGCACCTCTGATGTTGATACAACCCGCTCTACTCTAAAAACAAGTCTAAGTCTAAAAAAAAAAACACTATAAAACATGAATTTCTCTAATAATACCTGGCTGGGCATTTAATGTGGCTGTCTGCAGCAAGCGGTCACTGCTGGGCCTCCCTGGACCTCCCTGTGTACTCATGATGTCCTTCTCTTCGGGCTCCTCCTGATACAGAGAGAGTACAAGACTGAAGTCAGCTGCTGGCCAGAGTTAATATTAACGAAAACGAACTAAATAATTAAAACTGAAACTGAGAAAACATTTTCGTTAACTGAAATAAATAAAAAGGTAATTAAAAGAAAAAAATTATAACTAACTTTGCAAACCTAACTAAAACAAACTAAAATTAAAGATAGAATAGCCTAAGGAGGACGGACTAAGGAGAGTCTGGGCCCCTGGGCAACGCTTTACTTGCCCAACCCGCGCCCCTCGTGATCAAGGGCCCTCTAATGGTATGCCCTGCTCTTCTCTAGGGCCCCCTGGTAGGGGCTCTCATAACCAGGGTCCTCTAAAATTATGCCCCCCTCTTTCCTAGGACCCTCTAATAGCCAGAAGTCGAAGTAAGAGCAGTGCCACGCCTCGTCCATTCTCATAAGGAGCCCAAAAGCAAGGCTAGGGCCCCCAAAAGCATGGCTAGGGTGCGAAAAAGCATAGCTAGGGCCCCCAAGAGTCCATGGGGTCAAAGTCCCAAAAAGTCAGAGGATCCCTAAAATGGAGGGCTCTCAGAAATAATAAATATATTGTATCATAAATGTTGAAAAAAACCCTAAAACTAATACTAGAACTAATGAAATCTAAACTAAAACTAAGCATTAAAAAATAATAATAACTAATAAAAACTAACTCTTAGAGGAAAAAATAGTCATCATGAAATAAAACTAAACTATAACTAAATTAAATATTAATTAAAAACCCCCAAACTGTTATAACCTTGCTGCTGGCTCACAGTAGCCCAACCACATTACCTCAACTGAAACACAGAACTGTTGGTTTTTCATAATCGTACACCAAGATACAATGACTTCTGCTCACATGGGTCATCACATGGATATGGGTTGGGCAGTATAACAACATACTATCATTACTACACTGTCAACTTAAAACAACACAGTAAGAAGGATCTGATCAGCCCGTAAGTACTGTTCCATTTATTATATTATCAAGAACGTTCATGTACTTGGTCTAAACTTTATCTTCTACAGCTCTGGAGGTCAATTCAGATGGAACAGCCAGCAGAAGATATACTGTGGGACAGCTCGGTCCCTATAAGGTAACGTTTGCCCTCACAGCTCTTTTGAACATGGATCTTAAACATCAACTAGAGGTTCGGCGTAAGCCGTGAGGTCTAGAGAGGTCAGACACTAGCTCAGCCTGGTGCTGAGGACAGTGAGAGGGTGATGGCCACTGGAGGGCAGGAAACGGGAGATGTTCCTCTGATTTGACTTCCATTGATTCCATTTTCACGTATCTATTTAGCTTTCTGACATCATTAATCAGTTACGTTACCATGTTTATCCTTTTTCATTCTCTTATTTTACTCTTCTGTATGATTTTTATTCTTTCTGAACGCTTACAAAAACATATAAATCTGTCTTCAGCCCGACTAACCCTAAATAAACTACCACAGGATTTCTGGACTCGTGTACTATTTACAAAAACAGCAGAAAGAGCTAAACCACTTCAGGCATTTTAGGCTAATATCTTATTTTCCTCCTTCCTTTTTAATAATTGTGTGATGGTTTTAATGAGTAGTCTGGTAGGTTACATGTTCAGCTTTTCTCTATTATAATATTCAATGTTTGCCAAATTCCCCACTCATGAGATATAAGATATTTCAGCAGGGTGGTCTTAGGCAGATACCTTTAATCCACGTTCTGAAGTTCGGAGGTAGGAAATCTTCTCCTGGCTCCATGTGAAAAGGCTCGGGCCAGCGGCCTTCACTCCTCCGATGAAGTGACAGCTGCAGATTCGTGAGTTCTCGTTGGAACAGTCCGGTGGTCGTCTGAACCAATGGAAACCGAGACAGATGTCAGTATGTCATCCAGCATCGACACCGTTACTCAGTCCAGGAGCTGAAGAGCTTAGCTCTGGATAAGAGCGTCTGCACACTGTAAATGTAAACGTAGCCACCTATGAAGCTAAATGTGAGCTCAGCACTGCTACCTTAACTGAACTACTTACAAAGCTGGTTGGCTGCTAACCAATCAGCTGACTCATTCACTTTTAGCAGGCTATGCAAGCAGCTACTGTTATCATAGTTTTGAGTTGTTACTGGTTATTACGACATTGTGGAGGTGGAGGTGGAGGAGGGGTTCATGCGCGCTGTCATAAAATGATGATGCCAACCTAAGAGAGAACCTAATCACAGGAAAGCATGATTTCAGCACACCTTTCAGAATTTATACATAATTAAAACTAGGGATGCACTGATACCACTATTTCCTTACCGATACCAATACCGGTACCAGCTTTTCAGGTGTCTGCCGATACCGAGTACCGATACCAACTCTGACTTAAATGCTCGATATATGGTTATAAATCCTGGTATTTATAGTGTTCCACTTTTTATATGTTGTATTTTTCTATGTCTTATCCTAAACAAGATATAATAACCTTGAAAGAACCATTTACTGGTTAAGTAACTGCACACTAAAAAGTTTCAGAGCTATGAAAAAATAAAAATTGCCACAATGCAGAAACATGTGCAGCCATTTAGTCAATAAGCTAAATAAGATACCGATACTGTGTGTAAATGCCAGTATCGGCGCCGATACCGTACCGTATTAGTATCAGTGCAACACTAATTAAAATGATTGCGATGTTAAGAATGTCATACGGAATGTTTTGGTGTGAGATACTCTCTTCAGAATAGTTCACAGTGATGGGGACCTCCTCTACAAGATCCCTCACAAGACGTTATTACATAAAATGCTTGTGAACACAATGCCTGTTTGTCTGAGACACTGTGGGTTATATTTTTGTCTAAAATCAACAAAGCCAGAGCGTTTTAATCAATTCATAGTGGAGGGATACACGCAAGGCAATGTGAGGCAAACTAGTCCTTAGAGAAAAGTGTACATTTTCAAATTTCTCAAATGTATCTCCATTTTTTTATGATTTCTACATCAAAAATCTACAAAATTTCATGATCCTTCAAAATATCTTGGAAAAAATTCTGGTTCCATTGACTTCCATTGAAAGTGATGAGCACAACACTAAAGAGCTAGGGTCACTGGTGGTTTCGGATATTAAATAAAAGAAACATATTTGCATTATATCATACAAAGCTGTATCCACTGTAAACCCTGCTGAAAGAAAGAAACATCATAGACAAGGCAAGCTGGTATAGTGCTGGTACAGCTGGTCAGCCAGTGTGGTCATGACTGACCAGCAGACCAGTATCAAAACAAATTAAACGCTGGTTGTTCTGTGAGTCAGTACGTTTCTCTACATTAAACCAGACTGTGTCTACATTAAACCAGACTGTGTCTACATTAAACCAGACTGTGTCTACATTAAACCAGACTGTGTCTACATTAAACCAGACTGTGTCTACATTAAACCAGACTGTGTCTACAGTTCAGGAACCAGGTCTTTCAGAGATGTTCCCCTTCAAGCCTGTAGCTCTGATTATCAACACGCTCCTCATGTTCAGCTTCACTGGTGGCTAAACCTGTTACTGCTCCGTGTCTGAGTGAACACTTCGACTACATGTGTGGACAGTATTGCTGCTCAGAGCTGTGATAGTCTCTGGTTAAGTGAGTTTAAACCCGGTTTTAACTCGTTTGGCGTCTCCTGTGCTGGAACACGGACCCTGATAACTTCTCCCACGTTCTCCGAGCCTGGGCGTCGCTGGGCAGCCGGAAGAAACTGCACTGGTTTTTACTGTAGCTGTGGTCACACTCGGCGACGAAACACTGCACCATTTTCAGAAACTACATCCTAAAAACATACAAACTGATATTAACACTCAGCTCCATCACGCTCTCGGTTCACTGGGACGATGTAAACAAATACCTGCTGCAGTGCTGCCATCTAGTGTACGGGAGCGCATGTAGCACAGCCACAGCGTGTAAATAGAAATTTTACCAACACGGCGAGTTCTTAAAGGCAACTCTGAGGTGTTAAAAGTATTTACATTCATTACTAGGGTTTAAAATACTTCTGTAGAAGTTGAAGTATCAACTCAAGCTTTTTACTCCAGTAAAAGAGTAAAAAGTACTGCTTTCAGAACTACTTAGAGTATAAAAGTAAAAGTAATGTAATGAGTCCACCTCTGCTACCCAAAAAAAATAATTCTTCTAAAAGCCATATTAACTAAAATGTTAATGAATGTAGTTTAGTACAATGTAAATATATTAAAGAAGCATATCTGTTACTACTGAACATTAACATGTGTTTCATGGAGCAGAAGATATGATGACTAGTCGTCTATAAGTATTGTGATGAAGTCAAACTTCAAAGTCATGTTATCAATAATCTTTACTGGAATGTACATGTACATGATTGAAAACAAGCTGAAAATGAAATAGTTTTTGGAATAGCAACTTCTTGTGGTGGGGAGGTGCAGCACATCACAGCATGGCATGGCGCGCGAGGACAGCTATCGAATCAAGAATGAAAAAAGGTGGTTTGTTCAAACTTTTGGTAAAACTTTTGGTAAAACTTGCCTCTAAAACTGTGTTTATCACCGTCCTCCCTTTAAAACCAGTCCCAGTATGAAGACGGACCGAGTGAGATGGAAACCAATTTCGTTACTGTTGTTTTGACGGCTCCCCGGCTCTCTTTGAAGAGTTTAAAACTAGTGCTGTGATTGGTCCAAGTCTTCTTTTCCTTACAGGTTGCTGCCCAATGCGGTTACATCCATAGACAAGTCGCCTGGTGCGCGAATTCACAGACAGTTGAACTCAAAGCCATCAATGACTTTTCTCGATTCTGAAGTGACTAATCGTAGCAGCGTAGTTTGATGTCTAAATGCGTATGTGCTAGGCAAAATGCGTAAAGGTTGGCAGCTCTGAAATAATAATAATAATAATAATAATAATAATAATAATAAATGGTATTGGTAACGCATTTTGCATTTAAAGCAAATCTCAAAGTGCTACACAGTAGAAGTATCTCTATAAAATCAAAACTACTAAAAAGAAAGATATAGAACGTTCTGCTAAAGAGAAAAGTCCTTTTTTGAAACTCTCACTCGACTGTGGTGCTCTTTAGATGGTCAGGGAGAGCATTCCATAAACGAGGAACTGCAGGACAGAAGGCCCGATCCCCCATGGTGCTAAGTTTTGTTCTAGGGGCGAGTTCTTTCAGATAGGTGGGGGCTTTGCCATAGATGCACTGGTGGGTGATGAGGGAAACCTTGTATTCGATCCTAGCAGTGATGGGAAGTCAGTGAAGAGCACAGAGGATGGTTGTGATGTGCTCCTGTTTACACACTTTCATCAGGATCCTAGCAGCTCTGTTCTGAATGTACTGTAGCCTCTGAAGACTCTTGCCAGGACTCCCAAAGAGGAGTGCGAGGAGAGTCAAGTCTGGAGGAGAACCAGTTTTTCATCAGCAGATACAGTCAGAGTAGGGCAAAGTTTGGTGATGTCTCTGAGATGGTGAAAGGAGATCTTGCAGAGGGCCTTGAAAGTGAGCTGAAGGTCCAAGATTGGAGACTGATGAGGAGAGTGAAATGTTGTGGCCAGAGAATGCAATACTGGTTATAGAGTCTGATGTTGGGTGCCAATCATGATTGCCTCTGTTTTGGTGCTAAAAATAGGAGTAATAGGAGTAACGAGCCTGTGTTAAAATGTAAGACAACGGCGGGTCTCGCTGTGTTTGCTCTCCATACAACTGATGAAGTAGACACAATAGAAAAATAGTAGAAAGAAAGAAAAGAATTAGAAAGAATAGAAAAAAAATAGATCCAAACGCAACAGTGATGTAGTGCTTTTAAAGACACTCACTTCATGATCTGAAATACTAATTCTGAATAAAGAAATATGTTGAATACTGTATGTAAATGAACTGTCCTGCTACTAGATATGATAGTATTAGTGTAAATATGGAGTCTTAAAGAGTTTTAGAGGAGATGTATATTATATATATATATATATATATATATATATATATATATATATATTATAGTAAAAAGAGTATGTCAACTTAGTATGTCATCTGAAGTCATCTGACTCAAGTCGGACAAAAAAACTAACCGGCATGCACCGCACCGAGCCAGGCGGAGATCGGGCGAACACGCCTAATGTTAGTTACTAACCTAGCTTAAAGAAAACCTTTGTGTTGCCGTTGGATGTTATTTTTCAGTGAAAGGCAGCGTGAAGACTCATATTAGTGTAAACAGCTTCCCAAAGATAAAAAAGGAGAATAGTTAGTGAAGACAGTAGACAGTGAGGAACCGTCATGGCCCTCTACGCCCTCTCAGAGGGCCTAAAATATTCTTAACACACACACACACACACACACACACACATATAAATATATATAATTTTATTTTATCTACTTAAAGTTTGACAATCAACATCTAAACAATTACAGAAATATAGACATATAGATAAATTATTCAAACATGTCTTAACAAGTGGGGTTAAGTGTCTCCCCCTATAAGGACTGTGATGCCTCCAGAATGTTAGTGATTGGTGGTCCCGCTGTTCATGTACAGAGGGGGCCAGTAGTTATAATCCAGAGTGATACTAATTTCAAATGACAGTAAAACTGACCAATCATATCTTCCCTCTAGGTGGGCGGGGCTTAACTGTATGATCATTTCTGCCTGCTGTGGCGATGCTAGCTGGAGGCTACCACTGCTAGCTAGTTTGCTGAGTCACGATGGAAGCCCATGTCCCCCCAAACTGTCAAACCCACCCCCTCAGAAAACTCCAGCGCAAATATTTCTCTCGCGCGCGAGAAAAAATAGCAAATCGCGAGAGTAAATAAAACATTAAAGGAGGTAAAAAGAGAGTCTGAGTGTGTTTATGGTAATTGCGAGTTTCACATTTACGCTCAGGAGTGAAGCATTAGGGGGACAGGGCAGAGAGGGGGTGCTTTTCCTGGCGGGGGTGCAAAATTCGGCACAACACCTGTTACTGCAACTATTTGACGTCACTACCCGCTGTGCACGTGTGTAGTTACAACAATGGCGACCGGGATTTTACAGCAAATCAAATAAATCTGCTACTTTTGTGACTTTATAGAACGTGTCTTAATCATTTAGAGTCATTACACCATATTAAGGCTTACATGTGTTACCAGCCGGGATTCCCTTTGAGTATACCGAAATTTTGAAAATATGGGTGGAATCCCCCTTTCGAAATAACGCCTGATGCCTGGAATCGCCGCGATAATAAAAAAACCGAGCGCGTCTCCAGTTCGGAGACCAGAAGGGACGTCATCACTTAGGCCACACCCCCAAACCGAGGTTATATAAACGCGCAGCAGACGCTGTGGACGGCAGTGCGTCCCTGCGCGTGCGGTGAGACGCGGCTAGTGAAGTTAGCTCCTTACACAGGTTCTAACGTTCTAGCTCTTTCGAACGAGGCGTGACGTCACACTAGCTGACACAACGCGTTCTTTTTTTCCCGCTCTGGTTCGGTGACGTAAGATTATAACTATTAAGATACTGTTATTAGCAGTATTCTTGTTATTAATAATTCATTAATATAAATAGATTTTAATTGAAAACATCTGAATTACAGAGAACAATGGAGATCTCTAGGAGAGAAACCGAGCTTCTCAACGAAATCAGGCGTCTGAGGGAGAAGCTACAGCTGGAGAAAAAGAAACTGAGGAAAATGAAGAAGCACCAGAAAGTGGAGCGTGATCGAGAGATGTGGAGATCAGCTGAAAGACGAAGAGAGCAGCAGAAGCTGAGGATCACCAAGGAGGTGTTCCTAGAAAGAGAGAGGATGCTGAACATAGAGTTCATAGAGAAGGAGAAGGAGTGGGAGAGAGAAAAGGAAAGATTGCACCAGACCCAGATCCAAAACGAGCGCTGGGACCTGTTGATGCAGCACAAACTGGAAAGGATGGAGGAAGAAATTGAAGTTCTTAAAGAAAGAACTGGGCTCAACAAGGAAGAAGAGAAAACGGACAAGCCAGAAAAGAAGTGGAGACGCTTCAGGAGAGCTGTCCGTGGTTGGATGGACAGATTCATGGATGTGATGAGACGGTTTTAGAGTGGACCTTCTAAAATCACTCAGGAACTGTCCAAGATTTTCCTGAGAGCCTCTTTCTCCAACTCCCACCATTCTCCCACCATCACTCTCTCTTTCATCTGACCTGGTGCTGATCCCCCCATCAAACCTCCAGACCCTCCTACAGCAAATAAACACATTAATAAATGAATCTGTTAATTGTGTGCCTCCTTCATTTACTCACGCTTCATTGCGCTCCTACCTGGAACACAGGACAGCTTGGTAGCACTGTGTAAGGGGGGACTTAGCTAGTAGGTGGGCAATGGGCATGACTACCTGAGGAGATTTTTAATTCAACATTATTTATATAATAAAATTCATGTTACTATTATTATAAATCTATATTTTAATATTCAACTTTGATAGCAATGCTAAAAAAAACCAGATATAATAAGTAATACATGTAAAGTAGGGCTGGGTATCGCCACTGATTTCCCAGATCGATTAAATCCCGATTCACAAGGTCCCAATTCAATTCGATTTCCGATTTGATTTGATTCAATATTGATTAATTTAGGGATATTTCAGTTACAATAATATGTTTTGTTTGAATATGAAAAGAGATTTTCAGAGAACTAATGTGGTAAATGTACAACGAACACTCAACCATTACTAAAAACATTAGTGTTTATATGTTTATATTCACTGTATTTGGCCACGCCCACTTTCGATCGTGTGTTTGTTCCACCTTTGTGTTAGAACTTCCGCTCAGCTAACCAAAATGAATACAGGTACATGGGAGGAGACCAGAGAGACAGTAAGAAGTTCAAATGGGACAACACTGTCTCCTCCAAGGTTAATAACACAGTGGGTGGGTGATATGAGAAGGTGGTCTGAGGTTAATAACACAGTGGGTGGGTGATATGAGAAGGTGGTCTGAGGTTAATAACACAGTGGGTGGGTGATATGAGAAGGTGGTCTGAGGTTAATACCTCAGTGGGTGGGTGATATGAGAAGGTGGTCTGAGGTTAATAACACAGTGGGTGGGTGATATGAGAAGGTGGTCTGAGGTTAATAACACAGTGGGTGGGTGATATGAGAAGGTGGTCTGAGGTTAATAACACAGTGGGTGGGTGATATGAGAAGGTGGTCTGAGGTTACTAATTGAGACATGTTTAATTACTCTGTACTCTCGGAAGGTGTAGACGGTTCAGTAATGAAAAACTATAAAAGTACTGAAGCGTATCAGTACCTGCACAGTGGGAAGGTGGGCGTGTTCTCCTACAGACAGACGGTGAGTTTATATTTCTGAAAGCCGGTTAAACCCAAGTCCAGCAGCTGCCCGAGCCCCTCTGTGTGGGTGTTAATTACAGCCCAGATAGCCTAGCGCGGTGGACACTGATCAGAAAACAGTTACTTAACTGATGCATCTGCTTCCTTGGAGCTTCATAAGCGAGACATTTCTCTGGATAAGGAGGCTCTGATGCTGGTTCTCCTCCACAGAATGGTAAGAACAGACATACAGAGGTTTTGGGTGGATGTTTTAAATTTAGAGCTTCAGCCAGAGATGCAGGTCCTTTTCTTTGGAAGGCTAATTTTAAAGATCAATCTCGGGTTTATACAAATCGATATCGGATTATTCAAATGAAGATCAATTTGAATCCAAAAATCGATTTTGTAAACACACCCCTACTGTAAAGACTTCTTGTTTGTCATGCTTTGCTACACTAGACTAACACCAGACTAGACTATGTTCAGTTAACATTACTGATAGGCCCCTGTGTCCAGAGCTGGGATTAACTAGCAGTTCATACTCATATAAAGTCCCCCCACAGACCCCCTGCTGGAAACCAAGAGGGGAAACAAAGAGAGTTCTTGTTTTTACTATGAACTGCAGCAGATAATTTATAAACCTTCATTATCTGGAGCATTAGCGCCCCCCTCAGGACTCGGAATAATAAGCCCGCCAAAATTCGCTAGGTATTCATTCAAAATCCTAAGCAGTTAGGTGGCCTTGCATCTCCAAATGTCCTGTTTTATTACTGGGCAGTAAATATTCGCAATATTTTATTTTGGTGCGAAGGCCATTACGGGTTAAGTGACTGGGTTCCGGCATGAACAGCGGTGGAGATTGATGCTGATCTCTTTGATGACCATATTATGTGCTCCACTAGCATCGAGCTTTAATCGATCCTTTGCTAATCTTAAGTGCTTCAGTTCGTATTTGGTGTCAGTTTCGGCAGCATTTTGGTCTCTTAACATCTCTTAACATGCCGGTTACAGACAACCCGTTATTTCCGCCTTCAGTGATGGATTCCTCTTTTCTTAGTTGGCACAGAGCAGGTGGAGGATTCGAGATCTGCATGTCGATGGTACTTTTTGTACATTTTCACAACTCAGTACCAAATTTCACCTTCCTAAATCTCACCTTCCAAATTATTACTAAATTGTATAAACTAATATTCTCCTTAGCCCCATCGCCAGGTGCTATTATTAAAGAACAGTGGGAACAGGAGCTACAGATTCATTTTGATGAGGATGATTGGGACAGGATCATTCGCCGTATCCATACTTCCTCAATTTGTGCTAAACACAGTCTTATTCAGTTAGTTGGTTCATAGAGTATATTGGACAAAGGTTAAACTTGCTAAGCTTAATCCAACTTCACAATCTGTGTGATCGATGTTCCCCAGCAACTCTATATCATATGTTTTGGTCGTGCCCCGCTTTAGAATTCTTCTGGCGGTCTATATTTAGCTGCTTTTCTTCTATACTTCAATCTAAGTTTGAACCATGTCCCCTGATGGGTATATTTGGTTTATCACCCAAAGACTGTACTTCTTCAGCTGCATGTTCTGATGCCCTTGCTTTTTGTACCCTCTTAGCCAGACGTCTTATTTTGATTCAGTGGAAAAGTGCCACTCCACCTTCATTTGAACGTTGGCTTAAAGACGTTGCCCTATTTCTCTACTTGGAAAAAATTAGACATACACTTAAAGGTGATACTCGTCAATATATTTGCATTTGGACCCCCTTCTTTACCTTCTTCTCTGATGTTAGACATTCTGGCACTACATCACAGTAATCACAACTTAATTAATATTTTTTTTAATGTTCTTTTTTATTTATTTTATTATTATGAATTTGTTTCTTTTTATTATATTTTATTGTTATTATTATTATTTTTTTATTATTATTATTATTTAAAAAAAATAACTTGTCAAGCATGGCAACGGTAAGTGACAGGTGGGTGAGAATGGGTGGGTAGGAGTGTTTTGTGGGTGGGTTGGGATGATAATTGATGGGAATAGTTAAATAAATTGTGTATCTATCGGACAGCTGTTTGTAAATCCTTGTTTTACAAACAGGACTCTTCACAGTTACAGACAAGATCAAATATAAGATTTTATAGAAACAGATAATAAAACATAGAGTCCTCATCAGTATCAAATGTATGTGGTTAAGTAAGGTCCAGTAAGAGGACTGAAAAGACAACCTTATTACACATACTGTTCAGTATATTTCAGTATATTTACTGTTTAAATGCTGAACTGAATCTTTTTCTGACTGACTTCTTACGTTTATGAGCTGAAACGTCGCTCCAACAATCACACTGAGTACAGACTGTGCTGAGCTTTGGTCTATTATATATATATATAATAGTTCAGTAGTTCAGTAATGGTCTACCAGTCAGTCAGGATCTCCCGCATCAGGACACTGAGAGAACGATAATGAGAACAAACACCATACATTCACATTCAGATCTCACACAGACAACATGCCAAAGAAATATATTCACAGGAACAAGAAATGTGTTCCTACGAAAACTCTTCTATTTTGTTTAACTCATAATAAGCTTATAATAATGATTAATGATTATAATTATGATTATAATTTGCCACTAGCTATGGTGAGGCAAGGCTTCTTAAAGCATTGATGTGTTCCAGCCAGCTGGGACGAAAACAGGTTGACTTCAATGGCCACTAGAGGGCCCTACTGCTCCAAAGAATTCAGCAACGGAGCTGCTTACGTTGAACTCTGGACCAGTAAACTTACAGAGGTGCACTCTTTAGTGTAGTATGTGAAGTACTGAAGTGCACTCTTTAGTGTAGTATGTGAAGTATTGAAGTGCACTCTTTAGTGTAGTATGTGAAGTATTGAAGTGCACTCTTTAGTGTAGTATGTGAAGTATTGAAGTGCACTCTTTAGTGTAGTATGTGAAGTACTGAAGTGCACTCTAGTGTAGTATGTGAAGTATTGAAGTGCACTCTTTAGTGTAGAAGTGCACTTATGACAGGTCAAGTAAATTAATACATTTATTGAAGTAAATTAATACATTTATTGAGGTAGATTAATATATTTATTGAAGTAAATTAATACATTAATTTAGGTAAATTAATACATTTATTTAGGTAAATTAACACAATGATTGAAATAAATGAATACAATAATTTACGTAAAGTAATACATTGATTGAGATGAATTAATACATTAATTTAGGTAAATTAATTTATACAAATTTATACTTTAATTGAGATAAATCAATACATTAAGATAAATTAATACATTAATTAAGATAAATTAATACATTTATTAAGATAAATTAATACATTAATTTAGGTAAATTAATACACTGATTTAGGTAAATTAATACATTGATTTAGGTAAATTAATACATTGATTTAGGTAAATTAATACATTAATTGAGATAAATTAAAACATTAATTAAGATAAATTAATACATTGATTTAGGTAAATTAATACATTAACTTAGGCTAATAAATACATTAATTGAGATAAATTAATACATTAATTTAGGTAAATTAATATATTTATAGTACTTCCACTAACTGGCCAATTTATTAGAAACACCCACCTTACACTTCCACTAACTGACCACTATATTAGAAACACCCACCTTATACTTCCACTAACTGACCACTATATTAGAAACACCCACCTTGTACTTCTACTAACTGACCACTATATCAGAAACACTACATGTCTGATGAAATGAAGGATCTAAATATCTTCTAGATGCTGATTGGTCGTATTTTCAGATGAAGTGACTCGACGTTTTAGAAAAAGCTGCAGCTTGAAGTTTGAGTTTCATGTTAACGTTTACATCACGTCTTATTCTGAGAGTTTATTGGCCGGTTGCAGAGCAGAGATCTGATTACTGTCTGATGTAACATTTGATGGAGTGTAACTAATGAAGGAGTCAAAGTCATCACAGTTTAAATTCATGTTTTTATTTGTCTGTAAGGGGGGCTGCTGGAGGGTCTTTGGGGAACCTTAGGAGCAGGATGTTTAGGTGGAGCTGGGCTTGTCCTTCTGAAAACACTTCCACATGATGGAGCTTCCACTGCTTGGACGGCAGGTCAGGCTCTCCCCACTGAGATGAAGGAGAGAGCGATGGAGGGAGACGGTGGGAGAGCTGCTCCTTCTGGACAGGTTGTTAGAGTGTGATCTACTGGGGGTCCACTAATTAACCAAAAGAACATCTTTTGCCATTGAAGCTACAATCAGCTCAACTATGGCGAGATAGTTATCAGTTAGCCAGCTAGCATCGGACCCCCCAATCGGACCCTCCCCCTTACACAGCAGCTTACTTTACAGACTTCACTCTGTATTACAACCTTCTTAAAGCGTCCACCAATCTGTCCATCCAGTCTCTGACAGCTCTGCTGAAGCTTCTACTCTTCTTTACAGGCTTCAGATCAGATGTTCTCCTCTTGAGTTCTTCAAGCTCCTTCTCCATCTTTCTCATTCTGTCCTCCATCAATCCCTTCTGATGTAGTCTTTCTCTCTCTTCTTCAGTCTTTCTCTCTCTTTCTCCCTCATCTTCTCTCTCTCAACTAACTCCTCCTTCATTCTCATCTCTCTTTCCTGGAAGACCTGCTCCATCTCTCTCAGTTTCTGTTCATCTCTCTTTCTTTCTTTCTGTCTCCGGATGTCTCTTTCCAGATCCAGTCTCCTCTTCTCCTTTGTTCTCTTCCTCAGTGCCTTGTTTACCGTCTTCAGCTCCTCCTTCAGCAGCTCTATCTCCTGGAGAAGCTTCTCGTCTCTCCCAGAGCTCAGTGTCGACATCTGAAATTCAAACAGCTTCAATCAAATCAACTGAAAACCTCAGCTATTAGCCGTCCTCTAGCCCTTCACCAGACCACTTTCTGACCACACAGCTGCTCTTAGCTGGATATTGATTAGGAGGTGGTCCACTCTCAGCATAGAATGATTAGTTAGTCATACTCAAGACTCTTCATTAATGATCAGTTTCTGAGACACTCTTGGTTGAATGGGTTTTGGGTGGTCAACCACTGGCGCACGTAACAAAACCCCAAAAGCACTTATACCACAATACCACATCTGCATCTGTGAGAATGGTCCACCACCCAAATAACGTCTGGTTAGTTCCTCATGATCCAGACCCTACATATTGTCTCTGTCTAAAGAAAAACATGTATCTCCATTGTTTTTTCTATCTCATTTGAACAAAACAGCTGCCGTTTACATAGTGTTTTAATTTTCATGATTATTGGACCAATGGAAATGCTCCAAAATAACTATATATATATATATATTGTAATGTGTCTACAATCAAAAATACTGTTTGTTCTGTATTTTAAAATGCTGTTCATTTTAAAATATGTTCATTTATGACACATTTTCCTGCCAGCTCTTTGTGCTTGTTAAATGTAATAATAGTAATAGTTAATAATTAGTAATTTCCTGTTTACTCTGTCTCTTCTGAGCTTCATTCAGCTGCTCCTCCTCATCCAGATACCTGCTCTGTATCTCGTGTAGACGCATCTTGTTCTACAGGCATCATTCATACAAACAAACATAGTTCAACTGCAATACATGTGAAAATGTACAGTAAGTTGAAAAATATAAACAACTGAAGACTGAACAAACTAATCAAACTTATTTTCTACTAGACGATGTCCACAGATTTATCAGTAACACGACTGTTCACTTAATAAAACTTCAGTTAAACATCTGTTACATTCAGAATTAGTCGTTTTTAAAAGAGAATAATATTCCTGCTTTATTATTAAAGTCAGTTGATCTAGATTTCCTTTCTCGCTGTCCAACACCTTTTCTTTCTTTACAAACTCCATGTTCAGTGTCCTCTCTCTTTCCTGGAACTCCTGTTCAGTGTCCTCTCTCTGTTTCTACTGGTCTCGGCAGCTCACGCTCCAGTTTACAGTGTTTCTTCATATTCCTCAGTCTTTTGTTCTCCATTAGCTTCTCCCTCGGACACTAGATATCGAGGAAAAGGTCACATAAGCACTTTCTTATTTTATTTATTTGTTTATCATACACATTTCCAAGACTGTGCTCCCTCTGCAGGTAGAGGGAGGTTCCTGGGGGATTTAAAGGAAAGCCTGGCTGGTAACACTTGTAAGCCTTAATATGGTGTAATGACTCTAAATTGTTAAGATGTGTTGTAAAAAAAATCAAAAAAGTATCAGATTTATTTATAAATTAACACATTTATTCTCAATATTTAACATATTGAATGTAGTGCTTGAGATAAAGTTTTATATCTCCATTAGGATGTTTGCCAGGGAAACACATGGAAATAACGTTGCTGGTTGAACTTAAACAATGACATTGTGTTTAGTTGTTCTTCTGAACCCCTCTAGGTCTCAGTTATAATAGTTTTATACTTACTGATGAATCAGCTACTGTATATGTAGTTGGTCTGATTTAGATTTAATTTAGATAAAATTATATCTGCTTTGTTTGCTGTGTTCTTCATTTAGTTTTTCATACTTTTCTTGTTATATACAACTGTTATCTTGAGTCAGACTGCTTCATGTTACCCTGAACTCAACACCACCACCATCACTGGAGTTATTAATAGCTTTTTCCATTTGGGTTTTTCGTTATTCAAAAACAAGGCAAATCTTTTTTTTTTTGAGTAGCAAATTCTTGCGGTGGGGCGGCGCAGCACCTCTTGGCATAGCACGGCGCAAGGTCAGGTACATTAGCCGATCCGTATTGATTGAGTTCACATGATCACTCATCACAATTTACTACTTAGCACATAGTACCCACTTACTTCATCACCATATCTAGTTATTCAACATACAAGGAGACTATGAAGAAAACAAGAGCTCTTTTAATGAAAAAGTATATATTTCAGTTTTCTGTGCTTTAATACACTTCAAATTCTGGAACATGTTGCAATATTTTTACCAAGATATTTGGCATATGGTCACTGAAAATGTCCCTTAAACAGAATTTAAACTTAAAAATACTTGACAATTTGTAGGCATGTGGCATATTATGTGTCTTAAATACATTAGACATTATAAATAACATTAAAGCTCTAGTTTCTAGAATATATTAACTGTTCTTTCAGGACAATACAATAATATCACTCTAAATTACAAAACTTTGCAGCAAGTAATCCTGATACCTGATCATAGAGGAAATGTACATTATTAGAATAATCCTGCAGTCAATGTACAGAGGACTATTTCATTGTCATATTTCAATGTAGTTATGCCCGTCACTCTGGAACATTCTGACAACAAAACATATAAACAGTTTGTGATTAATATCAATTTTAACCTCTTAACCGTACCCCCTTTTTTTACCAATTTCCGCCTGAAAATACATACCCAAATCTTGAAGCTTTTCACTGAAACACTGCATAAATTAGTGTAATTTCCAAGATGTAATGTTCCTGAAAAGCCTTCAAATTTGTACTAGAAGCACTAAAAGGCATTGAAATTAATCTGCAATGCTCCAAATATGCTGAAAACAACAAAAAAAAACAGGCGCTTTTCTAATTTTTATTTTAAAATTTAAATTTTAGTGCCTACCAAAAATAGAGTTTATGTGTCCCCAGACTTTTTCCTTTAGAAAAGTGTTTCTGCATGTGTCTACAGTCACCAGAAAAAAAATGGAGTTGATTTCTTTTACTGATTTGAAGTTATTCAAGCTGGAGTAGAGAGTGAACAGGGGGTCCCCCCCACTGGTCTATTGGGGTGTCCAAGGTCCCCCAACCTCCCCAAAATGAAAACAGCTGATTTTACTGCAAAAAAATATGTATATATGTGTATATGTTATATTCTTACAACTCCCACATCTAAAAATGTGTTTATTCACTTTCCTTGACAAAATAATGTCATGTATGATTTTTAGGCCATTTTTTACCATATTTTACATGTTTATTATAAGTCCATAACTAAATTATCTTCTTGGAAAGTCAGTCAGTTTATAACTTCAGACTGTACTTTTATTTTGGTATCGTTTGGAGCTGTTTATCTGGTGTAAAACTCCCTCTGCTGCCCGATTTCAGTAGATCGCCGCCGTTACTCTTCCTTTTGAGTTTTACTAATCACTCTTAAACATCATAAAATATGGTTTCTTTGGTTTCGCCTTGCGCGCGAATGCACAGACAGGTGAACTCTATGCCATTAGAGGCTTTTTGCATATTTTTAAGTGACTAATCGTAGCAGCGTAGTTTGATGTTTAAATGTGTATCTGCTACGTAAAATGCGTAAAGGTTGGCAGATCTGACCATGGAATATAAAATACAGAAAATAATGAGTACTTGAATAAATGAACATAGAAGATAGAATATAACGGACATTAATAAAATATTTATTTATTATTATTTTCTTTATTTATTTAGTTTTGTCACAATCGTTCCTTCGTAGTTTCTTGCCTTTATTACAGACATGCAGGCCAAATTATAAACACGAAATACTATCATAGTTAACCAAACCATCTCAAGTGCATCCAAACAAAACCTTTAGCCTCAGTACCAGTTAAGGAAACATTACTTTATCTGTTTCTGCCTCTATGAGTCTAAGACTCCAAACCAGTAGAGACTAAACTGTCCTAGTTAGTCTTCATTTTTTTGTCTACTTATATTTGTCTGTAAGTAGATAAATAGTAGATAAATTCTAGAAAACGTGAAAAATTCAACAGTTTCAGTTACACTTACTACAAATAATCAGTGGTCAAAGGGGCTTGGACAGCAGCCTGGGCCTTCATGTGGAGTTCTTATGAAGGAGAGTGAGATGGCGGGAGTGGTGGGACTATGGTGGGAGCTGGAGAAAGATGCTCTAGTGAAGGTTATGTCTTTTTCACACTCAGAAAGAACAGTTTGTTTTAGAAACTTAAGAGATTCAAATTCTTTTCATTTTCTTGTTCTGCTTTCTCCACAATCACTGACCTGCTGTGTTCATACGAATTCCCTTCTCCCAGAGCTTACCGCCATCCTCTGAAATTCAAATATCATCAATCAAATCAACTAAAAACTTCAGCTGCACAAAAGCTGAACTCCATACCTGACGGTCAGTTTGTACTGAACAGTTACAGCATCTCAGCACTGAACTCTGAGTTTTATATGCAATGTTTGGGGGCAATTTTTCCTTACAACACCCTCCATGTAGCCCTCCACTATGAATATATTTCAAATATCTGGAAACGATCAGAAAACATTGTCTCAGATGTTATACAGTGTATTAATAACACTAATAACTTTGTGTCAGACAGTTTTTACAGGCTTTAAACTTTTCAGACGTCTGGTTCCATTCACTTCCACTGTGAACACACTTAGTAATCTCATCTACAGTTTCTCTATGAATGACTTTGTTTACATCTTAACGCCTGAATTATGTATAAATGATGTACAACTGCTGAATTGTACTTACCTTCCTCCCCTGGAGGTCTTCTTTCCAACCTTGTGGCGGAGATGTTGAAACTCCACCATCTCCTCGTCCTTCAAATACCAGGACCTCCAGAGGCTCATACTCGCTCCCTGTTAATTCATCTATCCATCTCACTCACTTCATTTCCTGCACCTGCATCTTCCTCAATTCTTTCTTCAAAATCTGACTGATCAGGCAGATTCTGGTTCATTCTGTAAAATTCATCAGTGAAACATCAACATAAGCATCACTGTCTTCAGAACTTACACACCGACATCAATGGTGCATTTTAAGTCAGTTTTTTTGTGATGTCACAAAAGATCAGCACATTTAGGTATATATATATATATATATATACAACCATATATATATATATACACCCAGCTTTAAGAAATAAGGAATTATTAGACATCCCAAATTAACATTGTTATAATATTTGAACTTTTTTTGACTGATAAATATGCCGTGCACTATTTTTGTTAAAGCAAGCAATTCTGAACACTAGACTTTCAAAAGAGAACAAACTGGCTGACACACTATATAGTGCACTATTTCTGTAATAGTGAGCAAATCTGAACACTAGACTTTCAAAAGAGAACAAACTGACTGACACACTATATAGTGCACTATTTCTGTAATAGTGAGCAATTCTGAACACTAGACTTTCAAAAGAGAACAAACTGGCTGACACTATATAGTGCACTATTTCTGTAATAGTGAGCAATTCTGAACACTAGACTTTCAAAAGAGAACAAACTGGCTGACACTATATAGTGCACTATTTCTGTAATAGTGAGCTATTCTGAACACTAGACTTTCAAAAGAGAACAAACTGACTGACACACTATATAGTGCACTATTTCTGTAATAGTGAGCAATTCTGAACACTAGACTTTCAAAAGAGAACAAACTGGCTGACACTATATAGTGCACTATTTCTGTAATAGTGAGCTATTCTGAACACTAGACTTTCAAAAGAGAACAAACTGGCTGACACTATATAGTGCACTATTTCTGTAATAGTGAGCAAATCTGAACACTAGACTTTCAAAAGAGAACAAACTGACTGACACTATATAGTGCACTATTTCTGTAATAGTGAGCTATTCTGAACACGACTTTCAAAAGAGAACAAACTGGCTGACACACTATATAGTGCACTATTTCTGTAAAAGTGAGCAATTCTGAACACGACTTTCAAAAGAGAACAAACTGGCTGACACACTATATAGTGCACTATTTCTGTAATTGTGAGCAATTCTGAACACTAGACTTTCAAAAGAGAACAAACTGGCTGACACACTATATAGTGCACTATTTCTGTAATAGTGAGCTATTCTGAACACTAGACTTTCAAAAGAGAACAAACTGGCTGACACTATATAGTGCACTATTTCTGTAATAGTGAGCAATTCTGAACACTAGACTTTCAAAAGAGAACAAACTGGCTGACACTATATAGTGCACTATTTCTGTAATAGTGAGCTATTCTGAACACTAGACTTTCAAAAGAGAACAAACTGACTGACACACTATATAGTGCACTATTTCTGTAATAGTGAGCAATTCTGAACACTAGACTTTCAAAAGAGAACAAACTGGCTGACACTATATAGTGCACTATTTCTGTAATAGTGAGCTATTCTGAACACTAGACTTTCAAAAGAGAACAAACTGGCTGACACTATATAGTGCACTATTTCTGTAATAGTGAGCAAATCTGAACACTAGACTTTCAAAAGAGAACAAACTGACTGACACTATATAGTGCACTATTTCTGTAATAGTGAGCTATTCTGAACACGACTTTCAAAAGAGAACAAACTGGCTGACACACTATATAGTGCACTATTTCTGTAAAAGTGAGCAATTCTGAACACGACTTTCAAAAGAGAACAAACTGGCTGACACACTATATAGTGCACTATTTCTGTAATTGTGAGCAATTCTGAACACTAGACTTTCAAAAGAGAACAAACTGGCTGACACACTATATAGTGCACTATTTCTGTAATAGTGAGCAATTCTGAACACTAGACTTTCAAAAGAGAACAAACTGGCTGACACACTATATAGTGCACTATTTCTGTAATAGTGAGCAATTCTGAACACTAGACTTTCAAAAGAGAACAAACTGGCTGACACACTATATAGTGCACTATTTCTGTAATAGTGAGCAATTTTGAACACTAGACTTTCAAAAGAGAACAAACTGGCTGACACACTATATAGTGCACTATTTCTGTAATAGTGAGCAATTTTGAACACTGGACTTTCAAAAAACTGGCTGTAGTGTTGTTTTAGGAGAAGCAACTTAGCTTCTGTTTCTTTAATCTCTAATCTCACAGCTATTTTATTATTTAGTACAACAATTGTTGCATAATGTTTCTTTAAAAGCTCTGCTCCGATATCCTCCTCACATTCTCTCTTTTTATTCACTCACTTCACCAGATTTCTTCACAAACTCTTATAAACACCCTCCACTATTATTAACCACATTGTTACTGATTCTGATATATAAAAATGATATCTGCTCTGATTCTCTGACCTGTATTGTGTTTAATTAAAAACAAGTTCAGACTGAAACTAATATTAGTGTTTTAATATAATGAAATCAGGATTATTCTATAAGTTTTATTCATTTATAAGTAATATACTTTCCTCACAAACATTCCAGATTACTATTATACTGACGTTTTACTTTAAGAGGAATTTCCAGCAGTAGCTGAGTAAAATAAACAGTCTGGAGTTTAGGAGATAGTAATATTATATGCCTCTGTAAGTCCACATATATTAGATGTATGTGTTATTCTTGGTCATTTGAACAATTTTATGTGTTTTAAGTGTTTTTTGTGAAGTCCAGATGCTGAATTGGGCACAAAAGCAGTCCAGACTGAAAATGTAAAATAGAAATACTAATAATATTTTAATATAATAGCATTGGTGTCGTTTATGAGTTTTAATCATTTTTATCAAAATATTTTCCTCAAAATATCACAGTGAGTACATACTAGCCTGTTATTATACTGAGGTTCCACTTTAAGAGGGATTTCCAGCAGCAGTTGAATAACATGAACAAACAGCCTGAAGTTTAGTATAAATTACTGGTTTTATTCCTCTGTTCATGTGTTTTTATGTGTTTGTAGGTGTTTTGTGAAGTCCAGCCGCTGAATTAGACCCAATAAAAGTCCCGCCGTTTTAAACGGTAACAGCGCGAGGAAGAGTCGGTTTAACGGTTTTTCCTGAGGTATCGGTCCGGAGTCTCAGCCCACACATATCTGTGAGTAAAACTCAGTAAAACATACCAATTTTACCTCTTACTGTAAATAGAAACGAGTTAGAAATGAAAAATACAACAATATAAACCGTATTTTTACCGTGTGTGACTGAGAGTGAAGTCCTAGCTAGCTGGCTAATACCTGACAGGATTTACTACAGTTAGCTCGCCGGCTAGTTAGTTATGATTTAGTTAAACTGTAATATTCGGTTCAGTTCATTTCTCATTGGACACTCACTGGTAGCTGTAGCGCAATATTTGATATTTATCACAATTACAGCTGAATGGTGTGTTATTTTTAATAACTCAGACATTCATTGTATAAGAATTATGTTGCAGTAGGCTAACGTTAGCCTAGCCTAGCGACCGAATTACATAGAAACACTTCACGTAATTCTTACCTCAAATCAGCGTCTCTGCCGTAACACACTGAAGTAAAATGCTCTTGTTGGTTCCATATATATCCAGAAGTTCCCACCAACTGTGAAGGGGGGGCTGGACGATGACGTCGAGACCCTTGTAGGCGGCAGGTAGTTGAGTTCTGGAGCTTCCAAGCGTTTGTCCAGCAGGTAGAGAAGGTAGGACAAGGTGTTCATACTTGTCTTTTTTTCCTGAAAATGACCACATCTCAGGGGTTGCTTCCAGATTGGAGTTCAGTTCACAGCCATTTGACCAAGTAGGAATGTATTTAACCTCAAAACGTCAATAGTATTTAGTTACGTCATGGTATGTGAGCGTCATGGAAGTAAGTCTTACCAGTGTTACTGCATCTACTACCCTGTAGGTGAACAAAGGCTAACTAAAATAGACCAGAATGACCATGAAAACCAAGAAAAGATATCTGGACACTATAGATCCAGAACACACTATTAGTAGAAGATTATCTAGACTGGTGAATTGGATCTGTATGGCCTGCACAACATTTTAATTTGTGAGAATGAGGCAACTCCCAAAACAGCCAAATCTCTTTAATAACAAACTTCTACATATACTGAAGTTGCTTCTTTTTCACCAGCTTCTTATTTTATTTTTCTGTACCTTAATTGATGAGTGTATTGAGTTATACTAAGGTCACAAGGAACATAGAAGGGATTTTAATGAAGAAGCTGGCTGATATTGGCTTACCTCAATAAATGTATTAATTTACCTCAATAAATGTATTTATTTACCTCAATAAATGTATTAATTTACCTCAATAAATATACATTTTCTTTAATAATATTAATTTACTTCAATAAATGTATAGTTTACCTCAAAAGTATTAATTTAACCCAATGTATTAATTTACCTCAGTAATATATTAATTTACCTCAATTAATGTGTTAATGTACTTTAATAAATGTGTTAATTTACTTCAATCAATGTATTATTTTAGTTCAATAAATGCATTATTGTACTTTAATAAATGTATTAATTAAACTGAATATATGTGTTAATTTACCTCAATAAATGTGTTAATTTACTTTAATAAATGTATTAATTTTAAATCAATAAATGCATCAGTTTACATTAGCAAATGTACTAAGGTACTTCAATCAATGTATTAATTTAGTTCAATACATGTATTAATGTACTTAAATAAATTTAATAATTAAGCTGAATAAATGTGTTAATTTTTAACTCAATAAATGCATTCATTTACTTCAACAAATGTATTAGTTTACCTCAAAAGTATTAATTTACCTCAGTAAATGTACTGATGTACATCAATAAATGTATTAATCTACCTCAATAAATATATTAATTTACCTCAATGAATGTGTTGATGTACTTCAATAAATGCATTAATTTGCCTCAATAAATGTATGAATATACTTCAATCAGTGTATTCATTTAGTTCAATAAATGTATTCATGTACTTCAATAAATGTGTAAATTAACCTGAATAAATGTGTTAATTTGCCTCAATAACTGCATTAATTTACTTTAATAAATGTATTAATTGAGCTCAATAAATGCATTAATTTACCTCAGTAAATGTACTAATGTACTTCAGTAAATTTGTTAATTTACCTCAATGAATGTATTAATTTACCTCAATAAGTGTAATAATTCCCCTCAATAAATGTATTACTGTACATCAGTAAGTGTATTAATTTACCTCAATAAAAGCAATAACTTACCTCAATAAATGCATTAATTTACCTCAGTAAATGTACTAATGTACTTCAGTAAATTTGTTAATTTACCTCAATGAATGTATTAATTTACCTCAATAAGTGTAATAATCCCCCTCAATAAATGTATTAATTTAACTCAGTAAATGTATTACTGTACCTCAATAAATGTATTACTGTACATCAGTAAGTGCATTAATTTACCTCAATAAAAGCATTAATTTACCTCAATAGGTGCATTAATTTACCTCAATAAATGTATTGATTTACTTTAATGAATGCATTAGTTTCCTTTAATAAATGTATTGATTAAACTCAATAAATATATTATTTTACTTGAATAAATGTACTAATTAATTTCAATAGATGCATTCATTTAACTCAATAAATGTATTAATCAACTTCAATAAATATATTAATTTACCTCAATAAATGTATTTAATTTAATTTGATCTTGTCTGTAAAGAGTGAAGAGTCCTAAGGGGGGCGCTGGTCTGCAGGGAATGAAGGTTTATAAATTATCTGTTGCAGATCATAGTAAAAACAAGAAGTCTCCTTGTTTCCCCTCCTGTTTTTCAGCAGGGGCTCTGTGAGGGGACTTTATATGAATATGAACTGCTAGTTAATTCCAGCTCTGGCTTTTCAGGAAGTTGTTCAGTAAATCTGTTCATTTGGACAGTTCCTGTGTGATGTGGAGTCTTCTCTCATTTTAGAAGCTCCACTCTAAAACCGTCTCATCAGGTCCATGAATCTGTCCATCCAGCCACGGACAGCTCTCCTGAAGCATCTCCACTTCTTTTCTGACTTATCAGTTTTCTCTTCTTCCTTGTTGAGCCCTGTTCTTTCTCCAAGAACTTCAATTTCCTTCTCCATCTTTTCCAATTTGTACTGCATGCACAGGTCCCAGCACTCATTTTGTATCTGGGTCTGCTGCAGTCTTTCTTTTTCTCTCTCCCACTCCTTCTCTTTCTCTACAAACTCCATGTTCAGTGTCCTCTCTCTTTTCCAGGAACATCTGTTTTGTGGTCCTCAGCTTTTGCTGCTCTCTTTCTGTTTCAGAGGGTTCAGGTGTTGATTGTTCTCAGGCCCTCATCATTGATCAGTTTCTGACTACAGAGTCTCTCTTTACAAACCTGAACAGAACTCATTCCATGATAAAATTTTCTGTATTAGTTATTGGTATTTACCTGTCTGCTCTGTCTCGTCCTTCCCTTCTTCAGTTCCTCTCTCTGCTGCTGCTCCTCCTCCTCCAGGTACCTGCTCAGTATCTTGTGGAGACGTACCTGGTTCTACAGGTGACATTTATAAAAACAACAGTTAAACATAATGTGTCCAGGATCAAACCTGTGAAACTGTGCTGTGAGTTTTATTAATAACTCAAAACTAAATAAACATAACTTTTTCCAGACGTCGTACACGGATAAGTCAGACCTGTAACACCTGTTTATTCAACAAAACACATCAGTTAAACATCAGCAAACATCTGCTGTGAGATTGTTTAAGAAATGAGATGCTACTCACTTTCTCAGTTAGCATTACAAGAATTGTTACAGCTTTGGGCATTAGGTGTCACTGAGTGTAAAGAAATTAAAGAAATGTTCAGTCAGTAGACGTAAGTTAGTAGATGACCCTGTTTCATCTAAACCCTGGAGGTCTTCAGGTTTTCATGTTGTCAGGACCAGCATACAGAGGGGGTCTCCATGTCTGGCTGCACCTGATTGGGAAAGAAGGTCCCACCAATCGGCTTTCAGACAGAATGTATGGTTGGACTTCACCCAGTCTGTCTATATTTCTGTGGCTGGATTGTGTTTTTGAAGCCCAGTGTTGATTAGTTCTTCTAAATGTTTTCTCTAGTCTATTTTATTGCTACTGGGGTCCGTGGTGGGAGTGATGGAGAAGTGGAGAATCTGGCGTGGGGACTGGTGAGCAATAGGCCCCAGCTTGTCCACTGCTGAGATGAAGAAACACTTGTTCTCATACTTTGTATGGGAACATCTGTCTTTACTCCCATGTTCTTTAAATATCATGAAGACCACCTTGTGTTTGTCTTGAAACATGGAATGGAGGTTTATGAATGATCTGCTGCAGTTAAACGTATATCTGCTAATAGAGAACATTCTGTTTTTATGATTGTGTGGTGTTTGTTTACTTCATGGACAGTATGTTCTTTGAGAAGCTTGTTGTGACTGAGATCAAGTTTTTCATCTGCAGTCCATCTTAGCAGGTATAGCCTTGGCAGTCTTGAGTGTGACTGAGAGTGACTGTTGTGGACATTGATAGGATGTGTGTGAGGGACCTACATGGACAAGATCTTTGCTGATTGAACTTGACATTGTTTCAGTTATGAGAGTTTTATTACTTGATGAATCAGCTACTGTATATGTAGTTGGTCTGATGTAGATTTAATTTAGATAAAATTCTATCTGCTTTGTTTGCTGTGTTCTTCATTTAGTTTTTCATACTTTTCTTGTTATATACAACTGTTATCTTGAGTCAGACTGATTCATGTTACCCTGAACTCAGCACCTCCACCATCACTGGAGTCAAATGAAAACTATTTATTTAATTTAATTATTTCCGCTCATTTATTTATTTGACAGCTCTGCCAAAGCTTCTTCTCTTCTTTACAGGCTTCAGATCAGATCCTCTCCTCCTGAGTTCCTCAAGTTCTTTCTCCATCCTTCTCATTTTGTCCTCCATCCAGTTCTCCCTTTTTATGTAGCCTTTCTCTCTCTCTGGATCTCTCTTTCAAGATCCAGTCTCCTTTCCTTCTTTGTTCTCCTCTTCAGTGCCCTGTTAGCTGTCTTCAGCTCCTCTTTCAGCTGCTCTATCTCCTGGAGAAGCTTCTCATCAGGCCTTAAACTCTTCAGACGTCTGGTTCCATTCACCTCCACTGTGAACACACTTAGTAATCTCATCTACAGTTTCTCTATGAATGACTTTGTTTACATCTTAACGCCTGAATTATGTATAAATGATGTACAACTGGTGAACTGTACTTACCTTCCTCTCCTCCTCCTCTCTGGAGGTCTTCTTTCCAACCTTGTGGCGGAGATGATGAAGCTCCACCTTCTCCTCGTCCTTCAATGACCAGGATGACCACATTTCCTTAAGGTCCTCCACTTTCTCATTCTCGCTCTCTGTTAACTCATCTATCCATCTCACTCTCTTCTTTTCCTGCACCTGCATCTTCTGATCCTCACTGCTTTCTTCAAAATCGGACTGATCAGGCGGATTCTGGTTCATTCTAAACACTGGTTCATTTATGTGTTCATTTGCTCTTGGAGGGTCTGGAGGTTTGATGGGGGGATCAGCACCGGGACATTTAGGTGGTAGATGAAGGAAAACTGTTAATTCTTCTGAAGAACTCTTTCACTGCCTGGACTGCAGTGCAGACAGATACTTCACGCTGAGGTCAGATGAAAGAAAAAGTGATGGAGTGATGGTGGGCGAATGGTGGGAGTTGGAGAAAGAGGCTTTCAGGAAGTTGTTCAGTAAATCTAAATTGCTAAATTTCCTTCGGGATCAATAAAGTATCTGTCTGTCTATCTATCTATCTATCTATCTATCTAATCTTGGACAGTTCCTGTGTGATTTTAGAAGCTCCACTCTAAAACCATCTCATCACATCTATGAATCTGTCCATCCAACCACGGACAGCTCTCCTGAAACGTCTCCACTTCTTTTCTGGCTTGTCCGTTTTCTCTTTTTCCTTGTTGAGCCCAGTTCTTTCTTTAAGAACTTCAATTTCTTCCTCCATTCTTTCCAGTTTGTGCTGCATCAACAGGTCCCAGCGCTCGTTTTGGATCTGGGTCTGGTGCAATCTTTCCTTTTCTCTCTCCCACTCCTTCTCCTTCTCTATGAACTCTATGTTCAGCATCCTCTCTCTTTCTAGGAACACCTCCTTGGTGGTCATCAGCTTTTGCTGCTCTCTTCGTCTTTCGGCTGATCTCCACATCTCTCGATCACGCTCCAGTTTCTGGTGTTTCTTCATTTTCCTTAATTTCTTTTTCTCCAGCTGTAGCTTCTCCCTCAGACGCCTGATTTCATTGAGAAGCTCGGTTTCTCTCTTAGAGATCTCCATTGTTCTCTGTAATTCAGATTTCAACTATTTACAAACACCTATTTACAAACATTCACTATTTATAAATATTAATTATTTACAAACAACTATTTACAAACATTAACTATTTATAAATATGAATTATTTACAAACAACTATTTACAAACATTCACTATTTATAAACATTAATTATTTACAAACAGCTATTTACAAACATTCACTATTTATAAATATGAATTATTTACAAACAACTATTTACAAACATTCACTATTTATAAATATGAATTATTTACAAACAGCTATTTACAAACATTCACTATTTATAAACATTAATTATTTACAAACAGCTATTTACAAACATTCACTATTTATAAATATGAATTATTCACAAACAAATATTTACAAGTAATTATCTATAAGAAGTACTTATATTAACACAAACAAAAAAAAAGAACCCGAACAAATGAAATAAAAAACTAAAGTACAGCTTCTGGTCCATGGTGTGGGGTCCCGCTCTTTCCCCTGGGACCAGCTGATGGGGTGGGGTGTACTGCTGCAGCTGTAGGGGTGTATGCCCTAATGCAGCTGGTCTAAAAAACCTTAAACACAAACAATAGTTTATACAATGTGTACAAACAACAAAACAAAAATATAAATGATGATAAAACAACAACATGAACTATTTACAAATAATTACAGTAAGTAATTACAAATAGCTGTTTACATTATAATAAAAAAAGAACAAAGACAAATAAAATAAAAAAGAAATGAACTCTAAACATGCAATAAAACTATAAAAAACTATATACAAGATTAAATAAACAAGTGTTTGCTGTGGTGGGGTGTAGTGTTTATTGAACCTCGAAGACCTGCTCCATCTCTCTCAGTCTCTGCTCATCTCTCAGTCTTTCTCTCTCTCTCCGGATCTCTCTTTCAAGATCCAGTCTCCTTTCCTTCTTTGTTCTCTTCTTCAGTGCCCTGTTAGCTGTCTTCAGCTCCTCTTTCAGCTGCTCTGTCTCCTGGAGAAGCTTCTCATCAGGCTTTAAACTCTTCAGACGTCTGGTTCCATTCACCTCCACTGTGAACACACTTAGTAATCTCATCTACAGTTTCTCTATGAATGACTTTGTTTACATCTTAACGACAGAATTATGTATAAATGATGTACAACTGGTGAACTGTACTTACCTTCCTCTCCTCCTCCTCTCTGGAGGTCTTCTTTCCAACCTTGTGGCGGAGATGATGAAGCTCCACCTTCTCCTCGTCCTTCAATGACCAGGATGACCACATTTCCTTAAGGTCCTCCACTTTCTCATTCTCGCTCTCTGTTAACTCATCTGTCCATCTCACTCTCTTCTTTTCCTGCACCTGCATCTTCTGATCCTCACTGCTTTCTTCAAAATCGGACTGATCAGGCAGATTCTGATTCATTCTAAACACTGGTTCTATCTATGTGATTATATGCTGTAGGTGTTTTGTATCATTAGACCCTGGAGGCCTTCAGATTTTCATGTTGTCAGGACCCGCATACAGAGGGGGTCTCCATGTCTGGCTGCACCTGATTGGGAAAGAAGTCCCACCAATCGGCTTTCAGACAGAATGTATGGTTGGACTTCACCCAGTCTGTCTATATTTCTGTGGCTGGATTGTGTTTTTGAAGCCCAGTGTTGATTAGTTCTTCTAAATGTTTTCTCTAGTCTATTTTATTGCTACTGGGGTCCGTGGTGGGAGTGATGGAGAAGTGGGAGAATCTGGCGTGGGGACTGGTGAGCAATAGGCCCCAGCTTGTCCACTGCTGAGATGAAGAAACACTTGTTCTCATACTTTGTATGGGAACATCTGTCTTTACTCCCATGTTCTTTAAATATCATGAAGACCACCTTGTGTTTGTCTTGAAACATGGAATGGAGGTTTATGAATGATCTGCTGCAGTTAAACGTATATCTGCTAATAGAGAACATTCTGTTTTTATGATTGTGTGGTGTTTGTTTACTTCATGGACAGTATGTTCTTTGAGAAGCTTGTTGTGACTGAGATCAAGTTTTTCATTTGCAGTCCATCTTAGCAGGTATAGCCTTGGCAGTCTTGAGTGTGACTGAGAGTGACTGTTGTGGACATTGATAGGATGTGTGTGAGGGACCTACATGGACAAGATCTTTGCTGATTGAACTTGACATTGTTTCAGTTATGAGAGTTTTATTACTTGATGAATCAGCTACTGTATATGTAGTTGGTCTGATTTAGATTTAATTTAGATAAAATTCTATCTGCTTTGTTTGCTGTGTTCTTCATTTAGTTTTTCATACTTTTCTTGTTATATACAACTGTTATCTTGAGTCAGACTGCTTCATGTTACCCTGAACTCAGCACCTCCACCATCACTGGAGTCAAATGAAAACTATTTATTTAATTTAATTATTTCCGCTCATTTATTTATTTGACAGCTCTGCCAAAGCTTCTTCTCTTCTTTACAGTCTTCAGATCAGATCCTCTTCTCCTGAGTTCCTCAAGTTCTTTCTCCATCCTTCTCATTTTGTCCTCCATCCAGTTCTCCCTTTTTATGTAGCCTTTCTCTCTCTCTGGATCTCTCTTTCAAGATCCAGTCTCCTTTCCTTCTTTGTTCTCCTCTTCAGTGCCCTGTTAGCTGTCTTCAGCTCCTCTTTCAGCTGCTCTATCTCCTGGAGAAGCTTCTCATCAGGCCTTAAACTCTTCAGACGTCTGGTTCCATTCACCTCCACTGTGAACACACTTAGTAATCTCATCTACAGTTTCTCTATGAATGACTTTGTTTACATCTTAACGCCTGAATTATGTATAAATGATGTACACCTGGTGAACTGTACTTACCTTCCTCTCCTCCTCCTCTCTGGAGGTCTTCTTTCCAACCTTGTGGCGGAGATGATGAAGCTCCACCTTCTCCTCGTCCTTCAATGACCAGGATGACCACATTTCCTTAAGGTCCTCCACTTTCTCATTCTCGCTCTCTGTTAACTCATCTATCCATCTCACTCTCTTCTTTTCCTGCACCTGCATCTTCTGATCCTCACTGCTTTCTTCAAAATCGGACTGATCAGGCAGATTCTGGTTCATTCTAAACACTGGTTCATTTATGTGTTCATTTGCTCTTGGAGGGTCTGGAGGTTTGATGGGGGGATCAGCACCGGGACATTTAGGTGGTAGATGAAGGAAAACTGTTAATTCTTCTGAAGAACTCTTTCACTGCCTGGACTGCAGTGCAGACAGATACTTCACGCTGAGGTCAGATGAAAGAAAAAGTGATGGAGTGATGGTGGGCGAATGGTGGGAGTTGGAGAAAGAGGCTTTCAGGAAGTTGTTCAGTAAATCTAAATTGCTAAATTTCCTTCGGGATCAATAAAGTATCTGTCTGTCTATCTATCTATCTATCTATCTATCTAATCTTGGACAGTTCCTGTGTGATTTTAGAAGCTCCACTCTAAAACCATCTCATCACATCCATGAATCTGTCCATCCAACCACGGACAGCTCTCCTGAAACGTCTCCACTTCTTTTCTGGCTTGTCCGTTTTCTCTTTTTCCTTGTTGAGCCCAGTTCTTTCTTTAAGAACTTCAATTTCTTCCTCCATTCTTTCCAGTTTGTGCTGCATCAACAGGTCCCAGCGCTCGTTTTGGATCTGGGTCTGGTGCAATCTTTCCTTTTCTCTCTCCCACTCCTTCTCCTTCTCTATAAACTCTATGTTCAGCATCCTCTCTCTTTCTAGGAACACCTCCTTGGTGGTCATCAGCTTTTGCTGCTCTCTTCGTCTTTCGGCTGATCTCCACATCTCTCGATCACGCTCCAGTTTCTGGTGTTTCTTCATTTTCCTTAATTTCTTTTTCTCCAGCTGTAGCTTCTCCCTCAGACGCCTGATTTCATTGAGAAGCTCGGTTTCTCTCTTAGAGATCTCCATTGTTCTCTGTAATTCAGATTTCAACTATTTACAAACACCTATTTACAAACATTCACTATTTATAAATATTAATTATTTACAAACAACTATTTACAAACATTAACTATTTATAAATATGAATTATTTACAAACAACTATTTACAAACATTCACTATTTATAAACATTAATTATTTACAAACAGCTATTTACAAACATTAACTATTTATAAATATGAATTATTTACAAACAACTATTTACAAACATTCACTATTTATAAATATGAATTATTTACAAACAGCTATTTACAAACATTCACTATTTATAAACATTAATTATTTACAAACAGCTATTTACAAACATTCACTATTTATAAATATGAATTATTCACAAACAAATATTTACAAGTAATTATCTATAAGAAGTACTTATATTAACACAAACAAAAAAAAAGAACCCGAACAAATGAAATAAAAAACTAAAGTACAGCTTCTGGTCCAGGGTGTGGGGTCCCGCTCTTTCCCCTGGACCAGCTGATGGGGTGGGGTGTACTGCTGCAGCTGTAGGGGTGTATGCCCTAATGCAGCTGGTCTAAAAAACCTTAAACACAAACAATAGTTTATACAATGTGTACAAACAACAAAACAAAAATATAAATGATGATAAAACAACAACAACATGAACTATTTACAAATAATTACAGTAAGTAATTACAAATAGCTGTTTACATTATAATAAAAAAAGAACAAAGACAAATAAAATAAAAAAGAAATGAACTCTAAACATGCAATAAAACTATAAAAAACTATATACAAGATTAAATAAACAAGTGTTTGCTGTGGTGGGGTGTAGTGTTTATTGAACCTCGAAGACCTGCTCCATCTCTCTCAGTCTCTGCTCATCTCTCAGTCTTTCTCTCTCTCTCCGGATCTCTCTTTCAAGATCCAGTCTCCTTTCTTTCTTTGTTCTCTTCTTCAGTGCCCTGTTAGCTGTCTTCAGCTCCTCTTTCAGCTGCTCTGTCTCCTGGAGAAGCTTCTCATCAGGCTTTAAACTCTTCAGACGTCTGGTTCCATTCACCTCCACTGTGAACACACTTAGTAATCTCATCTACAGTTTCTCTATGAATGACTTTGTTTACATCTTAACGACAGAATTATGTATAAATGATGTACAACTGGTGAACTGTACTTACCTTCCTCTCCTCCTCCTCTCTGGAGGTCTTCTTTCCAACCTTGTGGCGGAGATGATGAAGCTCCACCTTCTCCTCGTCCTTCAATGACCAGGATGACCACATTTCCTTAAGGTCCTCCACTTTCTCATTCTCGCTCTCTGTTAACTCATCTATCCATCTCACTCTCTTCTTTTCCTGCACCTGCATCTTCTGATCCTCACTGCTTTCTTCAAAATCGGATTGATCAGGCAGATTCTGATTCATTCTAAACACTGGTTCATTTATGTGATTATATGCTGTAGGTGTTTTGTATCATTAGACCCTGGAGGCCTTCAGATTTCATGTTGTCAGGACCCGCATACAGAGGGGGTCTCCATGTCTGGCTGCACCTGATTGGGAAAGAAGTCCCACCAATCGGCTTTCAGACAGAATGTATGGTTGGACTTCACCCAGTCTGTCTATATTTCTGTGGCTGGATTGTGTTTTTGAAGCCCAGTGTTGATTAGTTCTTCTAAATGTTTTCTCTAGTCTATTTATTGCTACTGGGGTCCGTGGTGGGAGTGATGGAGAAGTGGGAGAATCTGGCGTGGGGACTGGTGAGCAATAGGCCCCAGCTTGTCCACTGCTGAGATGAAGAAACACTTGTTCTCATACTTTGTATGGGAACATCTGTCTTTACTCCCATGTTCTTTAAATATCATGAAGACCACCTTGTGTTTGTCTTGAAACATGGAATGGAGGTTTATGAATGATCTGCTGCAGTTAAACGTATATCTGCTAATAGAGAACATTCTGTTTTTATGATTGTGTGGTGTTTGTTTACTTCATGGACAGTATGTTCTTTGAGAAGCTTGTTGTGACTGAGATCAAGTTTTTCATCTGCAGTCCATCTTAGCAGGTATAGCCTTGGCAGTCTTGAGTGTGACTGAGAGTGACTGTTGTGGACATTGATAGGATGTGTGTGAGGGACCTACATGGACAAGATCTTTGCTGATTGAACTTGACATTGTTTCAGTTATGAGAGTTTTATTACTTGATGAATCAGCTACTGTATATGTAGTTGGTCTGATGTAGATTTAATTTAGATAAAATTCTATCTGCTTTGTTTGCTGTGTTCTTCATTTAGTTTTTCATACTTTTCTTGTTATATACAACTGTTATCTTGAGTCAGACTGCTTCATGTTACCCTGAACTCAGCACCTCCACCATCACTGGAGTCAAATGAAAACTATTTATTTAATTTAATTATTTCCGCTCATTTATTTATTTGACAGCTCTGCTAAAGCTTCTTCTCTTCTTTACAGGCTTCAGATCAGATCCTCTCCTCCTGAGTTCCTCAAGTTCTTTCTCCATCCTTCTCATTTTGTCCTCCATCCAGTTCTCCCTTTTTATGTAGCCTTTCTCTCTCTCCGGATCTCTCTTTCAAGATCCAGTCTCCTTTCCTTCTTTGTTCTCTTCTTCAGTGCCCTGTTAGCTGTCTTCAGCTCCTCTTTCAGCTGCTCTATCTCCTGGAGAAGCTTCTCATCAGGCTTTAAACTCTTCAGACGTCTGGTTCCATTCACCTCCACTGTGAGCACACTTAGTAATCTCATCTACAGTTTCTCTATGAATGACTTTGTTTACATCTTAACGACAGAATTATGTATAAATGATGTACAACTGGTGAACTGTACTTACCTTCCTCTCCTCCTCCTCTCTGGAGGTCTTCTTTCCAACCTTGTGGCGGAGATGATGAAGCTCCACCTTCTCCTCGGCCTTCAATGACCAGGATGACCACATTTCCTTAAGGTCCTCCACTTTCTCATTCTCGCTCTCTGTTAACTCATCTGTCCATCTCACTCTCTTCTTTTCCTGCACCTGCATCTTCTGATCCTCACTGCTTTCTTCAAAATCGGATTGATCAGGCAGATTCTGATTCATTCTAAACACTGGTTCTATCTATGTGATTATATGCTGTAGGTGTTTTGTATCATTAGACCCTGGAGGCCTTCAGGTTTTCATGTTGTCAGGACCCGCATACAGAGGGGGTCTCCATGTCTGGCTGCACCTGATTGGGAAAGAAGTCCCACCAATCGGCTTTCAGACAGAATGTATGGTTGGACTTCACCCAGTCTGTCTATATTTCTGTGGCTGGATTGTGTTTTTGAAGCCCAGTGTTGATTAGTTCTTCTAAATGTTTTCTCTAGTCTATTTTATTGCTACTGGGGTCCGTGGTGGGAGTGATGGAGAAGTGGGAGAATCTGGCGTGGGGACTGGTGAGCAATAGGCCCCAGCTTGTCCACTGCTGAGATGAAGAAACACTTGTTCTCATACTTTGTATGGGAACATCTGTCTTTACTCCCATGTTCTTTAAATATCATGAAGACCACCTTGTGTTTGTCTTGAAACATGGAATGGAGGTTTATGAATGATCTGCTGCAGTTAAACGTATATCTGCTAATAGAGAACATTCTGTTTTTATGATTGTGTGGTGTTTGTTTACTTCATGGACAGTATGTTCTTTGAGAAGCTTGTTGTGACTGAGATCAAGTTTTTCATTTGCAGTCCATCTTAGCAGGTATAGCCTTGGCAGTCTTGAGTGTGACTGAGAGTGACTGTTGTGGACATTGATAGGATGTGTGTGAGGGACCTACATGGACAAGATCTTTGCTGATTGAACTTGACATTGTTTCAGTTATGAGAGTTTTATTACTTGATGAATCAGCTACTGTATATGTAGTTGGTCTGATTTAGATTTAATTTAGATAAAATTCTATCTGCTTTGTTTGCTGTGTTCTTCATTTAGTTTTTCATACTTTTCTTGTTATATACAACTGTTATCTTGAGTCAGACTGCTTCATGTTACCCTGAACTAAACACCTCCACCATCACTGGAGTCAAATGAAAACTATTTATTTAATTTAATTATTTCCGCTCATTTATTTATTTGACAGCTCTGCTAAAGCTTCTTCTCTTCTTTACAGTCTTCAGATCAGATCCTCTTCTCCTGAGTTCCTCAAGTTCTTTCTCCATCCTTCTCATTTTGTCCTCCATCCAGTTCTCCCTTTTTATGTAGCCTTTCTCTCTCTCTGGATCTCTCTTTCAAGATCCAGTCTCCTTTCCTTCTTTGTTCTCCTCTTCAGTGCCCTGTTAGCTGTCTTCAGCTCCTCTTTCAGCTGCTCTGTCTCCTGGAGAAGCTTCTCATCAGGCCTTAAACTCTTCAGACGTCTGGTTCCATTCACCTCCACTGTGAACACACTTAGTAATCTCATCTACAGTTTCTCTATGAATGACTTTGTTTACATCTTAACGCCTGAATTATGTATAAATGATGTACACCTGGTGAACTGTACTTACCTTCCTCTCCTCCTCCTCTCTGGAGGTCTTCTTTCCAACCTTGTGGCGGAGATGATGAAGCTCCACCTTCTCCTCGTCCTTCAATGACCAGGATGACCACATTTCCTTAAGGTCCTCCACTTTCTCATTCTCGCTCTCTGTTAACTCATCTATCCATCTCACTCTCTTCTTTTCCTGCACCTGCATCTTCTGATCCTCACTGCTTTCTTCAAAATCGGACTGATCAGGCAGATTCTGATTCATTCTAAACACTGGTTCATTTATGTGTTCATTTGCTCTTGGAGGGTCTGGAGGTTTGATGGGGGGATCAGCACCGGGACATTTAGGTGGTAGATGAAGGAAAACTGTTAATTCTTCTGAAGAACTCTTTCACTGCCTGGACTGCAGTGCAGACAGATACTTCACGCTGAGGTCAGATGAAAGAAAAAGTGATGGAGTGATGGTGGGCGAATGGTGGGAGTTGGAGAAAGAGGCTTTCAGGAAGTTGTTCAGTAAATCTAAATTGCTAAATTTCCTTCGGGATCAATAAAGTATCTGTCTGTCTATCTATCTATCTATCTATCTATCTAATCTTGGACAGTTCCTGTGTGATTTTAGAAGCTCCACTCTAAAACCATCTCATCACATCCATGAATCTGTCCATCCAACCACGGACAGCTCTCCTGAAACGTCTCCACTTCTTTTCTGGATTGTCCGTTTTCTCTTTTTCCTTGTTGAGCCCAGTTCTTTCTTTAAGAACTTCAATTTCTTCCTCCATTCTTTCCAGTTTGTGCTGCATCAACAGGTCCCAGCGCTCGTTTTGGATCTGGGTCTGGTGCAATCTTTCCTTTTCTCTCTCCCACTCCTTCTCCTTCTCTATAAACTCTATGTTCAGCATCCTCTCTCTTTCTAGGAACACCTCCTTGGTGGTCATCAGCTTTTGCTGCTCTCTTCGTCTTTCGGCTGATCTCCACATCTCTCGATCACGCTCCACTTTCTGGTGCTTCTTCATTTTCCTTAATTTCTTTTTCTCCAGCCGTAGCTTCTCCCTCAGACGCGTGATTTCATTGAGAAGCTCGGTTTCTCTCTTAGAGATCTCCATTGTTCTCTGTAATTCAGATTTCAACTATTTACAAACACCTATTTACAAACATTCACTATTTATAAATATTAATTATTTACAAACAACTATTTACAAACATTAACTATTTATAAATATGAATTATTTACAAACAACTATTTACAAACATTCACTATTTATAAACATTAATTATTTACAAACAGCTATTTACAAACATTAACTATTTATAAATATGAATTATTTACAAACAACTATTTACAAACATTCACTATTTATAAATATGAATTATTTACAAACAGCTATTTACAAACATTCACTATTTATAAACATTAATTATTTACAAACAGCTATTTACAAACATTCACTATTTATAAATATGAATTATTCACAAACAAATATTTACAAGTAATTATCTATAAGAAGTACTTATATTAACACAAACAAAAAAAAGAACCCAAACAAATGAAATAAAAAACTAAAGTACAGCTTCTGGTCCAGGGTGTGGGGTCCCGCTCTTTCCCCTGGACCAGCTGATGGGGTGGGGTGTACTGCTGCAGCTGTAGGGGTGTATGCCCTAATGCAGCTGGTCTAAAAAACCTTAAACACAAACAATAGTTTATACAATGTGTACAAACAACAAAACAAAAATATAAATGATGATAAAACAACAACAACATGAACTATTTACAAATAATTACAGTAAGTAATTACAAATAGCTGTTTACATTATAATAAAAAAAGAACAAAGACAAATAAAATAAAAAAGAAATGAACTCTAAACATGCAATAAAACTATAAAAAACTATATACAAGATTAAATAAACAAGTGTTTGCTGTGGTGGGGTGTAGTGTTTATTGAACCTCGAAGACCTGCTCCATCTCTCTCAGTCTCTGCTCATCTCTCAGTCTTTCTCTCTCTCTCCGGATCTCTCTTTCAAGATCCAGTCTCCTTTCCTTCTTTGTTCTCTTCTTCAGTGCCCTGTTAGCTGTCTTCAGCTCCTCTTTCAGCTGCTCTATCTCCTGGAGAAGCTTCTCATCAGGCTTTAAACTCTTCAGACGTCTGGTTCCATTCACCTCCACTGTGAGCACACTTAGTAATCTCATCTACAGTTTCTCTATGAATGACTTTGTTTACATCTTAACGACAGAATTATGTATAAATGATGTACAACTGGTGAACTGTACTTACCTTCCTCTCCTCCTCCTCTCTGGAGGTCTTCTTTCCAACCTTGTGGCGGAGATGATGAAGCTCCACCTTCTCCTCGTCCTTCAATGACCAGGATGACCACATTCCTTAAGGTCCTCCACTTTCTCATTCTCGCTCTCTGTTAACTCATCTGTCCATCTCACTCTCTTCTTTTTCCTGCACCTGCATCTTCTGATCCTCACTGCTTTCTTCAAAATCGGACTGATCAGGGCAGATTCTGATTCATTCTAAACACTGGTTCTATCTATGTGATTATATGCTGTAGGTGTTTTGTATCATTAGACCCTGGAGGCCTTCAGGTTTTCATGTTGTCAGGACCCGCATACAGAGGGGGGTCTCCATGTCTGGCTGCACCTGATTGGGAAAGAAGTCCCACCAATCGGCTTTCAGACAGAATGTATGGTTGGACTTCACCCAGTCTGTCTATATATCTGTGGCCTGGATTGTGTTTTTGAAGCCCAGTGTTGATTAGTTCTTCTAAATGTTTTCTCTAGTCTATTTTATTGCTACTGGGGTCCGTGGTGGGAGTGATGGAGAAGTGGAGAATCTGGCGTGGGGACTGGTGAGCAATAGGCCCCAGCTTGTCCACTGCTGAGATGAAGAAACACTTGTCTCTATACTTTGTATGGGAACATCTGTCTTTACTCCCATGTTCTTTAAATATCATGAAGACCACCTTGTGTTTGTCTTGAAACATGGAATGGAGGTTTATGAATGATCTGCTGCAGTTAAACGTATATCTGCTAATAGAGAACATTCTGTTTTTATGATTGTGTGGTGTTTGTTTACTTCATGGACAGTATGTTCTTTGAGAAGCTTGTTGTGACCTGAGATCAAGTTTTTCATCTGCAGTCCATCTTAGCAGGTATAGCCTTGGCAGTCTTGAGTGTGACTGAGAGTGACTGTTGTGACATTGATAGGATGTGTGTGAGGGACCTACATGGACAAGATCTTTGCTGATTGAACTTGACATGTTTCAGTTATGAGAGTTTTATTACTTGATGAATCAGCTACTGTATATGTAGTTGGTCTGATGTAGATTTAATTTAGATAAAATTCTATCTGCTTTGTTTGCTGTGTTCTTCATTTAGTTTTTCATACTTTTCTTGTTATATACAACTGTTATCTTGAGTCAGACTGCTTCATGTTACCCTGAACTCAGCACCTCCACCATCACTGGAGTCAAATGAAAAACTATTTATTTAATTTAATTATTTCCGCTCATTGATTTATTTGACAGCTCTGCTAAAGCTTCTTCTCTTCTTTACAGGCTTCAGATCAGATCCTCTCCTCCTGAGTTCCTCAAGTTCTTTCTCCATCCTTCTCATTTTGTCCTCCATCCAGTTCTCCCTTTTTATGTAGCCTTTCTCTCTCTCCGGATCTCTCTTTCAAGATCCAGTCTCCTTTCCTTCTTTGTTCTCTTCTTCAGTGCCCTGTTAGCTGTCTTCAGCTCCTCTTTCAGCTGCTCTATCTCCTGGAGAAGCTTCTTATCAGGCTTTAAACTCTTCAGACGTCTGGTTCCATTCACCTCCACTGTGAGCACACTTAGTCATCTCATCTACAGTTTCTCTATGAATGACTTTGTTTACATCTTAACGATAGAATTATGTATAAATGATGTACACCTGGTGAACTGTACTTACCTTCCTCTCCTCCTCCTCTCTGGAGGTCTTCTTTCCAACCTTGTGGCGGAGATGATGAAGCTCCACCTTCTCCTCGTCCTTCAATGACCAGGATGACCACATTTCCTTAGGTCCTCCACTTTCTCATTCTCGCTCTCTGTTAACTCATCTGTCCATCTCACTCTCTTCTTTTCCTGCACCTGCATCTTCTGATCCTCACTGCTTTCTTCAAAATCGGGACTGATCAGGCCGGATTCTGATTCATTCTAAACACTGGTTCTATCTATGTGATTATATGCTGTAGGTGTTTTGTATCATTAGACCCTGGAGGCCTTCAGGTTTCATGTTGTCAGGACCCGCATACAGAGGGGGTCTCCATGTCTGGCTGCACCTGATTGGGAAAGAAGTCCCACCAATCGGCTTTCAGACAGAATGTATGGTTGGACTTCACCCAGTCTGTCTATATTTCTGTGGCTGGATTGTGGTTTTGAAGCCCAGTGTTGATTAGTTCTTCTAAATGTTTTCTCTAGTCTATTTTATTGCTACTGGGGTCCGTGGTGGGAGTGATGGAGAAGTGGGAGAATCTGGCGTGGGGACTGGTGAGCAATAGGCCCCAGCTTGTCCACTGCTGAGATGAAGAAACACTTGTTCTCATACTTTGTATGGGAACATCTGTCTTTACTCCATGTTCTTTAAATATCATGAAGCCACCTTGTGTTTGTCTTGAAAACATGGAATGGAGGGTTTATGAATGATCTGCTGCCAGTTAAACGTATATCTGCTAATAGAGGAACATTCTGTTTTTATGATTGTGTGGTGTTTGTTTTACTTCATGGACAGTATGTTCTTTGAGAAGCCTTGTTGTGACTGAGATCAAGTTTTTCATTTGCAGTCCATCTAGCAGGTATAGCTTGGCAGTCTTGAGTGTGACTGAGAGTGACGTTGTGGACATTGATAGGATGTGTGTGAGGACCTACATGGACAAGATCTTTGCTGATTGAACTTGACATTGTTTCAGTTATGAGAGTTTTATTACTTGATGAATCAGCTACTGTATATGGAGTTGGTCTGATTTAGATTTAATTTAGATAAAATTCTATCTGCTTTGTTTGCGGTGTTCTTCATTTAGTTTTGGCATACTTTTCTTGTTATATACAACTGTTATCTTGAGTCAGACTGCTTCATGTTACCCCTGAACTCAGCCACCTCCACCATCACTGGAGTCAAATGAAAACTATTTATTTAATTTAATTATTTCCGCTCATTATTTATTTGACAGCTCTGCAAAGCTTCTTCTCTTCTTTACAGTCTTCAGATCAGATCCTCTCCTCCTGAGTTCCTCAAGTTCTTTCTCCATCCTTCTCATTTTGTCCTCCATCCAGTTCTCCCTTTTTATGTAGCCTTTCTCTCTCTCAGATCTCTCTTTCAAGATCCAGTCTCCTTTCCTTCTTTGTTCTCTCTTCAGTGCCCTGTTAGCTGTCTTCAGCTCCTCTTTCAGCTGCTCTATCTCCTGGAGAAGCTTCTCATCAGGCCTTAAACTCTTCAGACGTCTGGTTCCATTCACCTCCACTGTGAACACACTTAGTAATCTCATCTACAGTTTCTCTATGAATGACTTTGTTTACATCTTAACGACATGAATTATGTATAAATGATGTACACTGGTGACTGTACTTACCTTCCTCTCCTCCTCTCTCTCTGGAGGTCTTCTTTCCAACCTTGTGGCGGAGATGATGAAGCTCCACCTTCTCCTCGTCCTTCAATGACCAGGATGACCACATTTCCTTAAGGTCCTCCACTTCTCATTCTCGCTCTCTGTTAACTCATCTATCCATCTCACTCTCTTCTTTTCCTGCACCTGCATCTTCTGATCCTCACTGCTTTCTTTCAAAATCGGACTGATCAGGCAGATTCTGGTTCATTCTAAACACTGGTTCATTTATGTGTTCATTTGCTCTTGGAGGGTCTGGAGGTTTGATGGGGGGATCAGCACCGGGACATTTAGGTGGTAGATGAAGGAAAACTGTTAATTCTTCTGAAGAACTCTTTCACTGCCTGGACTGCAGTGCAGACAGATACTTCACGCTGAGGTCAGATGAAAGAAAAGTGATGGAGTGAATGGTGGGCGAATGGTGGGAGTTGGAGAAGAGGCTTTCAGGAAGTTGTTCAGTAAATCTAAATTGCTAAATTTCCTTCGGGATCAATAAGTATCTGTGTCTGTCTATCTATCTATCTATCTATCTATCTATCTAATCTTGGACAGTTCCTGTGTGATTTAGAAGCTCCACTCTAAAACCATCTCATCACATCCATGAATTGTCCATCCAACCACGGACAGCTCTCCTGAAACGTCTCCACTTCTTTTCTGGCTTGTCCGTTTTCTCTTTTTACCTTGTTGAGCCCAGTTCTTTCTTTAAGAACTTCAATTTCTTCCTCCATTCTTTCCAGTTTGTGCTGCATCAACAGGTCCCAGCGCTCGTTTTGGATCTGGGTCTGGTGCAATCTTTCCTTTTCTCTCTCCCACTCCTTCTCCTTCTCTATAAACTCTATGTTCAGCATCCTCCTCCTTTCTAGGAACACCTCCTTGGTGGTCATCAGCTTTTGCTGCTCCTCTGCGTCTTTCGGCTGATCTCCACATCTCTCGATCACGCTCCAGTTTCTGGTGTTCTTCATTTTCCGTTAATTTCTGTTTTCTCCAGCGTGTAGCTTCTCCCTCAGACGCCGTGATTTAGTGAGAAGCTCGGTTTCTCTCTTTAGAGATCTCCATTGTTCTCTGTAATTCAGATTTCAACTATTTACAAACACCTATTTACAAACATTCACTATTATAAATATTTATTATTTACAAACAACTATTTACAAACATTAACTAGTTATAAATATGAATTATTTACAAACAACTATTTACAAACATTCACTATTTATAAATATTAATTATTTACAAACACTATTTACAAACATTCACTATTTATAAATATGAATTATTTACAAACACTATTTACAAACATTCACTATTTATAAACATTAATTATTTACAAACAGCTATTTACAAACATTCATATTTATAAATATGAATTATTCGACAAACAAATATTTACAAGTAATTATCTATAAGAAGTATTATATTAACACAAACAAAACAAAAAAAAGAACCCGAACAAATGAAATAAAAAACTAAAGTACAGCTTCTGGTCCAGGGTGTGGGGTCGCCCGCCTTTCCCCTGGACCAGCTGATGGGGTGGGGTGTACTGCTGCAGCTGTAGGGGTGTATGCCCTAAAGCAGCTGGTCTAAAAAACCTTAAACACAAACAATAGTTTATACAATGTGTACAAACAACAAAACAAAAATATAAATGATGATAAAACAACAACAACATGAACTATTTACAAATAATTACAGTAAGTAATTACAAATAGCTGTTTACATTATATAAAAAAAGAACAAAGACAAATAAAATAAAAAAGAAATGAACTCTAAACATGCAATAGAACTATAAAAAACTATATACAAGATTAATATAACAAGTGGTTTGCTGTGTGGGGTGTAGTGTTATTGAACCTCGAAGACCTGCTCCATCTCTGCTCAGTCTCTGCTCATCTCTCAGTCCTTTCTCTCTCTCTCCGATCTCTCTTCAAGATCCAGTCTCCTTCCTTCTTTGTTCTCTTCTCAGTGCCCTGGTTAGCTGTCTTCAGCTCCTCTTTCAGCTGCTCTGTCTCCTGAGAAGCTTCTCATCAGGCTTTAAAAACTCTTCAGACGTCTGGTGTCCATTCACCTCCACTGTGAGACTCACTTAGTAATCTCATCTACAGTTTCTCTATGAATGACTTTGTTTACATCTTAACGACAGAATTATGTATAAATGAGGTACAACTGGTGAACTGTACTTACCTTCCCTCCTCCTCCTCTCTGGAGGTCTTCTTTCCAACCTTGTGGCGGAGATGAGGAAGCTCCACCTTCTCCTCGTCCTTCAATGACCAGGATGACCACATTTCCTTAAGGTCCTCCACTTTCTCATTCTCGCTCTCTGTTAACTCATCTGTCCATCTCACTCTCTTCTTTTCCTGCACCTGCATCTTCCTGATCCTCACTGCTTTCTTCAAAATCGGACTGATCAGGCAGATTCTGATTCATTGCTAAACACTGGTTCTATCTATGTGATTATATGCTGTAGGTGTTTTTGTATCATAGACCCGGGAGGCCTTCAGGTTTTCATGTTTTCAGGACCCGCATACAGAGGGGGTCTCCATGTCTGGCTGCACCTGATTGGGAAAGAAGTCCCACCATCGGCTTCAGACAGAATGTATGTTGGACTTCACCCAGTCTGTCTTTATTTCTGTGGCTGGGATTGTGTTTTTGAAGCCCAGTGTTGATTAGTTATTCTAAATGTTGTCTCTAGTCTATTTTATTGCTACTGGGGTCCGTGGTGGGAGCGGGAGATGATGGAGAAGTGGGAGAATCTGGCGTGGGGACTGGTGAGCAATAGGCCCCAGCTTGTCCACTGCTGAGATGAAGAAACACTTGTTCTCATACTTTGTATGGGAACATCTGTCTTTACTCCCATGTTCTTTAAATATCATGAAGACCACCTTGTGTTTGTCTTGAAACATGGAATGGAGGTTTATGAATGATCTGCTGCAGTTAAACGTATATCTGCTAATAGAGAACATTCTGTTTTTTATGATTGTGTGGTGTTTGTTTACTTCATGGACAGTATGTTCTTTGAGAAGCTTGTTGTGACTGAGATCAAGTTTTTCATCTGCAGTCATCTTAGCAGGTATAGCCTTGGCAGTCTTGAGTGTGACTGAGAGTGACTGTTGTGGACATTGATAGGATGTGTGTGAGGGACCTACATGGACAAGATCTTTGCTGATTGAACTTGACATTGTTTCAGTTATGAGGTTTATTACTTGATGAATCAGCTACTGTATATGTAGTTGGTCTGATTTAGATTTAATTTAGATAAAATTCTATCTGCTTTGTTTGCTGTGTTCTTCATTTAGTTTTTCATACTTTTCTTGTTATATACAACTGTTATCTTGAGTCAGACTGCTTCATGTTACCCTGAACTCAGCACCTCCACCATCACTGGAGTCAAATGAAAACTATTTATTTAATTTAATTATTTCCGCTCATTTATTTATTTGACAGCTCTGCTAAAGCTTCTTCTCTTCTTTACAGGCTTCAGATCAGTCCTCTCCTCCTGAGTTCCTCAAGTTCTTTCTCCATCCTTCTCATTTTGTCCTCCATCCAGTTCTCCCTTTTTATGTAGCCTTTCTCTCTCTCCGGATCTCTCTTTCAAGATCCAGTCTCCTTTCCTTCTTTGTTCTCTTCTTCAGTGCCCTGTTAGCTGTCTTCAGCTCCTCTTTCAGCTGCTCTGTCTCCTGGAGAAGCTTCTTATCAGGCTTTAAACTCTTCAGACGTCTGGTTCCATTCACCTCCACTGTGAGACACACTTAGTCATCTCATCTACAGTTTCTCATATGCATGACTTTGTTACATCTAACGACTGAATTATGTATAAATGATGTACACCTGGTGAACTGTATCTTACCTTCCTCTCCTCCTCCTCTCTGGAGTCTTCTTTCCAACCTTGTGGCGGAGATGATGAAGCTCCACCTTCTCCTCGTCCTTCATTGACCAGGATTGGACCACATTTCCTTACGGTCCTCCACTTTTCTCATTCTCGCTCTCTGTTAACTCATCTGTCCATCTCCCTCTCTTCTTTTCCTGACCTGCATCTTCTGATCCTCTCTGCTTTCTTCAAAATCGGATTGATCAGGGCAGATTTCTGATTCATTCTAACACTGGTTCTATCTAGTGATTATATGCTGTAGGTGTTTTGTATCATTAGACCCTGGAGGTCTTCAGGTTTTCATGTTGTCAGGACCCGCATACAGAGGGGGTCTCCATGTCTGGGCTGCACCTGATTGGGAAAGAAGTCCACCAATCGGCTTTCAGACAGAATGTATGGTTGGACTTCACCCAGTCCTGTCTATATTTCTGTGGCTGGATTGTGTTTTTGAAGCCCAGTGTTGATTAGTTCTTCTAAATGTTTTCTCTAGTCTATTTTATTGCTACTGGGGTCCGTGGTGGGGAGTGATGGAGAAGTGGGAGAATCTGGCGTGGGGACTGGTGAGCAATAGGCCCCAGCTTGTCCACTGCTGAGATGAAGAAACACTTGTTCTCATACTTTGTATGGGAACATCTGTCTTTACTCCCATGTTCTTTAAATATCATGAAGACCACCTTGTGTTTGTCTTGAAACATGGAATGGAGGTTTATGAATGATCTGCTGCAGTTAAACGTATATCTGCTAATAGAGAACATTCTGTTTTTATGATTGTGTGGTGTTTGTTTACTTCATGGACAGTATGTTCTTTGAGAAGCTTGTTGTGACTGAGATTCAAGTTTTTCATCTGCAGTCCATCTTAGCAGGGTATAGCCTTGGCAGTCTTGAGTGTGACTGAGAGTGACTGTTGTGGACATTGATAGGATGTGTGTGAGGGACCTACATGGACAAGATCTTTGCTGATTGAACTTGACATTGGTTTCAGTTATGAGAGTTTTATTACTTGATGAATCAGCTACTGTATATGTAGTTGGTCTGATTTCGATTTAATTTAGATAAAATTCTATCTGCTTTGTTTGCTGTGTTCTTCATTTAGTTTTTCATACTTTTCTTGTTATATACAACTGTTATCTTGAGTCAGACTGCTTCATGTTACCCTGAACTCAGCACCTCCACCATCACTGGAGTCAAATGAAAAACTATTTATTTAATTTAATTATTTCCGCTCATTTATTTATTTGACAGCTCTGCCAAAGCTTCTTCTCTTCTTTACAGTCTTCAGATCAGATCCTCTCCTCCTGAGTCCTCAAGTTCTTTCTCCATCCTTCTCATTTTGTCCTCCATCCAGTTCTCCCTTTTTATGTAGCCTTTCTCTCTCTCTGGATCTCTCTTTCAAGATCCAGTCTCCTTTCCTTCTTTGTTCTCTTCTTCAGTGCCCTGTTAGCTGTCTTCAGCTCCTCTTTCAGCTGCTCTGTCTCCTGGAGAAGCTTCTCATCAGGCCTTAAACTCTTCAGACGTCTGGTTCCATTCACCTCCACTGTGAACACACTTAGTAATCTCATCTACAGTTTCTCTATGAATGACTTTGTTTACATCTTAACGCCTGAATTATGTATAGATGATGTACAACTGGTGAACTGTACTTACCTTCCTCTCCTCCTCCTCTCTGGAGGTCTTCTTTCCAACCTTGTGGCGGAGATGATGAAGCTCCACCTTCTCCTCGTCCTTCAATGACCAGGATGACCACATTTCCTTAAGGTCCTCCACTTTCTCATTCTCGCTCTCTGTTAACTCATCTATCCATCTCACTCTCTTCTTTTCCTGCACCTGCATCTTCTGATCCTCACTGCTTTCTTCAAAATCGGACTGATCAGGCGGATTCTGGTTCATTCTAAACACTGGTTCATTTATGTGTTCATTTGCTCTTGGAGGGTCTGGAGGTTGATGGGGGATCAGCACCGGGACATTTAGGTGGTAGATGAAGGAAAACTGTTAATTCTTCTGAAGAACTCTTTCACTGCCTGGACTGCAGTGCAGACAGATACTTCACGCTGAGGTCAGATGAAAGAAAAAGTGATGGAGTGATGGTGGGCGAATGGTGGGGAGTTGGAGAAAGAGGCTTTCAGGAAGTTGTTCAGTAAATCTAAATTGCTAAATTTCCTTCGGGATCAATAAAGTATCTGTCTGTCTATCTATCTATCTATCTATCTATCTAATCTTGGACAGTTCCTGTGTGATTTTAGAAGCTCCACTCTAAAACCATCTCATCACATCCATGAATCTGTCCATCCAACCACGGACAGCTCTCCTGAAACGTCTCCACTTCTTTTCTGCTTGTCCGTTTTCTCTTTTTCCTTGTTGAGCCCAGTTCTTTCTTTAAGAACTTCAATTTCTTCCTCCATTCTTTCCAGTTTGTGCTGCATCAACAGGTCCCAGCGCTCGTTTTGGATCTGGGTCTGGTGCAATCTTTCCTTTTCTCTCTCCCACTCCTTCTCCTTCTCTATAAACTCTATGTTCAGCATCCTCTCTCTTTCTAGGAACACCTCCTTGGTGGTCATCAGCTTTTGCTGCTCTCTTCGTCTTTCGGCTGATCTCCACATCTCTCGATCACGCTCCAGTTTCTGGTGTTTCTTCATTTTCCTTAATTTCTTTTTCTCCAGCCGTAGCTTCTCCCTCAGACGCGTGATTTCATTGAGAAGCTCGGTTTCTCTCTTAGAGATCTCCATTGTTCTCTGTAATTCAGATTTCAACTATTTACAAACAACTATTTACAAACATTAACTATTTATAAACATTAATTATTTACAAACACTATTTACAAACATTCACTATTTATAAACTATGAATTATTTACAAACAACTATTTACAAACATTCACTATTTATAAACATTAATTATTTACAAACAGCTATTTACAAACATTATCTATTTTAAATATGATTATTTACAAACAAGCTATTTACAAACATTCACTATTTATAAATATGAATTATTTACAAACAGCTATTTACAAACACTTCACTATTTTTAAACATTATAATTTTACAAACAGCTATTTACAAACATTCACTATTAGAATATTAATTATTTACAAACAGCTATTTACAAACATTCACTATTTATGAAATATTAATTATTTACAAAACAGCTATTACAAACATTCACTATTTATAAACAATGAATTATTTACAAACACTATTTACTATCATTTCACTATTTATGAATATTAATTATTTACAAACAGCTATTTACAAACATTCACTATTTATAAACATTAATTATTTACCAAACAGCTATTTACAAACATTCACTATTTATAAATATGAATTATTCACAAACAAATAATTACAAGTAATTATCTATAAGAAGTACTTATATTAACACAAACAAAAAAAAGAACCCAAACAAATGAAATAAAAAAACTAAAGTACAGCTTCTGGTCCAGGGTGTGGGGTCCCGCTCTTTCCCCTGGACCAGCTGATGGGGTGGGGTGTACTGCTGCAGCTGTAGGGGTGTATGCCCTAATGCAGCTGGTCTAAAAAACCTTAAACACAAACAATAGTTTATACAATGTGTACAAACAACAAAACAAAAATATAAATGATGATAAAACAACAACATGAACTATTTACAAATAATTACAGTAAGTAATTACAAATAGCTGTTTACATTATAATAAAAAAAGAACAAAGACAAATAAAATAAAAAAGAAATGAACTCTAAACATGCAATAAAACTATAAAAAACTATATACAAGATTAAATAAACAAGTGTTTGCTGTGGTGGGGTGTAGTGTTTATTGAACCTCGAAGACCTGCTCCATCTCTCTCAGTCTCTGCTCATCTCTCAGTCTTTCTCTCTCTCTCCGGATCTCTCTTTCAAGATCCAGTCTCCTTTCCTTCTTTGTTCTCTTCTTCAGTGCCCTGTTAGCTGTCTTCAGCTCCTCTTTCAGCTGCTCTATCTCCTGGAGAAGCTTCTCATCAGGCTTTAAACTCTTCAGACGTCTGGTTCCATTCACCTCCACTGTGAACACACTTAGTAATCTCATCTACAGTTTCTCTATGAATGACTTTGTTTACATCTTAACGACAGAATTATGTATAAATGATGTACAACTGGTGAACTGTACTTACCTTCCTCTCCTCCTCCTCTCTGGAGGTCTTCTTTCCAACCTTGTGGCGGAGATGATGAAGCTCCACCTTCTCCTCGTCCTTCAATGACCAGGATGACCACATTTCCTTAAGGTCCTCCACTTTCTCATTCTCGCTCTCTGTTAACTCATCTGTCCATCTCACTCTCTTCTTTTCCTGCACCTGCATCTTCTGATCCTCACTGCTTTCTTCAAAATCGGACTGATCAGGCAGATTCTGATTCATTCTAAACACTGGTTCTATTTATGTGATTATATGCTGTAGGTGTTTTGTATCATTAGACCCTGGAGGCCTTCAGATTTTCATGTTGTCAGGACCCCGCATACAGAGGGGGTCTCCATGTCTGGGCTGCACCTGATTGGGAAAGAAGTCCCACCAGTCGGCTTTCAGACAGAATGTATGGTTGGACTTCACCCAGTCTGTCTATATTTCTGTGGCTGGATTGTGTTTTTGAAGCCCAGTGTTGATTAGTTCTTCTAAATGTTTTCTCTAGTCTATTTTATTGCTACTGGGGTCCGTGGTGGGAGTGATGGAGAAGTGGGAGAATCTGGCGTGGGGACTGGTGAGCAATAGGCCCCAGCTTGTCCACTGCTGAGATGAAGAAACACTTGTTCTCATACTTTGTATGGGAACATCTGTCTTTACTCCCATGTTCTTTAAATATCATGAAGACCACCTTGTGTTTGTCTTGAAACATGGAATGGAGGTTTATGAATGATCTGCTGCAGTTAAACGTATATCTGCTAATAGAGAACATTCTGTTTTTATGATTGTGTGGTGTTTGTTTACTTCATGGACAGTATGTCTTTGAGAAGCTTGTTGTGACTGAGATCAAGTTTTTTCATCTGCAGTCCATCTTAGCAGGTATAGCCTTGGCAGTCTTGAGTGTGACTGAGAGTGACTGTTGTGGACATTGATAGGATGTGTGTGAGGGACCTACATGGACAAGATCTTTGCTGATTGAACTTGACATTGTTTCAGTTATGAGAGTTTTATTACTTGATGAATCAGCTACTGTATATGTAGTTGGTCTGATTTCGATTTAATTTAGATAAAATTCTATCTGCTTTGTTTGCTGTGTTCTTCATTTAGTTTTTCATACTTTTCTTGTTATATACAACTGTTATCTTGAGTCAGACTGCTTCATGTTACCCTGAACTCAGCACCTCCACCATCACTGGAGTCAAATGAAAACTATTTATTTAATTTAATTATTTCCGCTCATTTATTTATTTGACAGCTCTGCTAAAGCTTCTTCTCTTCTTTACAGGCTTCAGATCAGATCCTCTCCTCCTGAGTTCCTCAAGTTCTTTCTCCATCCTTCTCATTTTGTCCTCCATCCAGTTCTCCCTTTTTTATGTAGCCTTTCTCTCTCTCCGGATCTCTCTTTCAAGATCCAGTCTCCTTTCCTTCTTTGTTCTCTTCTTCAGTGCCCTGTTAGCTGTCTTCAGCTCCTCTTTCAGCTGCTCTATCTCCTGGAGAAGCTTCTTATCAGGCTTTAAACTCTTCAGACGTCTGGTTCCATTCACCTCCACTGTGAGCACACTTAGTCATCTCATCTACAGTTTCTCTATGAATGACTTTGTTTACATCTTAACGATAGAATTATGTATAAATGATGTACAACTGGTGAACTGTACTTACCTTCCTCTCCTCCTCCTCTCTGGAGGTCTTCTTTCCAACCTTGTGGCGGAGATGATGAAGCTCCACCTTCTCCTCGTCCTTCAATGACCAGGATGACCACATTTCCTTAAGGTCCTCCACTTTCTCATTCTCGCTCTCTGTTAACTCATCTGTCCATCTCACTCTCTTCTTTTCCTGCACCTGCATCTTCTGATCCTCACTGCTTTCTTCAAAATCGGATTGATCAGGCAGATTCTGATTCATTCTAAACACTGGTTCTATCTATGTGATTATATGCTGTAGGTGTTTTGTATCATTAGACCCTGGAGGCCTTCAGGTTTTCATGTTGTCAGGACCCGCATACAGAGGGGGTCTCCATGTCTGGCTGCACCTGATTGGGAAAGAAGTCCCACCAATCGGCTTTCAGACAGAATGTATGGTTGGACTTCACCCAGTCTGTCTATATTTCTGTGGCTGGATTGTGTTTTTGAAGCCCAGTGTTGATTAGTTCTTCTAAATGTTTTCTCTAGTCTATTTTATTGCTACTGGGGTCCGTGGTGGGAGTGATGGAGAAGTGGGAGAATCTGGCGTGGGGACTGGTGAGCAATAGGCCCCAGCTTGTCCACTGCTGAGATGAAGAAACACTTGTTCTCATACTTTGTATGGGAACATCTGTCTTTACTCCCATGTTCTTTAAATATCATGAAGACCACCTTGTGTTTGTCTTGAAACATGGAATGGAGGTTTATGAATGATCTGCTGCAGTTAAACGTATATCTGCTAATAGAGAACATTCTGTTTTTATGATTGTGTGGTGTTTGTTTACTTCATGGACAGTATGTTCTTTGAGAAGCTTGTTGTGACTGAGATCAAGTTTTTCATTTGCAGTCCATCTTAGCAGGTATAGCCTTGGCAGTCTTGAGTGTGACTGAGAGTGACTGTTGTGGACATTGATAGGATGTGTGTGAGGGACCTACATGGACAAGATCTTTGCTGATTGAACTTGACATTGTTTCAGTTATGAGAGTTTTATTACTTGATGAATCAGCTACTGTATATGTAGTTGGTCTGATTTAGATTTAATTTAGATAAAATTCTATCTGCTTTGTTTGCTGTGTTCTTCATTTAGTTTTTCATACTTTTCTTGTTATATACAACTGTTATCTTGAGTCAGACTGCTTCATGTTACCCTGAACTCAGCACCTCCACCATCACTGGAGTCAAATGAAAACTATTTATTTAATTTAATTATTTCCGCTCATTTATTTATTTGACAGCTCTGCCAAAGCTTCTTCTCTTCTTTACAGTCTTCAGATCAGATCCTCTTCTCCTGAGTTCCTCAAGTTCTTTCTCCATCCTTCTCATTTTGTCCTCCATCCAGTTCTCCCTTTTTATGTAGCCTTTCTCTCTCTCTGGATCTCTCTTTCAAGATCCAGTCTCCTTTCCTTCTTTGTTCTCCTCTTCAGTGCCCTGTTAGCTGTCTTCAGCTCCTCTTTCAGCTGCTCTATCTCCTGGAGAAGCTTCTCATCAGGCCTTAAACTCTTCAGACGTCTGGTTCCATTCACCTCCACTGTGAGCACACTTAGTAATCTCATCTACAGTTTCTCTATGAATGACTTTGTTTACATCTTAACGCCTGAATTATGTATAAATGATGTACACCTGGTGAACTGTACTTACCTTCCTCTCCTCCTCCTCTCTGGAGGTCTTCTTTCCAACCTTGTGGCGGAGATGATGAAGCTCCACCTTCTCCTCGTCCTTCAATGACCAGGATGACCACATTTCCTTAAGGTCCTCCACTTTCTCATTCTCGCTCTCTGTTAACTCATCTATCCATCTCACTCTCTTCTTTTCCTGCACCTGCATCTTCTGATCCTCACTGCTTTCTTCAAAATCGGACTGATCAGGCAGATTCTGGTTCATTCTAAACACTGGTTCATTTATGTGTTCATTTGCTCTTGGAGGGTCTGGAGGTTTGATGGGGGGATCAGCACCGGGACATTTAGGTGGTAGATGAAGGAAAACTGTTAATTCTTCTGAAGAACTCTTTCACTGCCTGGACTGCAGTGCAGACAGATACTTCACGCTGAGGTCAGATGAAAGAAAAAGTGATGGAGTGATGGTGGGCGAATGGTGGGAGTTGGAGAAAGAGGCTTTCAGGAAGTTGTTCAGTAAATCTAAATTGCTAAATTTCCTTCGGGATCAATAAAGTATCTGTCTGTCTATCTATCTATCTATCTATCTATCTAATCTTGGACAGTTCCTGTGTGATTTTAGAAGCTCCACTCTAAAACCATCTCATCACATCCATGAATCTGTCCATCCAACCACGGACAGCTCTCCTGAAACGTCTCCACTTCTTTTCTGGCTTGTCCGTTTTCTCTTTTTCCTTGTTGAGCCCAGTTCTTTCTTTAAGAACTTCAATTTCTTCCTCCATTCTTTCCAGTTTGTGCTGCATCAACAGGTCCCAGCGCTCGTTTTGGATCTGGGTCTGGTGCAATCTTTCCTTTTCTCTCTCCCACTCCTTCTCCTTCTCTATAAACTCTATGTTCAGCATCCTCTCTCTTTCTAGGAACACCTCCTTGGTGGTCATCAGCTTTTGCTGCTCTCTTCGTCTTTCGGCTGATCTCCACATCTCTCGATCACGCTCCAGTTTCTGGTGCTTCTTCATTTTCCTTAATTTCTTTTTCTCCAGCTGTAGCTTCTCCCTCAGACGCCGTGATTTCATTGAGAAGCTCGGTTTCTCTCTTAGAGATCTCCATTGTTCTCTGTAATTCAGATTTCAACTATTTACAAACACCTATTTACAAACATTCACTATTTATAAATATTAATTATTTACAAACAACTATTTACAAACATTAACTATTTAGAAATATGAATTATTTACAAACAACTATTTACAAACATTCACTATTTATAAATATTAATTATTTACAAACAGCTATTTACAAACATTCACTATTTATAAATATGAATTATTTACAAACAACTATTTACAAACATTCACTATTTATAAATATGAATTATTTACAAACAGCCTATTTACAAACATTCACTATTTATAAATATTAATTATTTACAAACAGCTATTTACAAACATTCACTATTTATGAAATATTAATTATTTACAAACAACTATTTACAAACATTCACTATTTATAAACATTAATTATTTACAAACAGCTATTTACAAACATTAACTATTTATAAATATGAATTATTTACAAACAACTATTTACAAACATTCACTATTTATAAATATGAATTATTTACAAACAGCTATTTACAAACATTCACTATTTATAAACATTAATTATTTACAAACAGCTATTTACAAACATTCACTATTTATAAATATGAATTATTCACAAACAAATATTTACAAGTAATTATCTATAAGAAGTACTTATATTAACACAAACAAAAAAAAGAACCCAAACAAATGAAATAAAAAACTAAAGTACAGCTTCTGGTCCAGGGTGTGGGGTCCCGCTCTTTCCCCTGGACCAGCTGATGGGGTGGGGTGTACTGCTGCAGCTGTAGGGGTGTATGCCCTAATGCAGCTGGTCTAAAAAACCTTAAACACAAACAATAGTTTATACAATGTGTACAAACAACAAAACAAAAATATAAATGATGATAAAACAACAACAACATGAACTATTTACAAATAATTACAGTAAGTAATTACAAATAGCTGTTTACATTATAATAAAAAAAAGAACAAAGACAAATAAAATAAAAAAGAAATGAACTCTAAACATGCAATAAAACTATAAAAAACTATATACAAGATTAAATAAACAAGTGTTTGCTGTGGTGGGGTGTAGTGTTTATTGAACCTCGAAGACCTGCTCCATCTCTCTCAGTCTCTGCTCATCTCTCAGTCTTTCTCTCTCTCTCCGGATCTCTCTTTCAAGATCCAGTCTCCTTTCCTTCTTTGTTCTCTTCTTCAGTGCCCTGTTAGCTGTCTTCAGCTCCTCTTTCAGCTGCTCTATCTCCTGGAGAAGCTTCTCATCAGGCTTTTAAACTCTTCAGACGTCTGGTTCCATTCACCTCCACTGTGAACACACTTAGTAATCTCATCTACAGTTTCTCTATGAATGACTTTGTTTACATCTTAACGACAGAATTATGTATAAATGATGTACAACTGGTGAACTGTACTTACCTTCCTCTCCTCCTCCTCTCTGGAGGTCTTCTTTCCAACCTTGTGGCGGAGATGATGAAGCTCCACCTTCTCCTCGTCCTTCAATGACCAGGATGACCACATTTCCTTAAGGTCCTCCACTTTCTCATTCTCGCTCTCTGTTAACTCATCTGTCCATCTCACTCTCTTCTTTTCCTGCACCTGCATCTTCTGATCCTCACTGCTTTCTTCAAAATCGGATTGATCAGGCAGATTCTGATTCATTCTAAACACTGGTTCTATCTATGTGATTATATGCTGTAGGTGTTTTGTATCATTAGACCCTGGAGGCCTTCAGATTTTCATGTTGTCAGGACCCGCATACAGAGGGGGTCTCCATGTCTGGCTGCACCTGATTGGGAAAGAAGTCCCACCAATCGGCTTTCAGACAGAATGTATGGTTGGACTTCACCCAGTCTGTCTATATTTCTGTGGCTGGATTGTGTTTTTGAAGCCCAGTGTTGATTAGTTCTTCTAAATGTTTTCTCTAGTCTATTTTATTGCTACTGGGGTCCGTGGTGGGAGTGATGGAGAAGTGGGAGAATCTGGCGTGGGGACTGGTGAGCAATAGGCCCCAGCTTGTCCACTGCTGAGATGAAGAAACACTTGTTCTCATACTTTGTATGGGAACATCTGTCTTTACTCCCATGTTCTTTAAATATCATGAAGACCACCTTGTGTTTGTCTTGAAACATGGAATGGAGGTTTATGAATGATCTGCTGCAGTTAAACGTATATCTGCTAATAGAGAACATTCTGTTTTTATGATTGTGTGGTGTTTGTTTACTTCATGGACAGTATGTTCTTTGAGAAGCTTGTTGTGACTGAGATCAAGTTTTTCATCTGCAGTCCATCTTAGCAGGTATAGCCTTGGCAGTCTTGAGTGTGACTGAGAGTGACTGTTGTGGACATTGATAGGATGTGTGTGAGGGACCTACATGGACAAGATCTTTGCTGATTGAACTTGACATTGTTTCAGTTATGAGAGTTTTATTACTTGATGAATCAGCTACTGTATATGTAGTTGGTCTGATTTAGATTTAATTTAGATAAAATTCTATCTGCTTTGTTTGCTGTGTTCTTCATTTAGTTTTTCATACTTTTCTTGTTATATACAACTGTTATCTTGAGTCAGACTGCTTCATGTTACCCTGAACTCAGCACCTCCACCATCACTGGAGTCAAATGAAAACTATTTATTTAATTTAATTATTTCCGCTCATTTATTTATTTGACAGCTCTGCTAAAGCTTCTTCTCTTCTTTACAGGCTTCAGATCAGATCCTCTCCTCCTGAGTTCCTCAAGTTCTTTCTCCATCCTTCTCATTTTGTCCTCCATCCAGTTCTCCCTTTTTATGTAGCCTTTCTCTCTCTCCGGATCTCTCTTTCAAGATCCAGTCTCCTTTCCTTCTTTGTTCTCTTCTTCAGTGCCCTGTTAGCTGTCTTCAGCTCCTCTTTCAGCTGCTCTATCTCCTGGAGAAGCTTCTCATCAGGCTTTAAACTCTTCAGACGTCTGGTTCCATTCACCTCCACTGTGAGCACACTTAGTAATCTCATCTACAGTTTCTCTATGAATGACTTTGTTTACATCTTAACGACTAGAATTATGTATAAATGATGTACAACTGGTGAACTGTACTTACCTTCCTCTCCTCCTCCTCTCTGGAGGTCTTCTTTCCAACCTTGTGGCGGAGATGATGAAGCTCCACCTTCTCCTCGTCCTTCAATGACCAGGATGACCACATTTCCTTAAGGTCCTCCACTTTCTCATTCTCGCTCTCTGTTAACTCATCTGTCCATCTCACTCTCTTCTTTTCCTGCACCTGCATCTTCTGATCCTCACTGCTTTCTTCAAAATCGGATTGATCAGGCAGATTCTGATTCATTCTAAACACTGGTTCTATCTATGTGATTATATGCTGTAGGTGTTTTGTATCATTAGACCCTGGAGGCCTTCAGGTTTTCATGTTGTCAGGACCCGCATACAGAGGGGGTCTCCATGTCTGGCTGCACCTGATTGGGAAAGAAGTCCCACCAATCGGCTTTCAGACAGAATGTATGGTTGGACTTCACCCAGTCTGTCTATATTTCTGTGGCTGGATTGTGTTTTTGAAGCCCAGTGTTGATTAGTTCTTCTAAATGTTTTCTCTAGTCTATTTTATTGCTACTGGGGTCCGTGGTGGGAGTGATGGAGAAGTGGGAGAATCTGGCGTGGGGACTGGTGAGCAATAGGCCCCAGCTTGTCCACTGCTGAGATGAAGAAACACTTGTTCTCATACTTTGTATGGGAACATCTGTCTTTACTCCCATGTTCTTTAAATATCATGAAGACCACCTTGTGTTTGTCTTGAAACATGGAATGGAGGTTTATGAATGATCTGCTGCAGTTAAACGTATATCTGCTAATAGAGAACATTCTGTTTTTATGATTGTGTGGTGTTTGTTTACTTCATGGACAGTATGTTCTTTGAGAAGCTTGTTGTGACTGAGATCAAGTTTTTCATTTGCAGTCCATCTTAGCAGGTATAGCCTTGGCAGTCTTGAGTGTGACTGAGAGTGACTGTTGTGGACATTGATAGGATGTGTGTGAGGGACCTACATGGACAAGATCTTTGCTGATTGAACTTGACATTGTTTCAGTTATGAGAGTTTTATTACTTGATGAATCAGCTACTGTATATGTAGTTGGTCTGATTTAGATTTAATTTAGATAAAATTCTATCTGCTTTGTTTGCTGTGTTCTTCATTTAGTTTTTCATACTTTTCTTGTTATATACAACTGTTATCTTGAGTCAGACTGCTTCATGTTACCCTGAACTCAGCACCTCCACCATCACTGGAGTCAAATGAAAACTATTTATTTAATTTAATTATTTCCGCTCATTTATTTATTTGACAGCTCTGCCAAAGCTTCTTCTCTTCTTTACAGTCTTCAGATCAGATCCTCTTCTCCTGAGTTCCTCAAGTTCTTTCTCCATCCTTCTCATTTTGTCCTCCATCCAGTTCTCCCTTTTTATGTAGCCTTTCTCTCTCTCTGGATCTCTCTTTCAAGATCCAGTCTCCTTTCCTTCTTTGTTCTCCTCTTCAGTGCCCTGTTAGCTGTCTTCAGCTCCTCTTTCAGCTGCTCTGTCTCCTGGAGAAGCTTCTCATCAGGCCTTAAACTCTTCAGACGTCTGGTTCCATTCACCTCCACTGTGAACACACTTAGTAATCTCATCTACAGTTTCTCTATGAATGACTTTGTTTACATCTTAACGCCTGAATTATGTATAAATGATGTACACCTGGTGAACTGTACTTACCTTCCTCTCCTCCTCCTCTCTGGAGGTCTTCTTTCCAACCTTGTGGCGGAGATGATGAAGCTCCACCTTCTCCTCGTCCTTCAATGACCAGGATGACCACATTTCCTTAAGGTCCTCCACTTTCTCATTCTCGCTCTCTGTTAACTCATCTATCCATCTCACTCTCTTCTTTTCCTGCACCTGCATCTTCTGATCCTCACTGCTTTCTTCAAAATCGGACTGATCAGGCAGATTCTGGTTCATTCTAAACACTGGTTCATTTATGTGTTCATTTGCTCTTGGAGGGTCTGGAGGTTTGATGGGGGGATCAGCACCGGGACATTTAGGTGGTAGATGAAGGAAAACTGTTAATTCTTCTGAAGAACTCTTTCACTGCCTGGACTGCAGTGCAGACAGATACTTCACGCTGAGGTCAGATGAAAGAAAAAGTGATGGAGTGATGGTGGGCGAATGGTGGGAGTTGGAGAAAGAGGCTTTCAGGAAGTTGTTCAGTAAATCTAAATTGCTAAATTTCCTTCGGGATCAATAAAGTATCTGTCTGTCTGTCTATCTATCTATCTATCTATCTATCTATCTAATCTTGGACAGTTCCTGTGTGATTTTAGAAGCTCCACTCTAAAACCATCTCATCACATCCATGAATCTGTCCATCCAACCACGGACAGCTCTCCTGAAACGTCTCCACTTCTTTTCTGGCTTGTCCGTTTTCTCTTTTTCCTTGTTGAGCCCAGTTCTTTCTTTAAGAACTTCAATTTCTTCCTCCATTCTTTCCAGTTTGTGCTGCATCAACAGGTCCCAGCGCTCGTTTTGGATCTGGGTCTGGTGCAATCTTTCCTTTTCTCTCTCCCACTCCTTCTCCTTCTCTATAAACTCTATGTTCAGCATCCTCTCTCTTTCTAGGAACACCTCCTTGGTGGTCATCAGCTTTTGCTGCTCTCTTCGTCTTTCGGCTGATCTCCACATCTCTCGATCACGCTCCACTTTCTGGTGCTTCTTCATTTTCCTTAATTTCTTTTTCTCCAGCTGTAGCTTCTCCCTCAGACGCCTGATTTCGTTGAGAAGCTCGGTTTCTCTCTTAGAGATCTCCATTGTTCTCTGTAATTCAGATTTCAACTATTTACAAACACCTATTTACAAACATTCACTATTTATAAATATTAATTATTTACAAACAACTATTTACAAACATTAACTATTTATAAATATGAATTATTTACAAACAACTATTTACAAACATTCACTATTTATAAACATTAATTATTTACAAACAGCTATTTACAAACATTAACTATTTATAAATATGAATTATTTACAAACAACTATTTACAAACATTCACTATTTATAAATATGAATTATTTACAAACAGCTATTTACAAACATTCACTATTTATAAACATTAATTATTTACAAACAGCTATTTACAAACATTCACTATTTATAAATATGAATTATTCACAAACAAATATTTACAAGTAATTATCTATAAGAAGTACTTATATTAACACAAACAAAAAAAAAGAACCCGAACAAATGAAATAAAAAACTAAAGTACAGCTTCTGGTCCAGGGTGTGGGGTCCCGCTCTTTCCCCTGGACCAGCTGATGGGGTGGGGTGTACTGCTGCAGCTGTAGGGGTGTATGCCCTAATGCAGCTGGTCTAAAAAACCTTAAACACAAACAATAGTTTATACAATGTGTACAAACAACAAAACAAAAATATAAATGATGATAAAACAACAACAACATGAACTATTTACAAATAATTACAGTAAGTAATTACAAATAGCTGTTTACATTATAATAAAAAAAGAACAAAGACAAATAAAATAAAAAAGAAATGAACTCTAAACATGCAATAAAACTATAAAAAACTATATACAAGATTAAATAAACAAGTGTTTGCTGTGGTGGGGTGTAGTGTTTATTGAACCTCGAAGACCTGCTCCATCTCTCTCAGTCTCTGCTCATCTCTCAGTCTTTCTCTCTCTCTCCGGATCTCTCTTTCAAGATCCAGTCTCCTTTCCTTCTTTGTTCTCTTCTTCAGTGCCCTGTTAGCTGTCTTCAGCTCCTCTTTCAGCTGCTCTATCTCCTGGAGAAGCTTCTCATCAGGCTTTAAACTCTTCAGACGTCTGGTTCCATTCACCTCCACTGTGAACACACTTAGTAATCTCATCTACAGTTTCTCTATGAATGACTTTGTTTACATCTTAACGACAGAATTATGTATAAATGATGTACAACTGGTGAACTGTACTTACCTTCCTCTCCTCCTCCTCTCTGGAGGTCTTCTTTCCAACCTTGTGGCGGAGATGATGAAGCTCCACCTTCTCCTCGTCCTTCAATGACCAGGATGACCACATTTCCTTAAGGTCCTCCACTTTCTCATTCTCGCTCTCTGTTAACTCATCTATCCATCTCACTCTCTTCTTTTCCTGCACCTGCATCTTCTGATCCTCACTGCTTTCTTCAAAATCGGATTGATCAGGCAGATTCTGATTCATTCTAAACACTGGTTCATTTATGTGATTATATGCTGTAGGTGTTTTGTATCATTAGACCCTGGAGGCCTTCAGATTTTCATGTTGTCAGGACCCGCATACAGAGGGGGTCTCCATGTCTGGCTGCACCTGATTGGGAAAGAAGTCCCACCAATCGGCTTTCAGACAGAATGTATGGTTGGACTTCACCCAGTCTGTCTATATTTCTGTGGCTGGATTGTGTTTTTGAAGCCCAGTGTTGATTAGTTCTTCTAAATGTTTTCTCTAGTCTATTTTATTGCTACTGGGGTCCGTGGTGGGAGTGATGGAGAAGTGGGAGAATCTGGCGTGGGGACTGGTGAGCAATAGGCCCCAGCTTGTCCACTGCTGAGATGAAGAAACACTTGTTCTCATACTTTGTATGGGAACATCTGTCTTTACTCCCATGTTCTTTAAATATCATGAAGACCACCTTGTGTTTGTCTTGAAACATGGAATGGAGGTTTATGAATGATCTGCTGCAGTTAAACGTATATCTGCTAATAGAGAACATTCTGTTTTTATGATTGTGTGGTGTTTGTTTACTTCATGGACAGTATGTTCTTTGAGAAGCTTGTTGTGACTGAGATCAAGTTTTTCATCTGCAGTCCATCTTAGCAGGTATAGCCTTGGCAGTCTTGAGTGTGACTGAGAGTGACTGTTGTGGACATTGATAGGATGTGTGTGAGGGACCTACATGGACAAGATCTTTGCTGATTGAACTTGACATTGTTTCAGTTATGAGAGTTTTATTACTTGATGAATCAGCTACTGTATATGTAGTTGGTCTGATTTAGATTTAATTTAGATAAAATTCTATCTGCTTTGTTTGCTGTGTTCTTCATTTAGTTTTTCATACTTTTCTTGTTATATACAACTGTTATCTTGAGTCAGACTGCTTCATGTTACCCTGAACTCAGCACCTCCACCATCACTGGAGTCAAATGAAAACTATTTATTTAATTTAATTATTTCCGCTCATTTATTTATTTGACAGCTCTGCTAAAGCTTCTTCTCTTCTTTACAGGCTTCAGATCAGATCCTCTCCTCCTGAGTTCCTCAAGTTCTTTCTCCATCCTTCTCATTTTGTCCTCCATCCAGTTCTCCCTTTTTATGTAGCCTTTCTCTCTCTCCGGATCTCTCTTTCAAGATCCAGTCTCCTTTCCTTCTTTGTTCTCTTCTTCAGTGCCCTGTTAGCTGTCTTCAGCTCCTCTTTCAGCTGCTCTATCTCCTGGAGAAGCTTCTCATCAGGCTTTAAACTCTTCAGACGTCTGGTTCCATTCACCTCCACTGTGAGCACACTTAGTAATCTCATCTACAGTTTCTCTATGAATGACTTTGTTTACATCTTAACGCCTGAATTATGTATAAATGATGTACAACTGGTGAACTGTACTTACCTTCCTCTCCTCCTCCTCTCTGGAGGTCTTCTTTCCAACCTTGTGGCGGAGATGATGAAGCTCCACCTTCTCCTCGGCCTTCAATGACCAGGATGACCACATTTCCTTAAGGTCCTCCACTTTCTCATTCTCGCTCTCTGTTAACTCATCTGTCCATCTCACTCTCTTCTTTTCCTGCACCTGCATCTTCTGATCCTCACTGCTTTCTTCAAAATCGGATTGATCAGGCAGATTCTGATTCATTCTAAACACTGGTTCTATCTATGTGATTATATGCTGTAGGTGTTTTGTATCATTAGACCCTGGAGGCCTTCAGGTTTTCATGTTGTCAGGACCCGCATACAGAGGGGGTCTCCATGTCTGGCTGCACCTGATTGGGAAAGAAGTCCCACCAATCGGCTTTCAGACAGAATGTATGGTTGGACTTCACCCAGTCTGTCTATATTTCTGTGGCTGGATTGTGTTTTTGAAGCCCAGTGTTGATTAGTTCTTCTAAATGTTTTCTCTAGTCTATTTTATTGCTACTGGGGTCCGTGGTGGGAGTGATGGAGAAGTGGGAGAATCTGGCGTGGGGACTGGTGAGCAATAGGCCCCAGCTTGTCCACTGCTGAGATGAAGAAACACTTGTTCTCATACTTTGTATGGGAACATCTGTCTTTACTCCCATGTTCTTTAAATATCATGAAGACCACCTTGTGTTTGTCTTGAAACATGGAATGGAGGTTTATGAATGATCTGCTGCAGTTAAACGTATATCTGCTAATAGAGAACATTCTGTTTTTATGATTGTGTGGTGTTTGTTTACTTCATGGACAGTATGTTCTTTGAGAAGCTTGTTGTGACTGAGATCAAGTTTTTCATCTGCAGTCCATCTTAGCAGGTATAGCCTTGGCAGTCTTGAGTGTGACTGAGAGTGACTGTTGTGGACATTGATAGGATGTGTGTGAGGGACCTACATGGACAAGATCTTTGCTGATTGAACTTGACATTGTTTCAGTTATGAGAGTTTTATTACTTGATGAATCAGCTACTGTATATGTAGTTGGTCTGATTTAGATTTAATTTAGATAAAATTCTATCTGCTTTGTTTGCTGTGTTCTTCATTTAGTTTTTCATACTTTTCTTGTTATATACAACTGTTATCTTGAGTCAGACTGCTTCATGTTACCCTGAACTCAGCACCTCCACCATCACTGGAGTCAAATGAAAACTATTTATTTAATTTAATTATTTCCGCTCATTTATTTATTTGACAGCTCTGCCAAAGCTTCTTCTCTTCTTTACAGTCTTCAGATCAGATCCTCTCCTCCTGAGTTCCTCAAGTTCTTTCTCCATCCTTCTCATTTTGTCCTCCATCCAGTTCTCCCTTTTTATGTAGCCTTTCTCTCTCTCCGGATCTCTCTTTCAAGATCCAGTCTCCTTTCCTTCTTTGTTCTCTTCTTCAGTGCCCTGTTAGCTGTCTTCAGCTCCTCTTTCAGCTGCTCTATCTCCTGGAGAAGCTTCTCATCAGGCCTTAAACTCTTCAGACGTCTGGTTCCATTCACCTCCACTGTGAACACACTTAGTAATCTCATCTACAGTTTCTCTATGAATGACTTTGTTTACATCTTAACGACAGAATTATGTATAAATGATGTACAACTGGTGAACTGTACTTACCTTCCTCTCCTCCTCCTCTCTGGAGGTCTTCTTTCCAACCTTGTGGCGGAGATGATGAAGCTCCACCTTCTCCTCATCCTTCAATGACCAGGAGGACCACATTTCCTTAAGGTCCTCCACTATCTCATTCTCGCTCTCTGTTAACTCATCTATCCATCTCACTCTCTTCTTTTCCTGCACCTGCATCTTCTGATCCTCACCGCTTTCTTCAAAATCGGACTGATCAGGCGGATTCTGGTTCATTCTAAACACTGGTTCATTTATGTGTTCATTTGCTCTTGGAGGGTCTGGAGGTTTGATGGGGGGATCAGCACCGGGACATTTAGGTGGTAGATGAAGGAAAACTGTTAATTCTTCTGAAGAACTCTTTCACTGCCTGGACTGCAGTGCGGACAGATACTTCACGCTGAGGTCAGATGAAAGAAAAAGTGATGGAGTGATGGTGGGCGAATGGTGGGAGTTGGAGAAAGAGGCTTTCAGGAAGTTGTTCAGTAAATCTAAATTGCTAAATTTCCTTCGGGATCAATAAAGTATCTGTCTGTCTGTCTATCTATCTATCTATCTATCTATCTATCTAATCTTGGACAGTTCCTGTGTGATTTTAGAAGCTCCACTCTAAAACCATCTCATCACATCCATGAATCTGTCCATCCAACCACGGACAGCTCTCCTGAAACGTCTCCACTTCTTTTCTGGCTTGTCCGTTTTCTCTTTTTCCTTGTTGAGCCCAGTTCTTTCTTTAAGAACTTCAATTTCTTCCTCCATTCTTTCCAGTTTGTGCTGCATCAACAGGTCCCAGCGCTCGTTTTGGATCTGGGTCTGGTGCAATCTTTCCTTTTCTCTCTCCCACTCCTTCTCCTTCTCTATAAACTCTATGTTCAGCATCCTCTCTCTTTCTAGGAACACCTCCTTGGTGGTCATCAGCTTTGCTGCTCTCTTCGTCTTTCGGCTGATCTCCACATCTCTCGATCACGCTCCAGTTTCTGGTGTTTCTTCATTTTCCTTAATTTCTTTTTCTCCAGCTGTAGCTTCTCCCTCAGACGCCTGATTTAGTTGAGAAGCTCGGTTTCTCTCTTAGAGATCTCCATTGTTCTCTGTAATTCAGATTTCAACTATTTACAAACACCTATTTACAAACATTCACTATTTATAAATATTAATTATTTACAAACAACTATTTACAAACATTAACTATTTATAAATATGAATTATTTACAAACAACTATTTACAAACATTCACTATTTATAAATATTAATTATTTACAAACAGCTATTTACAAACATTCACTATTTATAAATATGAATTATTTACAAACAACTATTTACAAACATTCACTATTTATAAACATTAATTATTTACAAACAGCTATTTACAAACATTCACTATTTATAAATATGAATTATTCACAAACAAATATTTACAAGTAATTATCTATAAGAAGTACTTATATTAACACAAACAAAAAAAAAGAACCCGAACAAATGAAATAAAAAACTAAAGTACAGCTTCTGGTCCAGGGTGTGGGGTCCCGCTCTTTCCCCTGGACCAGCTGATGGGGTGGGGTGTACTGCTGCAGCTGTAGGGGTGTATGCCCTAATGCAGCTGGTCTAAAAAACCTTAAACACAAACAATAGTTTATACAATGTGTACAAACAACAAAACAAAAATATAAATGATGATAAAACAACAACAACATGAACTATTTACAAATAATTACAGTAAGTAATTACAAATAGCTGTTTACATTATAATAAAAAAAGAACAAAGACAAATAAAATAAAAAAGAAATGAACTCTAAACATGCAATAAAACTATAAAAAACTATATACAAGATTAAATAAACAAGTGTTTGCTGTGGTGGGGTGTAGTGTTTATTGAACCTCGAAGACCTGCTCCATCTCTCTCAGTCTCTGCTCATCTCTCAGTCTTTCTCTCTCTCTCCGGATCTCTCTTTCAAGATCCAGTCTCCTTTCCTTCTTTGTTCTCTTCTTCAGTGCCCTGTTAGCTGTCTTCAGCTCCTCTTTCAGCTGCTCTGTCTCCTGGAGAAGCTTCTCATCAGGCTTTAAACTCTTCAGACGTCTGGTTCCATTCACCTCCACTGTGAGCACACTTAGTAATCTCATCTACAGTTTCTCTATGAATGACTTTGTTTACATCTTAACGACAGAATTATGTATAAATGATGTACAACTGGTGAACTGTACTTACCTTCCTCTCCTCCTCCTCTCTGGAGGTCTTCTTTCCAACCTTGTGGCGGAGATGATGAAGCTCCACCTTCTCCTCGTCCTTCAATGACCAGGATGACCACATTTCCTTAAGGTCCTCCACTTTCTCATTCTCGCTCTCTGTTAACTCATCTGTCCATCTCACTCTCTTCTTTTCCTGCACCTGCATCTTCTGATCCTCACTGCTTTCTTCAAAATCGGACTTGATCAGGCAGATTCTGATTCATTCTAAACACTGGTTCATTTATGTGATTATATGCTGTAGGTGTTTTGTATCATTAGACCCTGGAGGCCTTCAGATTTTCATGTTGTCAGGACCCGCATACAGAGGGGGTCTCCATGTCTGGCTGCACCTGATTGGGAAAGAAGTCCCACCAATCGGCTTTCAGACAGAATGTATGGTTGGACTTCACCCAGTCTGTCTATATTTCTGTGGCTGGATTGTGTTTTTGAAGCCCAGTGTTGATTAGTTCTTCTAAATGTTTTCTCTAGTCTATTTTATTGCTACTGGGGTCCGTGGTGGGAGTGATGGAGAAGTGGGAGAATCTGGCGTGGGGACTGGTGAGCAATAGGCCCCAGCTTGTCCACTGCTGAGATGAAGAAACACTTGTTCTCATACTTTGTATGGGAACATCTGTCTTTACTCCCATGTTCTTTAAATATCATGAAGACCACCTTGTGTTTGTCTTGAAACATGGAATGGAGGTTTATGAATGATCTGCTGCAGTTAAACGTATATCTGCTAATAGAGAACATTCTGTTTTTATGATTGTGTGGTGTTTGTTTACTTCATGGACAGTATGTTCTTTGAGAAGCTTGTTGTGACTGAGATCAAGTTTTTTCATCTGCAGTCCATCTTAGCAGGTATAGCCTTGGCAGTCTTGAGTGTGACTGAGAGTGACTGTTGTGGACATTGATAGGATGTGTGTGAGGGACCTACATGGACAAGATCTTTGCTGATTGAACTTGACATTGTTTCAGTTATGAGAGTTTTATTACTTGATGAATCAGCTACTGTATATGTAGTTGGTCTGATTTAGATTTAATTTAGATAAAATTCTATCTGCTTTGTTTGCTGTGTTCTTCATTTAGTTTTTCATACTTTTCTTGTTATATACAACTGTTATCTTGAGTCAGACTGCTTCATGTTACCCTGAACTCAGCACCTCCACCATCACTGGAGTCAAATGAAAACTATTTATTTAATTTAATTATTTCCGCTCATTTATTTATTTGACAGCTCTGCCAAAGCTTCTTCTCTTCTTTACAGGCTTCAGATCAGATCCTCTCCTCCTGAGTTCCTCAAGTTCTTTCTCCATCCTTCTCATTTTGTCCTCCATCCAGTTCTCCCTTTTTATGTAGCCTTTCTCTCTCTCCGGATCTCTCTTTCAAGATCCAGTCTCCTTTCCTTCTTTGTTCTCTTCTTCAGTGCCCTGTTAGCTGTCTTCAGCTCCTCTTTCAGCTGCTCTATCTCCTGGAGAAGCTTCTCATCAGGCCTTAAACTCTTCAGACGTCTGGTTCCATTCACCTCCACTGTGAACACACTTAGTAATCTCATCTACAGTTTCTCTATGAATGACTTTGTTTACATCTTAACGCCTGAATTATGTATAAATGATGTACAACTGGTGAACTGTACTTACCTTCCTCTCCTCCTCCTCTCTGGAGGTCTTCTTTCCAACCTTGTGGCGGAGATGATGAAGCTCCACCTTCTCCTCGTCCTTCAATGACCAGGATGACCACATTTCCTTAAGGTCCTCCACTATCTCATTCTCGCTCTCTGTTAACTCATCTATCCATCTCACTCTCTTCTTTTCCTGCACCTGCATCTTCTGATCCTCACTGCTTTCTTCAAAATCGGACTGATCAGGCGGATTCTGGTTCATTCTAAACACTGGTTCATTTATGTGTTCATTTGCTCTTGGAGGGTCTGGAGGTTTGATGGGGGGATCAGCACCGGGACATTTAGGTGGTAGATGAAGGAAAACTGTTAATTCTTCTGAAGAACTCTTTCACTGCCTGGACTGCAGTGCGGACAGATACTTCACGCTGAGGTCAGATGAAAGAAAAAGTGATGGAGTGATGGTGGGCGAATGGTGGGAGTTGGAGAAAGAGGCTTTCAGGAAGTTGTTCAGTAAATCTAAATTGCTAAATTTCCTTCGGGATCAATAAAGTATCTGTCTGTCTGTCTATCTATCTATCTATCTATCTATCTATCTAATCTTGTACAGTTCCTGTGTGATTTTAGAAGCTCCACTCTAAAACCATCTCATCACATCCATGAATCTGTCCATCCAACCACGGACAGCTCTCCTGAAGCGTCTCCACTTCTTTTCTGGCTTGTCCGTTTTCTCTTCTTCCTTGTTGAGCCCAGTTCTTTCTTTAAGAACTTCAATTTCTTCCTCCATCCTTTCCAGTTTGTGCTGCATCAACAGGTCCCAGCGCTCGTTTTGGATCTGGGTCTGGTGCAATCTTTCCTTTTCTCTCTCCCACTCCTTCTCCTTCTCTATAAACTCTATGTTCAGCATCCTCTCTCTTTCTAGGAACACCTCCTTGGTGGTCCTCAGCTTCTGCTGCTCTCTTCGTCTTTCAGCTGATCTCCACATCTCTCGATCACGCTCCACTTTCTGGTGCTTCTTCATTTTCCTTAATTTCTTTTTCTCCAGCTGTAGCTTCTCCCTCAGACGCCTGATTTCGTTGAGAAGCTCGGTTTCTCTCTTAGAGATCTCCAGTGTTCTCTGTAATTCAGATTTCAACTATTTACAAACACCTATTTACAAACATTCACTATTTATAAATATTAATTATTTACAAACAACTATTTACAAACATTAACTATTTATAAATATTAATTATTTACAAACAGCTATTTACAAACATTCACTATTTATAAATATTAATTATTTACAAACAGCTATTTACAAACATTTACTATTTAGAAATATTAATTATTTACAAACAACTATTTACAAACATTTACTATTTATAAACATTAATTATTTACAAACAGCTATTTACAAACATTCACTATTTATAAATATGAATTATTCACAAACAAATATTTACAAGTAATTATCTATAAGAATTACTTATATTAACACAAACAAAAAAAAAGAACCCGAACAAATGAAATAAAAAACTAAAGTACAGCTTCTGGTCCAGGGTGTGGGGTCCCGCTCTTTCCCCTGGACCAGCTGATGGGGTGGGGTGTACTGCTGCAGCTGTAGGGGTGTATGCCCTAAAGCAGCTGGTCTAAAAAACCTTAAACACAAACAATAGTTTATACAATGTGTACAAACAACAAAACAAAAAATATAAATGATGATAAAACAACAACAACATGAACTATTTACAAATAATTACAGTAAGTAATTACAAATAGCTGTTTACATTATAATAAAAAAAGAACAAAGACAAATAAAATAAAAAAGAAATGAACTCTAAACATGCAATAAAACTATAAAAACTATATACAAGATTAAATAAACAAGTGTTTGCTGTGGTGGGGTGTAGTGTTTATTGAACCTCGAAGACCTGCTCCATCTCTCTCAGTCTCTGCTCATCTCTCAGTCTTTCTCTCTCTCTCCGGATCTCTCTTTCAAGATCCAGTCTCCTTTCCTTCTTTGTTCTCTTCTTCAGTGCCCTGTTAGCTGTCTTCAGCTCCTCTTTCAGCTGCTCTGTCTCCTGGAGAAGCTTCTCATCAGGCTTTAAACTCTTCAGACGTCTGGTTCCATTCACCTCCACTGTGAACACACTTAGTAATCTCATCTACAGTTTCTCTATGAATGACTTTGTTTACATCTTAACGACAGAATTATGTATAAATGATGTACAACTGGTGAACTGTACTTACCTTCCTCTCCTCCTCCTCTCTGGAGGTCTTCTTTCCAACCTTGTGGCGGAGATGATGAAGCTCCACCTTCTCCTCGTCCTTCAATGACCAGGATGACCACATTTCCTTAAGGTCCTCCACTATCTCATTCTCGCTCTCTGTTAACTCATCTATCCATCTCACTCTCTTTCTTTTCCTGCACCTGCATCTTCTGATCCTCACTGCTTTCTTCAAAATCGGACTGATCAGGCAGATTCTGATTCATTCTAAACACTGGTTCTATCTATGTGATTATATGCTGTAGGTGTTTTGTGTCATTAGACCCTGGAGGCCTTCAGGTTTTCATGTTGTCAGGACCCGCATACAGAGGGGGTCTCCATGTCTGGCGGCACCTGATTGGGAAAGAAGTCCCACCAATCGGCTTTCAGACAGAATGTATGGTTGGACTTCACCCAGTCTGTCTATATTTCTGTGGCTGGATTGTGTTTTTGAAGCCCAGTGTTGATTAGTTCTTCTAAATGTTTTCTCTAGTCTATTTTATTGCTACTGGGGTCCGTGGTGGGAGTGATGGAGAAGTGGGAGAATCTGGCGTGGGGACTGGTGAGCAATAGGCCCCAGCTTGTCCACTGCTGAGATGAAGAAACACTTGTTCTCATACTTTGTATGGGAACATCTGTCTTTACTCCCATGTTCTTTAAATATCATGAAGACCACCTTGTGTTTGTCTTGAAACATGGAATGGAGGTTTATGAATGATCTGCTGCAGTTAAACGTATATCTGCTAATAGAGAACATTCTGTTTTTATGATTGTGTGGTGTTTGTTTACTTCATGGACAGTATGTTCTTTGAGAAGCTTGTTGTGACTGAGATCAAGTTTTTCATCTGCAGTCCATCTTAGCAGGTATAGCCTTGGCAGTCTTGAGTGTGACTGAGAGTGACTGTTGTGGACATTGATAGGATGTGTGTGAGGGACCTACATGGACAAGATCTTTGCTGATTGAACTTGACATTGTTTCAGTTATGAGAGTTTTATTACTTGATGAATCAGCTACTGTATATGTAGTTGGTCTGATTTAGATTTAATTTAGATAAAATTCTATCTGCTTTGTTTGCTGTGTTCTTCATTTAGTTTTTCTTACTTTTCTTGTTATATACAACTGTTATCTTGAGTCAGACTGCTTCATGTTACCCTGAACTCAGCACCTCCACCATCACTGGAGTTATTAATAGCTTTTTCCTTTTGGGTTTATTGTTATTCAAAATCAAAACTATTTATTTATTTTAATTTTTTCCGCCCATTTATTTATTTGACAGCTCTGCTAAAGCTTCTTCTCTTCTTTACAGGCTTCAGATCAGATCCTCTTCTCCTGAGTTCCTCAAGTTCTTTCTCCATCCTTCTCATTTTGTCCTCCATCCAGTTCTCCCTTTTTATGTAACACCTCCTTGGTGGTCCTCAGCTTTTGCTGCTCTCTTCGTCTTTCGGCTGATCTCCACATCTCTCGATCACGCTCCAGTTTCTGGTGTTTCTTCATTTTCCTTAATTTCTTTTTCTCCAGCCGTAGCTTCTCCCTCAGATGCTTGATTTCGTTGAGAAGTTGGTTTCTCTCTTAGAGATCTCCATTGTTCTCTGTAATTCAGATTTCAACTATTTACAAACACCTATTTACAAACATTTACTATTTATAAATATTAATTATTTACAAACATTCACTATTTATAAATATTAATTATTTACAAACAACTATTTACAAACATTCACTATTTACAAACATTCACTATTTATAAATATTAATTATTTACAAACATTCACTATTTATAAATATTAATTATTTACAAACAACTATTTACAAACATTCACTATTTATAAATATTAATAATTTACAAACAGCTATTTACAAACATTCACTATTTATAAATATTAATAATTTACAAACAACTTTTTACAAACATTCACTATTTATAAATATTAATTATTTACAAACAGCTATTTACAAACATTAACTATTTATAAATATGAATTATTTACAAACAACTATTTACAAACATTCACTATTTATAAATATTAATTATTTACAAACAGATATTTACAAACATTAACTATTTATAAATATTAATTATTTACAAACAACTATTTACAAACATTCACTATTTATAAATATTAATTATTTACAAACAACTATTTACAAACATTCACTATTTATAAATATTAATAATTTACAAGCAACTATTTACAAACATTCACTATTTATGAATATTAATTATTTACAAACAGCTATTTACAAACATTCACTATTTATAAACATTAATTATTTACAAACAGCTATTTACAAACATTCACTATTTATAAATATGAATTATTCACAAACAAATATTTACAAGTAATTATCTATAAGAATTACTTATATTAACACAAACAAAAAAAAAGAACCCGAACAAATGAAATAAAAAACTAAAGTACAGCTTCTGGTCCAGGGTGTGGGGTCCCGCTCTTTCCCCTGGACCAGCTGATGGGGTGGGGTGTACTGCTGCAGCTGTAGGGGTGTATGCCCTAAAGCAGCTGGTCTAAAAAACCTTAAACACAAACAATAGTTTATACAATGTGTACAAACAACAAAACAAAAATATAAATGATGATAAAACAACACAACATGAACTATTTACAAATAATTACAGTAAGTAATTACAAATAGCTGTTTACATTATAATAAAAAAAGAACAAAGACAAATAAAATAAAAAAGAAATGAACTCTAAACATGCAATAAAACTATAAAAAACTATATACAAGATTAAATAAACAAGTGTTTGCTGTGGTGGGGTGTAGTGTTTATTGAACCTCGAAGACCTGCTCCATCTCTCTCAGTCTCTGCTCATCTCTCAGTCTTTCTCTCTCTCTCCGGATCTCTCTTTCAAGATCCAGTCTCCTTTCCTTCTTTGTTCTCTTCTTCAGTGCCCTGTTAGCTGTCTTCAGCTCCTCTTTCAGCTGCTCTATCTCCTGGAGAAGCTTCTCATCAGGCTTTAAACTCTTCAGACGTCTGGTTCCATTCACCTCCACTGTGATCACACTTAGTAATCTCATCTACAGTTTCTCTATGAATGACTTTGTTTACATCTTAACGACAGAATTATGTATAAATGATGTACAACTGGTGAACTGTACTTACCTTCCTCTCCTCCTCCTCTCTGGAGGTCTTCTTTCCAACCTTGTGGCGGAGATGATGAAGCTCCACCTTCTCCTCGTCCTTCAATGACCAGGATGACCACATTTCCTTAAGGTCCTCCACTATCTCATTCTCGCTCTCTGTTAACTCATCTATCCATCTCACTCTCTTCTTTTCCTGCACCTGCATCTTCTGATCCTCACTGCTTTCTTCAAAATCGGATTGATCAGGCAGATTCTGATTCATTCTAAACACTGGTTCTATCTATGTGATTATATGCTGTAGGTGTTTTGTATCTGGGTCTGCTGCAGTCTTTCTTTTTCTCTCTCCCACTCCTTCTCTTTCTCTACAAACTCCATGTTCAGTGTCCTCTCTCTTTCCAGGAACATCTGTTTTGTGGTCCTCAGCTTTTGCTGCTCTCTTTCTGTTTCAGAGGGTTCAGGTGTTGATTGTCCTCAGGCCCTCATCATTGATCAGTTTCTGACTACAGAGTCTCTCTTTACAAACCTGAACAGAACTCCATGATAAAATTTTCTGTATTAGTTATTGGTATTTACCTGTCTGCTCTGTCTCGTCCTTCCCTTCTTCAGTTCCTCTCTCTGCTGCTCCTCCTCCTCCTCCAGGTACCTGCTCAGTATCTTGTGGAGACGTACCTGGTTCTACAGGTGACATTTATAAAAACAACAGTTAAACATAATGTGTCCAGGATCAAACCTGTGAAACTGTGCTTTGAGTTTTATTAATAACTCAAAACTAAATAAACATAACTTTTTCCAGACGTCGAACACGGATAAGTCAGACCTGTAACACCTGTTTATTCAACAAAACACATCAGTTAAACATCAGCAAACATCTGCTGTGAGATTAAGAAATGAGATGCTACTCACTGCCTCAGTTAGCATTACAAGAATTGTTACAGCTTTGGGCATTAGGTGTCACTGAGTGTAAAGAAATTAAAGAAATGTTCAGTCAGTAGACGTAAGTTAGTAGATGACCCTGTTTCATCTAAACCCTGGAGGTCTTCAGGTTTTCATGTTGTCAGGACCAGCATACAGAGGGGGTCTCCATGTCTGGCTGCACCTGATTGGGTAAGAAGTCCCACCAATCGGCTTTCAGACAGAATGTATGGTTGGACTTCACCCAGTCTGTCTATATTTCTGTGGCTGGATTGTGTTTTTGAAGCCCAGTGTTGATTAGTTCTTCTAAATGTTTTCTCTAGTCTATTTTATTGCTACTGGGGGTCCGTGGTGGGAGTGATGGAGAAGTGGGAGAATCTGGCGGGGGGGACTGGTGAGCAATAGGCCCCAGCTTGTCCACTGCTGAGATGAAGAAACACTTGTTCTCATACTTTGTATGGGAACATCTGTCTTTACTCCCATGTTCTTTAAATATCATGAAGACCACCTTGTGTTTGTCTTGAAACATGGAATGGAGGTTTATGAATGATCTGCTGCAGTTAAACGTATATCTGCTAATAGAGAACATTCTGTTTTTATGATTGTGTGGTGTTTGTTCACTTCATGGACAGTATGTTCTTTGAGAAGCTTGTTGTGACTGAGATCAAGTCCATCTGCAGGTATAGCCTTGGCAGTCTTGAGTGTGACTGAGAGTGACTGTTGTGGACATTGATAGGATGTGTGTGAGGGACCTACATGGACAAGATCTTTGCTGATTGAACTAGACATTGTCTCAGTTATGAGTTTTAATACTTGATGAATCAACTACTGTATATGTAGTCGGTTTGATTTAGATTTAATTTAGATAAAATTCTATCTGCTTTGTTTGCTGTGTTCTTCATTTAGTTTTTCATACTTTTCTTGTTATATACAACTGTTATCTTGAGTCAGACTGCTTCATGTTACCCTGAACTAAACACCTCCACCATCACTGGAGTTATTAATAGCTTTTTCCTTTTGGGTTTATTGTTATTCAAAATCAAAACTATTTATTCATGTTATTTCCACTTTTAATTCATTAATTATTTATTTATTTTTGTCATATTTGTCGCTCCATGGTTCCTGACTTCTTTTACAGACATACAGGCCGAACTATAAACACAAAACACCATCGTAGTTAACAAAACCTTCTCAAATACAGCCAAACAAAACCTAGAGCATCAGTACCAGTTAAAGAAACCTTACTTTATCTGTTTCTACCTCTATGAGACTAAACTGTCCTAGTTAGTGTTCATTTTTCAGTGAGCTGTTAACTGAACTGTCTATAAGTAGATAAATTCTAGAAAACGTGAAAGATTTCTTCTTCATACATTCAACACAGTTTCAGTTACACTTACTACAAATAATCAGTGGTCAAAGCGGCTTGGACAGCAGCCTGGCCACTTCATGTAGAGTTCACATGAAGGAGAGTGGGATGGAGGGGTGGTGGGACTACGGTGGGAACTGGAGAATGAGGATTGTGTCTTTTTCACACTGCTGTTAGAAAGAATAGTTTGTGTTTAATGTTAAATTATCTGGTTTTAGAAGCTTAATAGGTTTCTCTTTCAGCATTTCTTCATTTTGCTGTTCTGCTTTCTTTACAATCCCTGATCTGCTGTGTTCATACAGATTCTCTTCAGTCCTGTTTCAACATAACCTACTGTGACCCACTGGACACATGACATTCATCCTTGTTCAGATCCTTCATAGAAATATTTTATCTGCACTTTGTTGTTTAGTTAGTTAGTAATTTCATAGTAATGATATAAACAACAATAGCTACATTAACTGCTGGATTAGCTGCTTAGCTCAGCACTGCTCGACACTATAATTAACCTTGCAGGTCTAGATGATAGTCAGAAGGTGGAGGTACAACATGCAGGGTAGTGTCAGTGTTTGGAAAACAGGAAGTTTACGATATACTTAGTCGCGCAAGTCTTTGAGTTCTAAATCTAAACAGTACTAGAACATGATGTAGAGCTAGAACGTTAGAGCCTGTGTAAGGGAACTAACTTCACCAGTGTCTGCTGCGTGTTTATATCACCTCAAAAACATATAGACTTTCAAACTGGCTGTAGTGTTGTAGGAGTATTTTAACTGAGCATGTTTCTGTAATATCTGATTATACATCACAGCCATTTTGTCATTTAGTACAATAATTGTGTTACATATTGTTCTTTTGTGTTTTGCTCTGGTATCCTCCTTATATTCTCTCATTGTATTCACTCATTCCACCAGATTTCTTCACAAACTTTTATAAACACACTTCACTATTATTAACCACATTGTTACTGATACTGATATATTGAAATGACATCTGCTCTGATTCTCTGACCTGTATTGTGTTTGATCCAAAGACAGTCCAGACTTTTTATATATACATATATATAATTTGGTCATGTCTTCAGTGTTTTTGTGTAGTCCAGATGCTGAACTAGACACAAAAACAGTCCAGACTGAACATGTGAAATAGAAACTTATAATAATATTTTAATATAATAACATTGGAATTGTTGGAATTGTTTTCAAAGGTTTTTCCTCAAAATGTCACCAGCCTGTTATTATTCACGCTATTTTCCATGACAACACTGGGGCGGCCAGCTTTGTTTACCTTGTGTTAGAACCTACGGTGTGACTGTGAATACGTTGATACTAATTACAAGCAAAACAACAATAAACATATAAAATGACTGTTCAGTTAGAGGGAGTCAGTAATTGGAAGAAGAGGAAAACTTGGCTTGAACAATAGAGTTACGAACACAGCACATAAAGATCAGAGTGTTGTAACGCCAACCTCCAAAGAAGAGGACCTGCGTCTATGACCGAAGCTCTAAATTTAAAACATCCACCCAAACCTCTGTATGTCTGCTCCTACCATTCTGTGGAGGAGAACCAGCATCAGAGCTTCCTTATCCAGAGAAATGTCTCGCTTATGAAGCTCCAAGGAAGCAGATGCATCAGTTAAGTAACTGTTTTCTGATCAGTGTCCACCGCGCTAGGCTATCTGGGCTGTAATTAACACCCACACAGAGTGGCTCGGGCAGCTGGCTTGACTTGGGTTTAACCGGCTTTCAGAAATATAAACTCGCCGTCTGTCTGTAGGAGAACACGCCCACCTTCCCACTGTGCAGGTACTGATACGCTTCAGTACTTTTATAGTTTTTCATTGCTGAACCATCTACACCTTCCGAGAGTACAGAGTAATTAAACATGTCTCCATAAGTAACCTCAGACCACCTTCTCATATCACCCACCCACTATGTTATTAACCTCAGACCACCTTCTCATATCACCCACCCACTGTGTTATTAACCTCAGACCACCTTCTCATATCACCCACCCACTGTGTTATTAACCTCAGACCACCTTCTCATATCACCCACCCACTGTGTTATTAACCTGCGATGAGACCATTTAAAATTCTTATTGTCTCTCTGGTCTCCTCCCATGTAACTGTATTCATTTTGGTTAGCTGAGCGGAAATTCTAACACAAAGGCGGAACAAACACACGTTTGAAAGTGGATGTGGCGTGAATACGGTGAATACTGAATTTCCAGCAGCAGTTAAATAACATGGACAAACAGCTTGAAGTTTAGTATAAATTACTTTTTTATTTATTACTTTGTTCGTGTGTTTTTATGTGTTTGTAGGTTTATGTGTTTATAAACAAACCATAATTTATTAATATTTTTAATATTATTAATATCAAATGCAGTTTATATTAATATTATTTTTATAATATTATTAATATAATATAAATACAGTAGTCTTATTATATCAAATAGTTAATATCTGCTACATGTAAATAGGGTATAAATAGACTTTATTTTATTTCACCTAGGTGATTCCCCATTGGTATCAGTGTCGGATTGATACCAAATTTTGCATACCACTACACTGAAGTAAAATGCTTGTGTTAGTTCCTTATATATCCAAAGGTTCCCACCTGCTGTGAAGGGGGGCTGAACGATGACATTGAGCCCCTTGCAGGCAGCATGTAGCAGTGTTTGCATAAAGTTTGTTTTTGGTCGATCCAAGAGCTATCTGAACTATTGGGTTTGATCCATTTTAATATGTATTGGAGTTGATTTGCAAGGAAATAATGGTAGAAATTTGGCGCCTTTTGACCCCCATGGGATTCTGAGTTCTGTAATGTGGTTAGTTTGATTCTGGGTGGTTTCTTTTTCCAGTAGAATTCAATTGTTATAGTATTCAGAGATTGAAACCAGGAAGATGGGGGTTGAATGGGAATCATTGAAAATAAATAGTAGCTGTTCTACCAGTAAGTGAAAGGGTTGTGTTGTCCAGTGACTGAGATCATCACTTTTTGTTCTGGTTAGTGAGTTGAAGTTGAGTTTGGACAACTCTGATTGCTGGGGGGAAACCTTAGCACCCAAATATGTGATGTAATTTGTGTACATGGGGATAGGTAGTGTTTTTCAGTGTAGTCTCAAGTTTATTCAAGTTTATTGGAAGAATAGTGAGTTTCTAATAGAATGTTAGTTCTAAGCTAACGCTGGTGTTTACGAACACTTCTTGGATGTTCAAGATTAACCACATACATTTGACACTGATGAGGACTCTGTATGTTTTATCATCTGTTTCTATGAAATCTTGTATTTGATCTTGTCTGTAACTGAGTGAAGAACCCTGAGGGGGGCGCTGCTCTCCAAGGAATGAAGTTTTCCAGCAGGGGGTCTGTGAGGGGACTTTATATGAGTATGAACTGCTAGTTAATCCCAGCTCTGGACACAGGGGCCTATCAGTAATGTTAACTGAACATAGTCTAGTCTGGTGTTAGTCTAGTGTAGCAAAGCATGACAAACAAGAAGTCTTTACCTGCATTATTACTCATTGTATTAAAATATAGATTTATAATAAGAGTAACATGAATTTTATTATATAAATAATGTTGAATTAAAAATCTCCTCAGGTAGTCATGTCCATTGCCCACCTACTAGCTAAGTCCCCCCGTTACACAGTGCTACCAAGCTGTCCTGTGTTCCAGGTAGGAGCGCAATGAAGCGTGAGTAAATGAAGGAGGCACACAATTAACAGATTCATTTATTAATGTGTTTATTTGCTGTAGGAGGGTCTGGAGGTTTGATGGGGGGATCAGCACCAGGTCAGATGAAAGAGAGAGTGATGGTGGGAGAATGGTGGGAGTTGGAGAAAGAGGCTCCAGGAAAATCTTGGACAGTTCCTGAGTGATTTTAGAAGGTCCACTCTAAAACCGTCTCATCACATCCATGAATCTGTCCATCCAACCACGGACAGCTCTCCTGAAGCGTCTCCACTTCTTTTCTGGCTTGTCCGTTTTCTCTTCTTCCTTGTTGAGCCCCAGTTCTTTCTTTAAGAACTTCAAATTTCTTCCTCCATTCTTTCTAGTTTTGTGCTGCATCAACAGGTCCCAGCGCTCGTTTTGGATCTGGGTCTGGTGCAATCTTTCCTTTTCTCTCTCCCACTCCTTCTCCTTCTCTATAAACTCTATGTTCAGCATCCTCTCTCTTTCTAGGAACACCTCCTTGGTGATCCTCAGCTTCTGCTGCTCTCTTCGTCTTTCAGCTGATCTCCACATCTCTCGATCACGCTCCACTTTCTGGTGCTTCTTCATTTTCCTCAGTTTCTTTTTCTCCAGCCGTAGATTCTCCCTCAGACGCCTGATTTCGTTGAGAAGCTCGGTTTCTCTCCTAGAGATCTCCATTGTTCTCTGTAATTCAGATGTTTTCAATTAAAATCTATTTATATTAATGAATTATTAATAACAAGAATACTGCTAATAACAGTATCTTAATAGTTATAATCTTACGTCACCGAACCAGAGCGGGGAAAAAAGAACGCGTCGTGTCAGCTAGTGTGACGTCACGCCTCGTTCGAAAGAGCTAGAACGTTAGAACCTGTGTAAGGAGCTAACTTCACTAGCCGCGTCTCACCGCACGCGCAGGGACGCACTGCCGTCCCACAGCGTCTGCTGCGCGTTTATATAACCTCGGTTTGGGGTGTGGCCCTAAGTGATGACGTCCCTTCTGTCTCCGAACTGGAGACGCGCTCGGTTTTTTTATTATCGCGGCGATTCCAGGCATCAGGCGTTATTTCGAGGGGGATTCCACCCATATTTTCAAAATTTCGGTATACTAAAAGGGAATCCCGGTTGGTAACACAGTCAGCCTTAATATGATGTAATGACTCTAAATGATTAAGACACGTTTATAAAAGGGTCACAAAGTAGCAGATTTATTTGATTTGCTGTAAAATCCCGGTCACCATTGTTGTAACTACACACGTGCACAGCGGGTAGTGACGTCAAATAGTTGCAGTAACAGGTGTTGTGCCGAATTTTGCACCCCCGCCAGAAAAAGCACCCCCTCTCGGGAACGCGTACGCACATTGATTAGTGATATGAGATGTATTTAGGTTTATTTGATCAAAACAAACAAACTAATGTCAGCGGATTATATCAGCTTTCGATTTAAGCGACAGAGCGTGCGCTCCCGAGAGGGGGTGCTTTTCCTGGCGGGGGTCCCAGGAAGTCAAGTCTCTCACCAGTGGTGGTCTACTGAACCACTCAAACTCATCCAGACTGAAGAGAGGAGAGCAGAGCGGGGGTCTTTAGGTAGCTGTGTTGGTCCACACGCTGCTTCACTAACTATTCTCCTTGTTTATGTTTGTGAAGCTGTTTAGACTAATATCAGTCTTTCACTGCCTTTCACTGAAACTACATCAACAACACAATGTACATGGTTTTCTTTAAGCTAGGTTAGTAACTAACACTCACTCCTTCACACCACAGTCCAGTTCAGCACTGCATCCATTTGACCTCATCTACCCAGCAGGCATTGCGCGTCAGTAATAATGACTAAGTCTAATATGTTAAATATTGAGAATAAATGTGTTAATTTATAAATAAATCTGATTCTTTTTTGATTTTTTTTACAACACATCTTAACAATTTAGAGTCATTACACCATATTAAGGCTTACAAGTGTTACCAGCCAGGCTTTCCTTTAAATCCCCCAGGAACCTCCCTCTACCTGCAGAGGGAGCACAGTCTTGGAAATGTGTATGATAAATAAATAAATAAAATAAGAAAGTGCTTATGTGACCTTTTCCTCGATAATCTAGTGTCCGAGGGAGAAGCTAATGGAGAACAAAAGACTGAGGAATATGAAAGAAACACTGTAACTGGAGCGTGAGGCTGCCGAGACCAGTAGAAACAGAGAGAGGACACTGAACAGGAGTTTCCAGGAAAGAGAGAGGACACTGAACATGGAGTTTGTAAAGAAAGAAAAGGTGTTGAACAGCGAGAAAGGAAATCTAGATCAACTGACTTTAATAATAAAGCAGGAATATTATTCTCTTTTAAAAACGACTAATTCTGAATGTAACAGATGTTTAACTGAAGTTTTATTAAGTGAACAGTCGTGTTACTGATAAATCTGTGGACATCGTCTAGTAGAAAAATAAGTTTGATTAGTTTGTTCAGTCTTCAGTTTGTTTATATTTTTCAACTTACTGTACATTTCACATGTATTGCAGTTGAACTATGTTTGTTTGTATGAATGATGCCTGTAGAACAAGATGCGTCTACTCGAGATACAGAGCAGGTATCTGGATGAGGAGGAGCAGCTGAGTGAAGCTCAGAAGAGACAGAGTAAACAGGTATTTACTAATTATTAAATATTACTATTATTACATTTAACAAGCACGAAGAGCTGGCAGGAAAATATGTCATAAAAATGAACATATTTAAAAATGAACAGCATTTTAAAATACAGAACAAACAGTATTTTTGATTGTAGACACATTACAATATATATATAAATATAGTTAGTATTGGAGCATTTCCATTGGTTCCAATAATCATAGAAAATTAAAACACTATGTAAACGGCCAGCTGTTTTTGTTCAAATGAGATAGAAAAAACAATGTTTTTCTTTAGACAGTGACAATATGTAGGGTCTGGATCATGAGGAACTAACCAGACGTTATTTGGGTGGTGGACCATTCTCACAGATGCAGATGTGGTATTGTGGTATAAGTGCTTTTGGGGTTTTGTTACGTGCGCCAGTGGTTGACCACCCAAAAACCCATTCAACCAAGAGTGTCTCAGAAACTGATCATTAAGAAGAGTCTTGAGTATGACTAACTAATCATTCTATGCTGAGAGTGGACCACCTCCTAATCAATATCCAGCTAAGAGCAGCTGTGTGGTCAGAAAGTGGTCACTGGTGAAGGGCTAGAGGACGGCTAATAGCTGAGGTTTTCAGTTGATTTGATTGAAGCTGTTTGAATTTCAGATGTCGACACTGAGCTCTGGGAGAGACGAGAAGCTTCTCCAGGAGATAGAGCGCTGAAGGAGTGAGCTGAAGACGGTAAACAAGGCACTTGAGGAGGAGAACAAAGGAGAAGAGAGACTGGATCTTGAAAGAGACATCCGGAGACAGAAAGAAAGAGAGAGATGAAGCAGAAGCTGAGAGAGATGGAGCAGGTCTTTCAGGAAAGAGAGATGAGAATGAAGGAGGAGTTAGTTGAGAGAGAGAAGATGAGGGAGAAAGAGAGAGAAAAGACTGAAGAAGAGAGAGAAAGATAACATCAGAAGGGGAATTGATGGAGGACAGAATGAGAAAGATGGAGAAGAAGCTTTGAAGAACTCAAGAGGGAGAACATCTGATCTGAAGCCTGTAAAGAAGAGAAGAAGCTCAGCAGAGCTGACAGAGACTGGGATGGACAGATTGGGTGGACGCTTTAAGAAGGTTGTAAAAACAGAGTGAGGAGGGGTCCGATTGGGGGGGTCCGATGCTAGCTGGCTAACTGCTAACTATCTCGCCATAGTTGAGCTGATTGTAGCTCCATGGGCAAAAGATGTTCTTTTGGTTAATTAGTGGACCCCCAGTAGATCACACTCTAACAACCTGTCCAGAAGGAGCAGCTCTCCCACCGTCTCCCTCCATCACTCTCTCCTTCATCTCAGTGGGGAGAGCCTGACCTGCCGTCCAAGCAGTGGAAGCTCCATCATGTGGAATGTTTTCAGAAGGACAAGCCCAGCTCCACCTAAACATCCTGCTCCTAAGGTTCCCCAAAGCCCCTCCAGCAGCCCCCCTTACAGACAAATAAAAACATAAATATAGAACTGTGATGACTTTGACTCCTTCATTAGTTACACTCCATCAAATGTTACATCAGACAGTAATCAGATCTCTGCTCTGCAACCGGGCCAATAAACTCTCAGAATAAGACGTGATGTAAACGTTAACATGAAACTCAAACTTCAAGCTGCAGCTTTTTCTAAAACATCGAGTCACTTCATCTGAAAATACGACCAATCAGCATCTAGAAGATATTTAGATCCTTCATTTCATCAGACATGTAGTGTTTCTGATATAGTGGCCAGTTAGTGGAAGTACAAGGTGGGTGTTTCTGATATAGTGGCCAGTTAGTGGGAGTATAAGGTGGGTGTTTCTAATATAGTGGTCAGTTAGTGGAAGTATAAGGTGGGTGTTACTGATATAGTGGCCAGTTAGTGGAAGTACAAGGTGAGTGTTTCTGATATAGTGGCCAGTTAGTGGGAGTATAAGGTGGGTGTTACTGATATAGTGGCCAGTTAGTGGAAGTATAAGGTGGGTGTTTCTGATATAGTGGCCAGTTAGTGGAAGTATAAGGTGGGTGTTACTGATATAGTGGTCAGTTAGTGGAAGTATAAGGTGGGTGTTACTGATATAGTGGTCAGTTAGTGGGAGTATAAGGTGGGTGTTTCTGATATAGTGGTCAGTTAGTGGGAGTATAAGGTGGGTGTTTCTGATATAGTGGTCAGTTAGTGGGAGTATAAGGTGGGTGTTTCTGATATAGTGGTCAGTTAGTGGAAGTATAAGGTGGGTGTTACTGATATAGTGGTCAGTTAGTGGGAGTATAAGGTGGGTGTTTCTGATATAGTGGTCAGTTAGTGGGAGTATAAGGTGGGTGTTTCTGATATAGTGGTCAGTTAGTGGGAGTATAAGGTGGGTGTTTCTGATATAGTGGTCAGTTAGTGGAGTATAAGGTGGGTGTTTCTGATATAGTGGTCAGTTAGTGGGAGTATAAGGTGGGTGTTTCTGAAATAGTGGGTCAGTTAGTGGGAGTATAAGGTGGTTGTTTCTGATATAGTGGTCAGTTAGTGGGAGTATAAGGTGGGTGTATCTGATATAGTGGTCAGTTAGTGGGATGTATAGAAAGGTGGGTGTTTCTGATATAGTGGTCAGTTAGTGGGAGTATAAGGTGGGTGTTTCTGATAAAGTGGTCAGTTAGTGGGAGTATAAGGTGGGTGTTTCTAATATAGTGGGTCAGTTAGTGGAAGTAGTAAGGTGGGTGTTTCTGATATAGTGGTTCAGTTAGTGGGAGTATAAGGTGGGTGTTTCTGATATAGTGGTCAGTTGTAGTGGAAGTATAAGGTGGGTGTTTCTGATAAAGTGGTCAGTTAGTGGGAGTATAAGGTGGGTGTTACTGATATAGTGGTCAGTTAGTGGGAGTATAAGGTGGGTGTTTCTGATATAGTGGTCAGTTAGTGGGAGTATAAGGTGGGTGTTACTGATATAGTGGTCAGTTAGTGGGAGTATAAGGTGGGTGTTTCTGATATAGTGGTCAGTTAGTGGGAGTATAAGGTGGGTGTTTCTGATAAAGTGGTCAGTTAGTGGAGTATAAGGTGGGTGTTTCTGATAAAGTGGTCAGTTAGTGGAGTATAAGGTGGGTGTTTCTGATATAGTGGTCAGTTAGTGGGAGTATAAGGTGGGTGTTTCTGATATAGTGGTCAGTTAGTGGGAGTATAAGGTGGGTGTTTCTGATATAGTGGTCAGTTAGTGGGAGTATAAGGTGGGTGTTTCTGATATAGTGGTCAGTTAGTGGAGTATAAGGTGGGTGTTTCTGATATAGTGGTCAGTTAGTTAGTGGAAGTATAAGGTGGGTGTTTCTGATATAGTGGTCAGTTAGTGGGAGTATAAGGTGGGTGTTTCTGATATAGTGGTCAGTTAGTGGGAGTATAAGGTGGGTGTTTCTGATATAGTGGTCAGTTAGTGGGAGTATAAGGTGGGTGTTTCTGATATAGTGGTCAGTTAGTGGGAGTATAAGGTGGGTGTTTCTGATATAGTGGTAGTGGGAGTATAAGGTGGGTGTTTCTGATATAGTGGTCAGTTAGTGGGAGTATAAGGTGGGTGTTTTGATATAGTGGTCAGTTAGGGAGTATAAGGTGGGTGTTTCTGATATAGTGGTCAGTTAGTGGGAGTATGGTGGGTGTTTCTGATATAGTGGTCAGTTAGTGGGAGTATAAGGTGGGTGTTTCTGATATAGTGGTCAGTTAGTGGGAGTATAAGGTGGGTGTTTCTGATATAGTGGTCAGTTAATGGGAGTATAAGGTGGGTGTTTCTGATATAGTGGTCAGTTAGTGGGAGTATAAGGTGGGTGTTTCTGATATAGTGGTCAGTTAGTGGGAGTATAAGGTGGGTGTTTCTGATATAGTGGTCAGTTATGGGAGTATAAGGTGGGTGTTTCTGATATAGTGGTCAGTTAGTGGAGTATAAGGTGGGTGTTTCTGATATAGTGGTCAGTTAGTGGGAGTATAAGGTGGGTGTTTCTGATATAGTGGTCAGTTAGGGAGTATAAGGTGGGTGTTTCTGATATAGTGGTCAGTTAGTGGGAGTATAAGGTGGGTGTTTCTGATATAGTGGTCAGTTAGTGGGAGTATAAGGTGGGTGTTTCTGATATAGTGGTCAGTTAGTGGGAGTATAAGGTGGGTGTTTCTGATATAGTGGTCAGTTAGTGGGAGTATAAGGTGGGTGTTTCTGATATAGTGGTCAGTTAGTGGGAGTATAAGGTGGGTGTTTCTGATATAGTGGTCAGTTAGTGGGAGTATAAGGTGGGTGTTTCTGATATAGTGGTCAGTTAGTGGAGTATAAGGTGGGTGTTTCTGATATAGTGGTCAGTTAGTGGGAGTATAAGGTGGGTGTTTCTGATATAGTGGTCAGTTAGTGGGAGTATAAGGTGGGTGTTTCTGATATAGTGGTCAGTTAGTGGGAGTATAAGGTGGGTGTTTCTGATATAGTGGTCAGTTAGTGGGAGTATAAGGTGGGTGTTTCTGATATAGTGGTCAGTTAGTGGGAGTATAAGGTGGGTGTTTCTGATATAGTGGTCAGTTAGTGGGAGTATAAGGTGGGTGTTTCTGATATAGTGGTCAGTTAGTGGGAGTATAAGGTGGGTGTTTCTGATATAGTGGTCAGTTAGTGGAGGTATAAGGTGGGTGTTTCTGATATAGTGGTCAGTTAGTGGGAGTATAAGGTGGGTGTTTCTGATATAGTGGTCAGTTAGTGGGAGTATAAGGTGGGTGTTTCTGATATAGTGGTCAGTTAGTGGGAGTATAAGGTGGGGGTTTCTGATATAGTGGTCAGTTAGTGGGAGTATAAGGTGGGTGTTTCTGATATAGTGGTCAGTTAGTGGGAGTATAAGGTGGGTGTTTCTGATATAGTGGTCAGTTAGTGGGAGTATAAGGTGGGTGTTTCTGATATAGTGGTCAGTTAGTGGGAGTATAAGGTGGGTGTTTCTGATATAGTGGTCAGTTAGTGGGAGTATAAGGTGGGTGTTTCTGATATAGTGGTCAGTTAGTGGGAGTATAAGGTGGGTGTTTCTGATATAGTGGTCAGTTAGTGGGAGTATAAGGTGGGTGTTTCTGATATAGTGGTCAGTTAGTGGGAGTATAAGGTGGGTGTTTCTGATATAGTGGTCAGTTAGTGGGAGTATAAGGTGGGTGTTTCTGATATAGTGGTCAGTTAGTGGGAGTATAAGGTGGGTGTTTCTGATATAGTGGTCAGTTAGTGGGTGTTACTGATATAGTGGTCAGTTAGTGGAGTATAAGGTGGGTGTTTCTGATATAGTGGTCAGTTAGTGGGAGTATAAGGTGGGTGTTTCTGATATAGTGGTCAGTTATGGGAGTATAAGGTGGGTGTTTCTAATATAGTGGTCAGTTAGTGGAGTATAAGGTGGGTGTTTCTGATATAGTGGTCAGTTAGGGAGTATAAGGTGGGTGTTTCTGATATAGTGGTCAGTTAGTGGAGTATAAGGTGGGTGTTTCTGATATAGTGGTCAGTTAGTGGGAGTATAAGGTGGGTGTTTCTGATATAGTGGTCAGTTAGTGGAGTATAAGGTGGGTGTTTCTGATATAGTGGTCAGTTAGTGGAGTATAAGGTGGGTGTTTCTGATATAGTGGTCAGTTAGTGGAAGTATAAGGTGGGTGTTTCTGATATAGTGGTCAGTTAGTGGGAGTATAAGGTGGGTGTTTCTGATATAGTGGTCAGTTAGTGGGAGTATAAGGTGGGTGTTTCTGATATAGTGGTCAGTTAGTGGGAGTATAAGGTGGGTGTTTCTGATATAGTGGTCAGTTAGTGGGAGTATAAGGTGGGTGTTTCTGATATAGTGGTCAGTTAGTGGAGTATAAGGTGGGTGTTTCTGATATAGTGGTCAGTTAGTGGAGTATAAGGTGGGTGTTTCTGATATAGTGGTCAGTTAGTGGAGTATAAGGTGGGTGTTTCTGATATAGTGGTCAGTTAGTGGGAGTATAAGGTGGGTGTTTCTGATATAGTGGTCAGTTAGTGGGAGTATAAGGTGGGTGTTTCTGATATAGTGGTCAGTTAGTGGGAGTATAAGGTGGGTGTTTCTGATATAGTGGTCAGTTAGTGGGAGTATAAGGTGGGTGTTTCTGATATAGTGGTCAGTTAGTGGGAGTATAAGGTGGGTGTTTCTGATATAGTGGTCAGTTAGTGGGAGTATAAGGTGGGTGTTTCTGATATAGTGGTCAGTTATGGGAGTATAAGGTGGGTGTTTTCTAATATAGTGGTCAGTTAGTGGGAAGTATAAGGTGGGTGTTTCTGATATAGTGGTCAGTTAGTGGGAGTATAATGTGGGTGTTTCTGATATAGTGGTCAGTTAGTGGAAGTATAAAGGTGGGTGTTTCTGATATAGTGGTCAGTTAGTGGGAGTATAAGGTGGGTGTTTCTGATATAGTGGTCAGTTAGTGGAGTATAAGGTGGGTGTTTCTGATATAGTGGTCAGTTAGTGGAGTATAAGGTGGGTGTTTCTGATATAGTGGTCAGTTAGTGGGAGTATAAGGTGGGTGTTTCTGATATAGTGGTCAGTTAGTGGAGTATAAGGTGGGTGTTTCTGATATAGTGGTCAGTTAGTGGGAGTATAAGGTGGGTGTTTCTGATATAGTGGTCAGTTAGTGGAGTATAAGGTGGGTGTTTCTGATATAGTGGTCAGTTAGTGGAAGTATAAGGTGGGTGTTTCTGATATAGTGGTCAGTTAGTGGGAGTATAAGGTGGGTGTTTCTGATATAGTGGTCAGTTAGTGGAGTATAAGGTGGGTGTTTCTGATATAGTGGTCAGTTAGTGGGAGTATAAGGTGGGTGTTTCTGATATAGTGGTCAGTTAGTGGGAGTATAAGGTGGGTGTTTCTGATATAGTGGTTATAGAATAGTTATGTATTATATATAGTCAACATCAACTCACAGTTTCACAACAACTCCAGCACTGTGTCACTCTCTCCTCCACCCTCTCTGTTCAGCATTTACACTAACGTGGTGTGTGATGTCACCGCTGATGTCAGAAATGTTGTGTTCTAGCTTAAACTGCTAATGCTAACAGTAGCTATGTTTAGCTAGCTGTGCTCTATTGCGACGGCCGGCCACTGCAACCATTTGACGTCACTACCCGCTGTGCACGCCTATTTTACAGAAAATCCGATAAATCTGTTGCTTTTGTGATTTTTGTCAAAGTGTCTTAATAATTTAGTCATTACATCATATTAAGGCTAACAAGAGTTACCAGCCGGGATTCCCTTTAAGGGAGTGTTATTCCAGTCCTACAGGGGGTTCTGATACCAGCTCATACAGTCTGAGCAGTGTGTTTGTTGAGCAGACAAAGGGAGTTTATACTTTTATTTGTTTTGTTTGTCTGTTTGTTTTGATTGGTTATAATGGAGTACAAATCATCAACACTTGCCTGGATCTGGACTTACTGCAGTACGTGTGTCAAACAACTACCATCAGTTAGTCCCACACTGTATTTTGGGTTGGTTAAAGGGTAACCACCATACTTTGTTTAGGTAAACCAAAAATGTTACATATACACACTGATACAGGAATTCTGTGACGATGCCGATATACGGTATTGTACAAATCTGCACATGCCGAAGCTGATATACAGATTTATAAAATAAGGAATTATTAGACATCCCCAATTAACATCATCAACAAATGTAACATTTATTTGTATAATATTTAAACTTTTACCTGTATGCAAATAATAAACTGTTAGAAACGTATGTTTATAATGTACTAAACGTCAAACACTTTTTAAATAATAAATTTAATGAAATATTAGTTTTACTCAAACTAGCGCAACCAGCGCTGCTCTGTGTTCTTCTGGCATGCAGTAAACACATCAACAAGTATCGGTATGAAATCTAAGCATCAGCCTAACACCGATTATTTTTTAAAAAATTTTTTAAATTCATAAATTTTTAAATATTATGGTTCTAGACTGCCACCTGCTGCTAACTGATCATGGTTATTACATAGGCAGATAGAAATCTTCAGAACTCACCCAGAGGAACCATCAGGAGAGGTGAATGTGTAGGAGAGGTTTCTGTGTAGTTCTTTCTCCATCTCACTCTTTCTTTCAGTGCTACAAACAATCACACACAGAGTACATGTCAATACACAATAATTTCTTCAGAGTAAAATGAAGAATTTGCAGTAATGACTGTATTCCTTTAAGACGGGTACTGCAGATCAAATTCTATATATCAGAGAGACATGTCCCCTCCATCCCTGACCTGAAACTCACATGGGTTGCCAGGTGGAGGACGCTGAACCTATACAAATCAGTGCAACATTAGACAATAGTTAGCAAAGTCCTATACTGTGAATTAATCTGTTAATATTTACGTTACACTGTTTTATTTTCTACATATTAACCAGTTCATGTGTATTTCAATAACTCTGTCAGCAGTGTTGGCTAGTGTTCATAGCTGGATGGTTCGGTTGCCAAAGCTTTCTGCTAGGTTGATTGCTGTCGAGGACGTTTCAGTTATCTAGAAACCCGAGGTTACCAGTTGTAAATTGAACTTTGTCTGTCATTTGAGATCAGTTTACAAGTGAGAGATTTTAAACAACACTACAAGCTGACTGACACACTACATAATAGCGAGTGATTATACATCACAGCTATTTCATCATTTAGTACAATAATTGTTACATAATGTTCCTTTAAAAGCTCTGCTCCGATATCTTCCTCACATTCTCTCTTTTTATTCACTCACTTCACCAGATTTCTTCACAAACTCTCATAAACACCCTTCACTATTATTAACCACATTGTTACTGATACTGATATATAAAAATGATATCTGCTCTGATTCTCTGACCTGTATTGTAGTTAATTAAAAACAAGTTCAGACTGAAACTAATATTAGTGTTTTAATATAATGAAATCAGGATTATTCTATAAGTTTTATTAATTTATTAGTAATATATTTTCCTCACAAACATTCCATACTTGTCTTGTTTTCCTGAAAATGACTTCATGGTTAAGTTCAGAGTTATTTGACCGAGAGCAAACATATTTAACCTCAAAACTACACACTATTCAATTACATCATTATGAACACAGACATCACATTTCAATCTGGGAGATTTTACAACAGCGGCTAATAAAACTGGACATTCTTTTAAATAATAAACTCCTACATTTATTTAAAGCCTAAGTAGATTCTTATTTAATGTCTTAGTTCCAGCTAAGAGTCAGAAGTTTAAAGGATAAGCCACAGCTAATATGTAAATGTCAAACACATAAATAAAGACTTGTGACTATTAATAGTCAGAAAACGTTTTATTTTTTACAAAGTCAAGGAACACGGCTTAAAAGTCTGTTTAGCCCCGCCCACTGTTCGGAAACGACGTAGATGGTGGACAACACACTGGAAGATGCACTCACGGTAATGCAAAATGACAGAAAGGTGTTGGTGTTTTTGGCTGCACTAATTCAATGCGTTGAATTAAAGATCTCAAAATATCCAGAAAGTGGACTAAATTTAAACTTTAATAACAGATAAGGGTTTTTATGATTGGGTGATGTCTGTTTACTTCATGGACATCATCTTCTTTGAGAAGCTCATTGTGCTTGAGATAAAGTTTTACATCTCCATTAGGATGTTTGCCAGGGACACACATGGAAATAACGTTGCTGGTTGAACTTAAACAATGACATTGTGTTTAGTTGTTCTTCTGAACCCCTCTAGGTCTCAGTTATAATAGTTTTATACTTACTGATGAATCAGCTACTGTATATGTAGTTGGTCTGATTTAGATTTAATTTAGATAAAATTCTATCTGCTTTGTTTGCTGTGTTCTTCATTTAGTTTTTCATACTTTTCTTGTTATATACAACTGTTATCTTGAGTCAGACTGCTTCATGTTACCCTGAACTCAGCACCTCCACCATCACTGGAGTTATTAATAGCTTTTTCCTTTTGGGTTTTTCGTTATTCAAAAACAAGGCAAATCTTTTTTTTTTTGAGTAGCAAATTCTTGCGGTGGGGCGGCGCAGCACCTCTTGGCATAGCACGGCGCAAGGTCAGGTACATTAGCCGATCCGTATTGATTGAGTTCACATGATCACTCATCACAATTTACTACTTAGCACATAGTACCCACTTACTTCATCACCATATCTAGTTATTCAACATACAAGGAGACTATGAAGAAAACAAGAGCTCTTTTAATGAAAAAGTATATATTTCAGTTTTCTGTGCTTTAATACACTTCAAATTCTGGAACATGTTGCAATATTTTTACCAAGATATTTGGCATATGGTCACTGAAAATGTCCCTTAAACAGAATTTAAACTTAAAAATACTTGACAATTTGTAGGCATGTGGCATATTATGTGTCTTAAATACATTAGACATTATAAATAACATTAAAGCTCTAGTTTCTAGAATATATTAACTGTTCTTTCAGGACAATACAATAATATCACTCTAAATTACAAAACTTTGCAGCAAGTAATCCTGATACCTGATCATAGAGGAAATGTACATTATTAGAATAATCCTGCAGTCAATGTACAGAGACTATTTCATTGTCATATTTCAATGTAGTTATGCCCCGTCACTCTGGAACATTCTGACAACAAAACATATAAACAGTTTGTGATTAATATCAATTTTAACCTCTTAACCGTACCCCCTTTTTTTACCAATTTCCGCCTGAAAATACATACCCAAATCTTGAAGCTTTTCACTGAAACACTGCGTAAATTAGTGTAATTTTCAAGATGTAATGTTCCTGAAAAGCCTTCAAATTTGTACTAGAAGCACTAAAAGGCATTGAAATTAATCTGCAATGCTCCAAATATGCTGAAAACAACAAAAAAAAACAGGCGCTTTTCTAATTTTTATTTTAAAATTTAAATTTTAGTGCCTACCAAAAATAGAGTTTATGTGTCCCCAGACTTTTTCCTTTAGAAAAGTGTTTCTGCATGTGTCTACAGTCACCAGAAAAAAATTGGAGTTGATTTCTTTTACTGATTTGAAGTTATTCAAGCTGGAGTAGAGAGTGAACAGGGGGTCCCCCCCCACTGGTCTATTGGGGTGTCCAAGGTCCCCCAACCTCCCCAAAATGAAAACAGCTGATTTTACTGCAAAAAAAATATGTATATATGTGTATATGTTATATTCTTACAACTCCCACATCTAAAAATGTGTTTATTCACTTTCCTTGACAAAATAATGTCATGTATGATTTTTAGGCCATTTTTTACCATATTTTACATGTTTATTATAAGTCCATAACTAAATTATCTTCCTGGAAACTCAGTCAGTTTATAACTCAGACTGTACTTTTATTTTGGTATCGTTTGGAGCTGTTTATCTGGTGTAAAACTCCCTCTGCTGCCCGATTTCAGTAGATCGCCGCCGTTACTCTTCCTTTTGAGTTTTACTAATCACTCTTAAACATCATAAAATATGGTTTTCTTTGGTTTGGGACTTTGTTTAGGGTTCATAGTTAATGTTTTGATCGTTGTTTTGTGTCTGTGTATCTCCTGCGTGGCGCGTTTTCTCTCTGCGCTCTGCGCACTGAATGCGCGCTGAGTCTCAAAAACCCACCCGTTTTTCTAACCCACCCGTTTTTCTAACCCACCCACCTTCTCGGGTACGCGTCCAGATATCTCCGCGCCTGATTGGTCCACAGACTTGGTTGACACGTTTTTGGAAAGAGGAAGGGCGGGACTATTAGGGGAAAGTGGCAAAAATGCGGATTTCGAACTGTAAGATATTTTAATACATTTTTTAATTCGAAGGTTTTTGTTCTGACCTGTCGAAACTCCGGAGTAGTCCTTCCACAAAATGGCGGATTATTAACGATCGGATTGATGGAAAAACACAAGTTTGGTCTCGTTTTGAAGCTGACACTCTGAGGTACGTGGCTGGTCTGTTGTGGTTTTGGTGGTGCGTCCCTGTGGCGGCTGGGAGCCTTTACGCGTGGGAGAAACGCAGAAGTAGTGGCGGCGCTAGGGGGCGTGTTACTGTTCGGAAAAGCTATTCTTTATTTTTTATTTAAATACTGCTACATTTCAGAGTATAATAGCTTACACCATCGTAATCCTGAGGGTCTCCCCGTTCGTTTGATGTGTAATATGTCCAGATTGGCCAAAAGATGGCTTTACGAAAAATAAAAATGTCCGTAGTGTACCTAATATTTTGTCATACTAACGCTAGTTTTTGACCAAAATATTTATTTTCTGAATGACAATAAAGAAAAAATGGCAAAACGACCGAAAAGTAGAGATTCTAAGCTTTCATATGGTACCTTGATTGTCTTTGGTGGGACTGTAGATCTTCAGATATTTCCTTAAATATATTTATTTTTGATTCGCGTTAAGTGGTTAACTACTGCCTGAATACACCCTGGACTGATATCTGTTAATATTATGAACATTTAATGCCACTTAATGTGTTAAATTATAATTATCACTAAAATACATTTGAACATGTTGGTGATTGGATGCCATTTACTTAAAAACTGTTCAGTAGAATCACTTCATAATTCATATGTACACAGTGTTCTAGACTCTGAACTGATATCTGTTGATTTTATGGACTACTATTAGAAATTGTTGTTTTTAAAGCTGTGAATTTTACTTGAAAACTCTTTTATCAGCTCTGCATGTGGAATGACTCTTACAAACTAGTGTATAGCAGCTGTGCACTCACAGTTCAGGTGCGGCTAGTTTAACTGCGTATTGGCGATAGGCGGCTTACCCGCAGTTTAAAGTTGATGGGGGGGGACAGGCAAGTGGGCAACCGGAATCAGTGAACGCTTATAAAAAACAGACCCACCCCAATCCAACACTCGAGCACAAAGAAATTCACTCGAGCACAGAAAGCAGTTGAAGGTGATGTACATGGCGCACGAGGACAGCTATTGAATCGAGAGTGAAAAAAGGTGGTTTGAGCGGGATATGATGATAAACACACACGCAGGACTTCTTTCTGTGCTCACGAGTTTCACGTTTACGCTCACGGGAGGGATATTTACACACGCAAATTGTTAAAAGTTTATATTTTGCATCTTGTGTTTTTGAGCCCTCTAGTTTTGACATTCACAATTCCCACACCTGCCAGTTACCTCTAAAACTGCGTTTAGCTGCGTCCTCCATTTAAAACTAGTCACAGCATGAAGATGGACGGACAGTGATAAAAACCAGTTTCGTTACATTCGTTTAGACGGCTCCCTGGCTCTCTGCTCGTAGCCTGTTTGAAGAGGTTAACACTAGCGCTATGATTGGTCGAAGTCTTCTTTTCCCTAAAGGTTGCTGCCCATAGACGACCCATGGCCTTGCGCGCGAATGCACAGACAGGTGAACTCTATGCCATTAGAGGCTTTTTGCATATTTTTAAGTGACTAATCGTAGCAGCGTAGTTTGATGTTTAAATGTGTATCTGCTACGTAAAATGCGTAAAGGTTGGCAGATCTGACCATGGAATATAAAATACAGAAAATAATGAGTACTTGAATAAATGAACATAGAAGATAGAATATAACGGACATTAATAAAATATTTATTTATTATTATTTTCTTTATTTATTTAGTTTTGTCACAATCGTTCCTTCGTAGTTCCTTGCCTTTATTACAGACATGCAGGCCAAATTATAAACACGAAATACTATCATAGTTAACCAAACCATCTCAAGTGCATCCAAACAAAACCTTTAGCCTCAGTACCAGTTAAGGAAACATTACTTTATCTGTTTCTGCCTCTATGAGTCTAAGACTCCAAACCAGTAGAGACTAAACTGTCCTAGTTAGTCTTCATTTTTTTGTCTACTTATATTTGTCTGTAAGTAGATAAATAGTAGATAAATTCTAGAAAACGTGAAAAATTCAACAGTTTCAGTTACACTTACTACAAATAATCAGTGGTCAAAGGGGCTTGGACAGCAGCCTGGGCCTTCATGTGGAGTTCTTATGAAGGAGAGTGAGATGGCGGGAGTGGTGGGACTATGGTGGGAGCTGGAGAAAGATGCTCTAGTGAAGGTTATGTCTTTTTCACACTCAGAAAGAACAGTTTGTTTTAGAAACTTAAGAGATTCAAATTCTTTTCATTTTCTTGTTCTGCTTTCTCCACAATCACTGACCTGCTGTGTTCATACGAATTCCCTTCTCCCAGAGCTTACCGCCATCCTCTGAAATTCAAATATCATCAATCAAATCAACTAAAAACTTCAGCTGCACAAAAGCTGAACTCCATACCTGACGGTCAGTTTGTACTGAACAGTTACAGCATCTCAGCACTGAACTCTGAGTTTTATATGCAATGTTTGGGGGCAATTTTTCCTTACAACACCCTCCATGTAGCCCTCCACTATGAATATATTTCAAATATCTGGAAACTATCAGAAAACATTGTCTCAGATGTTATACAGTGTATTAATAACACTAATAACTTTGTGTCAGACAGTTTTTACAGGCTTTAAACTTTTCAGACGTCTGGTTCCATTCACCTCCACTGTGAACACACTTAGTAATCTCATCTATAGTTTCTCTATGAATGACTTTGTTTACATCTTAACGACTAAATTATGTATAAATGATGTACAACTGCTGAATTGTACTTACCTTCCTCTCCTGGAGGTCTTCTTTCCAACCTTGTGGCGGAGATGTTGAAACTCCACCATCTCCTCGTCCTTCAAATACCAGGACCTCCAGAGGCTCATACTCGCTCCCTGTTAATTCATCTATCCATCTCACTCACTTCATTTCCTGCACCTGCATCTTCCTCAATTCTTTCTTCAAAATCTGACTGATCAGGCAGATTCTGGTTCATTCTGTAAAATTCATCAGTGAAACATCAACATAAGCATCACTGTCTTCAGAACTTACACACCGACATCAATGGTGCATTTTAAGTCAGGTTTTTTTGTGATGTCACAAAAGATCAGCACATTTAGGTATATATATATATATATATACAACCATATATATATACATACACCCAGCTTTATGAAATAAGGAATTATTAGACATCCCAAATTAACATTGTTATAATATTTGAACTTTTTTTGACTGATAAATATGCCGTGCACTATTTTTGTTAAAGCAAGCAATTCTGAACACTAGACTTTCAAAAGAGAACAAACTGGCTGACACACTATATAGTGCACTATTTCTGTAATAGTGAGCAAATCTGAACACTAGACTTTCAAAAGAGAACAAACTGACTGACACACTATATAGTGCACTATTTCTGTAATAGTGAGCAATTCTGAACACTAGACTTTCAAAAGAGAACAAACTGGCTGACACTATATAGTGCACTATTTCTGTAATAGTGAGCAATTCTGAACACTAGACTTTCAAAAGAGAACAAACTGGCTGACACTATATAGTGCACTATTTCTGTAATAGTGAGCTATTCTGAACACTAGACTTTCAAAAGAGAACAAACTGACTGACACACTATATAGTGCACTATTTCTGTAATAGTGAGCAATTCTGAACACTAGACTTTCAAAAGAGAACAAACTGGCTGACACACTATATAGTGCACTATTTCTGTAAAAGTGAGCAATTCTGAACACGACTTTCAAAAGAGAACAAACTGGCTGACACACTATATAGTGCACTATTTCTGTAATAGTGAGCAATTCTGAACACTAGACTTTCAAAAGAGAACAAACTGACTGACACACTATATAGTGCACTATTTCTGTAATAGTGAGCAATTCTGAACACTAGACTTTCAAAAGAGAACAAACTGACTGACACACTATATAGTGCACTATTTCTGTAAAAGTGAGCAATTCTGAACACTAGACTTTCAAAAGAGAACAAACTGGCTGACACTATATAGTGCACTATTTCTGTAATAGTGAGCAAATCTGAACACTAGACTTTCAAAAGAGAACAAACTGACTGACACTATATAGTGCACTATTTCTGTAATAGTGAGCAATTCTGAACACTAGACTTTCAAAAGAGAACAAACTGGCTGACACACTATATAGTGCACTATTTCTGTAATAGTGAGCAAATCTGAACACTAGACTTTCAAAAGAGAACAAACTGACTGACACTATATAGTGCACTATTTCTGTAAAAGTGAGCAATTCTGAAGACGACTTTCAAAAGAGAACAAACTGGCTGACACACTATATAGTGCACTATTTCTGTAAAAGTGAGCAATTCTGAACACGACTTTCAAAAGAGAACAAACTGACTGACACACTATATAGTGCACTATTTCTGTAATAGTGAGCAATTCTGAACACTAGACTTTCAAAAGAGAACAAACTGGCTGACACTATATAGTGCACTATTTCTGTAATAGTGAGCAAATCTGAACACTAGACTTTCAAAAGAGAACAAACTGACTGACACTATATAGTGCACTATTTCTGTAATAGTGAGCAATTCTGAACACTAGACTTTCAAAAGAGAACAAACTGGCTGACACTATATAGTGCACTATTTCTGTAATAGTGAGCAAATCTGAACACTAGACTTTCAAAAGAGAACAAACTGACTGACACTATATAGTGCACAATTTCTGTAAAAGTGAGCAATTCTGAACACGACTTTCAAAAGAGAACAAACTGGCTGACACACTATATAGTGCACTATTTCTGTAAAAGTGAGCAATTCTGAACACGACTTTCAAAAGAGAACAAACTGGCTGACACACTATATAGTGCACTATTTCTGTAATAGTGAGCAAATCTGAACACTAGACTTTCAAAAGAGAACAAACTGGCTGACACTATATAGTGCACTATTTCTGTAATAGTGAGCAATTCTGAACACTAGACTTTCAAAAGAGAACAAACTGGCTGACACACTATATAGTGCACTATTTCTGTAAAAGTGAGCAATTCTGAACACTAGACTTTCAAAAGAGAACAAATTGGCTGACACACTATATAGTGCACTATTTCTGTAATAGTGAGCAATTTTGAACACTGGACTTTCAAAAAACTGGCTGTCGTGTTGTTTTAGGAGAAGCAACTTAGCTTCTGTTTCTTTAATCTCTAATCTCACAGCTATTTTATTATTTAGTACAACAATTGTTGCATAATGTTTCTTTAAAAGCTCTGCTCCGATATCCTCCTCACATTCTCTCTTTTTATTCACTCACTTCACCAGATTTCTTCACAAACTCTTATAAACACCCTTCACTAATATTAACCACATTGTTACTGATTCTGATATATAAAAATGATATCTGCTCTGATTCTCTGACCTGTATTGTGTTTAATTAAAAACAAGTTCAGACTGAAACTAATATTAGTGTTTTAATATAATGAAATCAGGATTATTCTATAAGTTTTATTCATTTATAAGTAATATACTTTCCTCACAAACATTCCAGATTACTATTATACTGATGTTTTACTTTAAGAGGAATTTCCAGCAGTAGCTGAGTAAAATAAACAGTCTGGAGTTTAGGAGATAGTAATATTATATGCCTCTGTAAGTCCACATATATTAGATGTATGTGTTATTCTTGGTCATTTGAACAATTTTATGTGTTTTAAGTGTTTTTTGTGAAGTCCAGATGCTGAATTGGGCACAAAAACAGTCCAGACTGAAAATGTAAAATAGAAATACTAATAATATTTTAATATAATAGCATTGGTGTCGTTTATGAGTTTTAATCATTTTTATCAAAATATTTTCCTCAAAATATCACAGTGAGTACATACTAGCCTGTTATTATACTGAGGTTCCACTTTAAGAGGGATTTCCAGCAGCAGTTGAATAACATGAACAAACAGCCTGAAGTTTAGTATAAATTACTGGTTTTATTCCTCTGTTCATGTGTTTTTATGTGTTTGTAGGTGTTTTGTGAAGTCCAGCCGCTGAATTAGACCCAATAAAAGTCCCGCCGTTTTAAACGGTAACAGCGCGAGGAAGAGTCGGTTTAACGGTTTTTCCTGAGGTAGCGGTCCGGAGTCTCAGCCCACACATATCTGTGAGTAAAACTCAGTAAAACATACCAATTTTACCTCTTACTGTAAATAGAAACGAGTTAGAAATGAAAAATACAACAATATAAACCGTATTTTTACCGTGTGTGACTGAGAGTGAAGTCCTAGCTAGCTGGCTAATACCTGACAGGATTTACTACAGTTAGCTCGCCGGCTAGTTAGTTATGATTTAGTTAAACTGTAATATTCGGTTCAGTTCATTTCTTATTGGACACTCACTGGTAGCTGTAGCGCAATATTTGATATTTATCACAATTACAGCTGAATGGTGTGTTATTTTTAATAACTCAGACATTCATTGTATAAGAATTATGTTGCAGTAGGCTAACGTTAGCTTAGCCTAGCGACCGAATTACATAGCTAGCTAACTGGCTATCCAGGAGGACTAACGATTAATTATTGATTAAGTTTACTTTACCTGAAGACTCAAATCTGAAGAGATTTTAGTAACAAGAACGATTAGTTTCTTCTCAGCTACGAACAGCAGTAAGTATTAAACTGCTCCAAACACATAATAAAGAAACACTTCTCGTAATTCTTACCTCAAACTCAGCGTCTCTGCAGTAACACACTGAAGTAAAGCGCTCGTGTTGGTTCCTTATATATCCAGAGGTTCCCGCCCGCTGTGTAGGGGGTCGGAGGGGGGCTGGACGATGACGTCGAGACCCTTGTAGGCGGCAGGTATTAGTGCTGAGTTCTGGGGCCTCCAAGCTGTGTCCAGCAGGTAAAGAAGGTAGGACACAGTGTTCATACTTGTTTTCCTGAAAATGACTTCATGGTAAAGTCAGAGTTATTTGACCGAGAGCAAACATATTTAACCTCAAAACTACACACTATTCAATTACATCATTATGAACACAGACATCACATTTCAATCTGGGAGATTTTACAAAGGCGGCTAATAAAACTGGACATTCTCTTAAATAATAAACTCCTACATTTATTTAAAGCCTAAGTAGATTCTTATTTAATGTCTTAGTTCCAGCTAAGAGTCAGAAGTTTAAAGGATAAGCCACAGCTAATATGTAAATGTCATACACATAAATAAAGACTTGTGACTATTAATAGTCAGAAAACTATATATATATATATATATATATATATATATATATATATATATATATATATATATATATATATATATATAATAAAATAACATGACATGATGCAATAAAAGGTTAAATGTTTCAGTAGTTAATGATGAAGTAAATGCTATAAAATTCAGATTTTAAAATGTGACTATATGATGGTGTATTTCATAATCTGGATGTGTGAACAATGTAAGCTGAAAGCTGTATTTAAACTCAGGATTAAATCTGAAATGAGAACTTCCACTGAGGAGAGTCCTCAACCTCAAGTCCTCTGAGCACAGTTGTTATTAAATAACTAAACATGGTTTCAGCAGGAGAAGCAGGAAACGTCCCGGCACTGATTATACACTGCAATGTAAACGTAAATACACATTTTAAAGCAAACAGATAATAAATATAATAAATACAGACAATAAACTATTTCAGTACTGCACAACTATTCTAAACAACATACAGTAAAACTGACCAGCATTAACTTCAGGACTGCACAGACTAGACAGCAAGCGGGACATTTTTCTACGCAGGACTACAGGTTGCCCCCTACCACAACCGCTCTACACGTGATGCCATCACACACCTGATTCACACAACACTGACTCACCTGGACAATCGAAGGGTAATTCTGTTGAAGTGCTATTTGTGGACTACAGCTCAGCATTTAACACCATTATTCCCTCCAAACTCACCAAGTTAGAAGATCTAGGACTTCATTCCTGTGTCACTGCATCTCCAACTACCTGACGGACTGTCCACAAGCAGTGCGGGTAGACAAACATGTCTCACTCACCCTCGTTCTCAGCAGGGTTGTGTCCTGAGCCCCCTGCTGTTCTCACTGTACACTTACGATTGCATGACCACTTACAGCACTACCACCAAGTTAACAACACTGTTTTGGTGAGTATGATTTCAGACAATGACGAGAGAGCTTAGCTGGAGAAGATTAAACACCTGGTGCCAGGAGAATAATCTCCTCCTTAACATCAGCAAGACATTTACTGCAGCAGGAAGCATTAGACATGCTAGCACCATGCCTGGGTCAACAGAGCTGTTGTGAGAGGAGCAGACAGTTTCAAGTACCTTGGTGTTCACATCTCGCAGGTCCTGTCAAGGTGTCGCCACATCATCTCCCTGGTGAAGACGGCCATAAAGGCAAACACAGAGTAGGATCTTCTTCCCGCGGGCCATTTAGGCTCTGAATCAAGGACCACCTCATACACAAGACACAAATCACACACAAACACATCACTCCTGCTACATTGCACATCTCTATGTTGTACAATCACTTTTACACATTTTGCACTCATTTTGTACTTTACTCAGCAATGTTTATCCCCACACTGCAGACATCTGTAGATTTTCTATATTTCTGTATTGTTTATTTATGTGCATGCTAGCTTAAAAGGAAACAAATGTCTATAAATGAATTCAATTTACTGAACTATTGATTACTACAGTACTGATTATTACACACGGGTGCAAACAATGATCATCTATATGTAATTATTATTCATTAAAGAACCCGTAAAGCATGTAGTAGAGCTGGGATAGAACAATATTTATAAACTCTAACTCTCTGTTATAGATTAGTAGATGCTTTATGGGCACACCACTGGTCACCTTTTTACGTTAAGACCACCTCAAAAAAGTATATTTTTATATACTTACTGGTCACTTATTAATGATTAGTTAGTCATACTCAAGACTCTTCATCAATGACCAGTTTTATCGTGTTAAACTCTTTGTATAATAATAAGTTAAATAAAATATTCCTTTTACTCAAACTAGCACAACCAGGGTCGCTCTGTGTTCTTCAGGCATACATTAGGCGCATCAACAAGTATCGTTTTGAAATCTTAGTTGAAATCTTAATTATTTTTTATAATTATTTTTTATAATTACCAGCAGATATATTGTTGATACATTAATACATTGTATTGTGCCTCCCTGTTTGGGTGGTGGACCATCGACATGTTATTTTTTTATTACAGATGCCGATGTTTAGAGGTCAGGGTCAGACAGTGGTCGCTATGTGTTGCCGGTTTTTTGGGCTGATATCTATTTCCACTTTATTTGCTGCTAAAATGTCACACTAATAACAAGGGGCTGCACAACATTTTTGAACTTAACATAATTTATTGAAAACAAGAAACAAGCAAAATGTTATCTGCCCCCCAAAAATACAGTATGACCATATTACTGCTGAACGAGTGTAACATACATCTTTTTATACCCATAACAAACAAATGCATTGAAAAATACATATACTTGGAAGTATTTGGAAAGCCCTTTGGACCTTTACACCTACAAAGATGTCCATGTTAAGACGTCAAGTTTGAACGTCTTAAGACAACAAAAAATTACCTGTTAATGTGGCACTTTTGGACGCGCAACGGAGAGAGAAAGAGAGACACAGAGACAGCACGGGCGACGGAGAGAGAGAGAGACAGAGACAGTGCGTGTGACGGAGAGAGAGAGAGAGAGACACAGAGACAGTGTGTGTGACGGAGAGAAAGAGAGACACAGAGACAGTGCGTGTGACGGAGAGAGAGAGACACACACAGAGACAGTGTGTGTGACGGAGAGAGAGACACACAGAGACAGTGTGTGTGACGGAGAGAGAGAGAGAGAGAGACACAGAGACAGTGTGTGTGACGGAGAGAGAGACAGACACAGAGACAGTGCGTGTGACGGAAAGAGAGAGAGAGACACACAGAGACAGTGTGTGTGACGGAGAGAGAGAGAGACACACAGAGACAGTGTGTGTGACGGAGAGAGAGAGAGAGACACACACAGAGACAGAGTGTGTGACGGAGAGAGAGAGAGACACACAGAGACAGAGTGTGTGACGGAGAGAGAGAGAGACAGACACAGAGACAGTGCGTGTGACGGAAAGAGAGAGAGAGACACACAGAGACAGTGTGTGTGACGGAGAGAGAGAGAGACACACAGAGACAGTGTGTGTGACGGAGAGAGAGAGAGAGACACACACAGAGACAGAGTGTGTGACGGAGAGAGAGAGAGACACACAGAGACAGTGTGTGTGACGGAGAGAGAGAGAGACAGAGACAGTGCGTGTGACGGAGAGAGAGAGAGAGAGACACAGAGACAGTGTGTGTGACGGAGAGAAAGAGAGACACAGAGACAGTGCGTGTGACGGAGAGAGAGAGACACACACAGAGACAGTGTGTGTGACGGAGAGAGAGACACACAGAGACAGTGTGTGTGACGGAGAGAGAGAGAGAGAGAGACACAGAGACAGTGTGTGTGACGGAGAGAGAGACAGACACAGAGACAGTGCGTGTGACGGAAAGAGAGAGAGAGACACACAGAGACAGTGTGTGTGACGGAGAGAGAGAGAGACACACAGAGACAGTGTGTGTGACGGAGAGAGAGAGAGAGACACACACAGAGACAGAGTGTGTGACGGAGAGAGAGAGAGACACACAGAGACAGTGTGTGTGACGGAGAGAGAGAGAGAGACACACAGAGACAGTGTGTGTGACGGAGAGAGAGAGAGAGAGACACACAGAGACAGTGTGTGTGACAGAGAGAGAGAGAGAGAGACACACAGAGACAGAGTGTGTGACGGAGAGAGAGAGAGAGACACACAGAGACAGTGTGTGTGACGGAGAGAGAGAGAGAGAGACACACAGAGACAGTGTGTGTGACGGAGAGAGAGAGAGAGAGACACACAGAGACAGTGTGTGTGACGGAGAGAGAGAGAGAGAGACACACAGAGACAGAGTGTGTGACGGAGAGAGAGAGAGAGACACACACAGAGACAGTGTGTGTGACGGAGAGAGAGAGAGAGAGACACACAGAGACAGAGTGTGTGACGGAGAGAGAGAGAGACACACACAGAGACAGTGTGTGTGACGCGCTGTAATGGTTGTTAACACAGCGGCTCTGTTCTGTTCTCTTCTCTTTACTCTTTCTTTAGTTGTGTTTAGCTCGAATGCTGGAAGCTGAATACTATCAGGGAGACTCTGGCTGCTCCAGTGAGATTTGCTGTGTAACAGTGACGTGCTAATGTGTGTACTACACTAGAGCAGTTAGCTTTAGCCCCCGAGCTAAGGAGTACAGCATTGGCTCTGGTTCACGTCTACAGACAGAACTAGAAACACATGACCACGTCGTTAAAAACGTCATTGTTCGCTAGAAATTGTTCATTTTCACTTATTTGGACGAACAGTTTCGGCTTCTGGTCCTTTACATGTGGCAGCAGCACGTTCCACCGGTACTACCAAAGGCTGATATTGGCCGATGCCGAGATATTTAAAAAATGGCAAATATCGGCCGACCGATACTCTCTACTCATGATTAGTCATTTTTAAAAGAAAATAATATTGCTGCTTTATTATTATGGTCAGTTGTTCTAGACTGCCCTCTGCTGCTGACTGATGTTCATTAGATAAACATATTAACCAGTTCATGTGTATTTTTACTAACTCTGTAAGCAGTGTTGACTAGATCCATGCTGCATGGTTGCCAAAGCTTTCTGTCAGGTTGATTGTTGTCGTGGTTGTGGCCCGTCCGTTTACCCATCATAAGTTGGACGTAGTTGGTCATTTGAGCTCAGTTTATAAGTGAGAGATTTCAAACTGGCTGGCACACTATATAGTGCACTATTTCTGTAATAGTGAGCAATTCTGAACACTAGACTTTCAAAAGAGAACAAACTGGCTGACACTACATAGTGCACTATTTCTGTTATAGTGAACTATTCTGAACACTAGACTTTCAAAAGAGAACAAACTGGCTGACACACTATATAGTGCACTATTTCTGTAATAGTGAGCAATTCTGAACACTAGACTTTCAAAAGAGAACAAACTGGCTGACACACTATATAGTGCACTATTTCTGTAATAGTGAGCAATTCTGAACACTAGACTTTCAAAAGAGAACAATCTGGCTGACACACTATATAGTGCACTATTACTGTAATAGTGAGCAATTCTGAACACTAGACTTTCAAAAGAGAACAAACTGGCTGACACTATATAGTGCACTATTTCTGTAATAGTCAGCAATTCTGAACAGTAGACTTTCAAAAGAGAACAAACTGGCTGACACACTATATAGTGCACTATTTCTGTAATAGTGAGCAATTCTGAACACTAGACTTTCAAAAGAGAACAATCTGGCTGACACGCTATATAGTGCACTATTACTGTAATAGTGAGCTATTCTGAACACTAGACTTTCAAAAGAGAACAAACTGGCTGACACACTATATAGTGCACTATTTCTGTAATAGTGAGCAATTCTGAACACTAGACTTTCAAACGAGAACAAACTGGCTGACACACTATATAGTGCACTATTTCTGTAGTAGTGAGCAATTCTGAACATTAGACTTTCAAAAGAGAACAAACTGGCTGACACTATATAGTGCACTATTTCTGTAATAGTGAGCAATTCTGAACACTAGACTTTCAAAAGACAACAAACTGGCTGACACACTATATAGTGCACTATTTCTGTAATAGTGAGCAATTCTGAACACTAGACTTTCAAAAAAGAACAAACTGGCTGACACACTATATAGTGCACTATTTCTGTAATAGTGAGCAATTCTGAACACTAGACTTTCAAAAGAAACAAACTGGCTGACACACTATATAGTGCACTATTTCTGTCATAGTGAGCAATTCTGAACACTAGACTTTCAAAAGAGAACAAACTGGCAGACACACTATATAGTGCACTATTTCTGTAATAGTGAGCAATTCTGAACACTAGACTTTCAAAAAGAACAAACTGGCAGACACACTATATAGTGCACTATTTCTGTAATAGTGAGCAATTCTGAACACTAGACTTTCAAAAGAGAACAAACTGGCTGACACTATATAGTGCACTATTTCTGTAATAGTGAGCTATTCTGAACACTAGACTTTCAAAAGAGAACAAACTGGCTGACACACTATATAGTGCACTATTTCTGTAATAGTGAGCAATTCTGTACACTAGACTTTCAAAAGAGAACAAACTGGCTGACACTATATAGTGCACTATTTCTGTAATAGTGAGCAATTCTGTACACTAGACTTTCAAAAGAGAACAAACTGGCTGACACTATATAGTGCACTATTTCTGTAATAGTGAGCAATTCTGAACACTAGACTTTCAAAAGAGAACAAACTGGCTGACACACTATATAGTGCACTATTTCTGTAATAGTAAGCTATTCTGAACACTAGACTTTCAAAAGAGAAGAAACTAACTGACACACTATATAGTGCACTATTTCTGTAATAGTGAGCAATTCTGAACACTAGACTTTCAAAAGAGAACAAACTGGCTGACACACTATATAGTGCACTATTTCTGTAATAGTGAGCTATTCTGAACACTAGACTTTCAAAAGAGAACAAACTGGCTGACACACTATATAGTGCACTATTTCTGTCATACTGAGCAATTCTGAACACTAGACTTTCAAAAGAGAACAAACTGGCTGACACACTATATAGTGCACTATTTCTGTAATAGTGAGCAATTCTGAACACTAGACTTTCAAAAAAGAACAAACTGGCTGACACTATATAGTGCACTATTTCTGTAATAGTGAGCAATTCTGAACACTAGACTTTCAAAAGAGAACAAACTGGCTGACACACTATATAGTGCACTATTTCTGTAATAGTGAGCAATTCTGTACACTAGACTTTCAAAAGAGAACAAGCTGGCTGACACTATATAGTGCACTATTTCTGTAATAGTGAGCAATTCTGAACACTAGACTTTCAAAAGAGAACAAACTGGCTGACACACTATATAGTGCACTATTTCTGTAATAGTGAGCAATTCTGAACACTAGACTTTCAAAAGAGAACAAACTGGCTGACACACTATATAGTGCACTATTTCTGTAATAGTGAGCAATTCTGAACACTAGACTTTCAAAAGAGAACAAACTGGCTGACACACTATATAGTGCACTATTTCTGTAATAGTGAGCTATTCTGAACACTAGACTTTCAAAAGAGAACAAACTGGCTGACACACTATATAGTGCACTATTTCTGTAATAGTGAGCAATTCTGAACACTAGACTTTCAAAAGAGAACAAACTGGCTGACACTATATAGTGCACTATTTCGGTAATAGTGAGCAATTCTGAACACTAGACTTTCAAAAGAGAACAAACTGGCTGACACACTATATAGTGCACTATTTCTGTAATAGTGAGCAATTCTGAACACTAGACTTTCAAAAGAGAACAACAGGCTGACACACTATATAGTCTACTATTTCTGTAATAGTGAGCAATTCTGAACACTAGACTCTCAAAAGAGAACAAACTGGCTGACACACTATATAGTGCACTATTTCTGTAATAGTGAGCAATTCTGAACACTAGACTTTCAAATGAGAACAAACTGGCTGACACACTATATAGTGCAATATTTCTGTAATAGTGAGCAACTCTGAACACTAGACTTTCAAAAGAGAACAAACTGGCTGACACTATATAGTGCAATATTTCTGTAATAGTGAGCTATTCTGAACACTAGACTTTCAAAAGAGAACAAACTGGCTGACACTATATAGTGCACTATTTCTGTAATAGTGAGCAATTCTGAACACTAGACTTTCAAAGGAGAACAAACTGGCTGACACACTATATAGTGCACTATTTCTGTAATAGTGAGCAATTCTGAACACTAGACTTTCAAAAAAGAACAAACTGGCTGACACACTATATAGTGCACTATTTCTGTCATAGTGAGCAATTCTGAACACTCGACTTTCAAAAGAGAACAAACTGACTGACACACTTTATAGTGCACTATTTCTGTAATAGTGAGCTATTCTGAACACTAGACTTTCCAAAGAGAACAAACTGGCTGACACACTATATAGTGCACTATTTCTGTAATAGTGAGCAATTCTGAACACTAGACTTTCAAAAGAGAACAAACTGGCTGACAGACTATATAGTGCATTATTTCTGTAATAGTGAGCAATTCTGAACACTAGACTTTCAAAAGAGAACAAACTGGCTGACACTATATAGTGCACGATTTCTGTAATAGTGAGCATTTCTGAACACTAGACTTTCAAACGAGAACAAACTGGCTGACACAATATATAGTGCACGATTTCTGTAATAGTGAGCAATTCTGAACACTAGACTTTCAAAAAAGAACAAACTGGCTGACACATTATATAGTGCACTATTTCTGTAATAGTGAGCAATTCTGAACACTAGACTTTCAAAAGAGAACAAACTGGCTGACACTATATAGTGCACTATTTCTGTAATAGTGAGCTATTCTGAACACTAGACTTTCAAACGAGAACAAACTGGCTGACACACTATATAGTGCACTATTTCTGTAATAGTGAGCAATTCTGAACACTAGACTTTCAAAAGAGAACAAACTGGCTGACACTATATAGTGCACTATTTCTGTAATAGTGAGCAATTCTGAACACTAGACTTTCAAAAGAGAACAAACTGGCTGACACTATATAGTGCACTATTTCTGTAATAGTGAGCAATTCTGAACAGTAGACTTTCAAAAGAGAACAAATTGGCTGACACACTATATAGTGCACTATTTCTGTAATAGTGAGCAATTCTGAACACTAGACTTTCAAAAGAGAACAAACTGGCTGACACACTATATAGTGCACTATTTCTGTAATAGTGAGCAATTCTGAACACTAGACTTTCAAAAGAGAACAAACTAGCTGACACACTATATAGTGCACTATTTCTGTAATAGTGAGCAATTCTGAACACTAGACTTTCAAAAGAGAACAATCTGGCTGACACACTATATAGTGCACTATTACTGTAATAGGTGAGCAATTCTGAACACTAGACTTTCAAAAGAGAACAAACTGGCTGACACTATATAGTGCACTATTTCTGTAATAGTCAGCAATTCTGAACAGTAGACTTTCAAAAGAGAACAAACTGGCTGACACACTATATAGTGCACTATTTCTGTAATAGTGAGCAATTCTGAACACTAGACTTTCAAAAGAGAACAATCTGGCTGACACGCTATATAGTGCACTATTACTGTAATAGTGAGCTATTCTGAACACTAGACTTTCAAAAGAGAACAAACTGGCTGACACACTATATAGTGCACTATTTCTGTAATAGTGAGCAATTCTGAACACTAGACTTTCAAACGAGAACAAACTGGCTGACACACTATATAGTGCACTATTTCTGTAGTAGTGAGCAATTCTGAACATTAGACTTTCAAAAGAGAACAAACTGGCTGACACTATATAGTGCACTATTTCTGTAATAGTGAGCAATTCTGAACACTAGACTTTCAAAAGACAACAAACTGGCTGACACACTATATAGTGCACTATTTCTGTAATAGTGAGCAATTCTGAACACTAGACTTTCAAAAAAGAACAAACTGGCTGACACACTATATAGTGCACTATTTCTGTAATAGTGAGCAATTCTGAACACTAGACTTTCAAAAGAAAACAAACTGGCTGACACACTATATAGTGCACTATTTCTGTCATAGTGAGCAATTCTGAACACTAGACTTTCAAAAGAGAACAAACTGGCAGACACACTATATAGTGCACTATTTCTGTAATAGTGAGCAATTCTGAACACTAGACTTTCAAAAAAGAACAAACTGGCAGACACACTATATAGTGCACTATTTCTGTAATAGTGAGCAATTCTGAACACTAGACTTTCAAAAGAGAACAAACTGGCTGACACTATATAGTGCACTATTTCTGTAATAGTGAGCTATTCTGAACACTAGACTTTCAAAAGAGAACAAACTGGCTGACACACTATATAGTGCACTATTTCTGTAATAGTGAGCAATTCTGTACACTAGACTTTCAAAAGAGAACAAACTGGCTGACACTATATAGTGCACTATTTCTGTAATAGTGAGCAATTCTGTACACTAGACTTTCAAAAGAGAACAAACTGGCTGACACTATATAGTGCACTATTTCTGTAATAGTGAGCAATTCTGAACACTAGACTTTCAAAAGAGAACAAACTGGCTGACACACTATATAGTGCACTATTTCTGTAATAGTAAGCTATTCTGAACACTAGACTTTCAAAAGAGAAGAAACTAACTGACACACTATATAGTGCACTATTTCTGTAATAGTGAGCAATTCTGAACACTAGACTTTCAAAAGAGAACAAACTGGCTGACACACTATATAGTGCACTATTTCTGTAATAGTGAGCTATTCTGAACACTAGACTTTCAAAAGAGAACAAACTGGCTGACACACTATATAGTGCACTATTTCTGTCATACTGAGCAATTCTGAACACTAGACTTTCAAAAGAGAACAAACTGGCTGACACACTATATAGTGCACTATTTCTGTAATAGTGAGCAATTCTGAACACTAGACTTTCAAAAAAGAACAAACTGGCTGACACTATATAGTGCACTATTTCTGTAATAGTGAGCAATTCTGAACACTAGACTTTCAAAAGAGAACAAACTGGCTGACACACTATATAGTGCACTATTTCTGTAATAGTGAGCAATTCTGTACACTAGACTTTCAAAAGAGAACAAGCTGGCTGACACTATATAGTGCACTATTTCTGTAATAGTGAGCAATTCTGAACACTAGACTTTCAAAAGAGAACAAACTGGCTGACACACTATATAGTGCACTATTTCTGTAATAGTGAGCAATTCTGAACACTAGACTTTCAAAAGAGAACAAACTGGCTGACACACTATATAGTGCACTATTTCTGTAATAGTGAGCTATTCTGAACACTAGACTTTCAAAAGAGAACAAACTGGCTGACACACTATATAGTGCACTATTTCTGTAATAGTGAGCAATTCTGAACACTAGACTTTCAAAAGAGAACAAACTGGCTGACACTATATAGTGCACTATTTCGGTAATAGTGAGCAATTCTGAACACTAGACTTTCAAAAGAGAACAAACTGGCTGACACACTATATAGTGCACTATTTCTGTAATAGTGAGCAATTCTGAACACTAGACTTTCAAAAGAGAACAAACAGGCTGACACACTATATAGTCTACTATTTCTGTAATAGTGAGCAATTCTGAACACTAGACTCTCAAAAGAGAACAAACTGGCTGACACACTATATAGTGCACTATTTCTGTAATAGTGAGCAATTCTGAACACTAGACTTTCAAATGAGAACAAACTGGCTGACACACTATATAGTGCAATATTTCTGTAATAGTGAGCAACTCTGAACACTAGACTTTCAAAAGAGAACAAACTGGCTGACACTATATAGTGCAATATTTCTGTAATAGTGAGCTATTCTGAACACTAGACTTTCAAAAGAGAACAAACTGGCTGACACTATATAGTGCACTATTTCTGTAATAGTGAGCAATTCTGAACACTAGACTTTCAAAGGAGAACAAACTGGCTGACACACTATATAGTGCACTATTTCTGTAATAGTGAGCAATTCTGAACACTAGACTTTCAAAAAAGAACAAACTGGCTGACACACTATATAGTGCACTATTTCTGTCATAGTGAGCAATTCTGAACACTCGACTTTCAAAAGAGAACAAACTGACTGACACACTTTATAGTGCACTATTTCTGTAATAGTGAGCTATTCTGAACACTAGACTTTCCAAAGAGAACAAACTGGCTGACACACTATATAGTGCACTATTTCTGTAATAGTGAGCAATTCTGAACACTAGACTTTCAAAAGAGAACAAACTGGCTGACAGACTATATAGTGCATTATTTCTGTAATAGTGAGCAATTCTGAACACTAGACTTTCAAAAGAGAACAAACTGGCTGACACTATATAGTGCACGATTTCTGTAATAGTGAGCATTTCTGAACACTAGACTTTCAAAAGAGAACAAACTGGCTGACACAATATATAGTGCACGATTTCTGTAATAGTGAGCAATTCTGAACACTAGACTTTCAAAAAAGAACAAACTGGCTGACACATTATATAGTGCACTATTTCTGTAATAGTGAGCAATTCTGAACACTAGACTTTCAAAAGAGAACAAACTGGCTGACACTATATAGTGCACTATTTCTGTAATAGTGAGCTATTCTGAACACTAGACTTTCAAACGAGAACAAACTGGCTGACACACTATATAGTGCACTATTTCTGTAATAGTGAGCAATTCTGAACACTAGACTTTCAAAAGAGAACAAACTGGCTGACACACTATATAGTGCACTATTTCTGTAATAGTGAGCAACTCTGAACACTAGACTTTCAAAAGAGAACAAATTGGCTGACACTATATAGTGCACTATTTCTGTAATAGTGAGCTATTCTGAACACTAGACTTTCAAAAGAGAACAAACTGGCTGACACTATATAGTGCACTATTTCTGTAATAGTGAGCAATTCTGAACACTAGACTTTCAAAAGAGAACAAACTGGCTGACATACTATATAGTGCACTATTTCTGTAATAGTGAGCAATTCTGAACACTAGACTTTCAAAAGAGAACAAACTGGCTGACACACTATATAGTGCACTATTTCTGTAATAGTGAGCAATTCTGAACACTAGACTTTCAAAAGAGAACAAACTGGCTGACACACTATATAGTGCACTATTTCTGTCATAGTGAGCAATTCTGAACACTAGACTTTCAAAAGAGAACAAACTGACTGACACACTATATAGTGCACTATTTCTGTAATAGTGAGCTATTCTGAACACTAGACTTTCAAAAGAGAACAAACTGGCTGACACACTATATAGTGCACTATTTCTGTAATAGTGAGCAATTCTGAACACTAGACTTTCAAAAGAGAACAAACTGGCTGACAGACTATATAGTGCATTATTTCTGTAATAGTGAGCAATTCTGAACACTAGACTTTCAAAAGAGAACAAACTGGCTGACACTACATAGTGCACTATTTCTGTAATAGTAAGCAATTCTGAACACTAGACTTTCAAACGAGAACAAACTGGCTGACACACTATATAGTGCACTATTTCTGTAATAGTGAGCAATTCTGAACACTAGACTTTCAAAAAAGAACAAACTGGCTAACACACTATATAGTGCACTATTTCTGTAATAGTGAGCAATTCTGAACACTAGACTTTCAAAAGAGAACAAACTGGCTGACACTATATAGTGCACTATTTCTGTAATAGTGAGCAATTCTGAACACTAGACTTTCAAAAAAGAACAAACTGGCTGACACACTATATAGTGCACTATTTCTGTAATGGTGAGCAATTCTGAACACTAGACTTTCAAAAGAGAACAAACTGGCTGACACACTATATGGTGCACTATTTCTGTAATAGTGAGCAATTCTGAACACTAGACTTTCAAAAGAGAACAAACTGGCTGACACACTATATAGTGCACTATTTCTGTAATGGTGAGCAATTCTGAACACTAGACTTTCAAAAAAGAACAAACTGGCTGACACATTATATAGTGCACTATTTCTGTAATAGTGAGCAATTCTGAACACTAGACTTTCAAAAGAGAACAAACTGGCTGACACTATATAGTGCACTATTTCTGTAATAGTGAGCAATTCTGAACACTAGACTTTCAAAAGAGAACAAACTGGCTGACACTATATAGTGCACTATTTCTGTAATAGTGAGCAATTCTGAACACTAGACTTTCAAAAGAGAACAAACTGGCTGACACTATATAGTGCACTATTTCTGTAATAGTGAGCAATTCTGAACAGTAGACTTTCAAAAGAGAACAAATTGGCTGACACACTATATAGTGCACTATTTCTGTAATAGTGAGCAATTCTGAACACTAGACTTTCAAAAAACTGGCTGTCGTGTTGTTTTAGGAGAAGCAATTTAGCTTCTGTTTCTTTAATCTCTAATCTCACAGCTATTTCATCATTTAGTACAATAATTGTTGCATAATGTTCCTTTAAAAGCTCTGCTCCGATATCCTCCTCACATTCTCTCTTTTTATTCACTCACTTCACAAGATTTCTTCACAAACTCTTATAAACACCCTTCACTAATATTAACCACATTGTTACTGATTCTGATATATAAAAATTATATCTGCTCTGATTCTCTGACCTGTATTGTGTTTAATTAAAAACAAGTTCAGACTGAAACTAATATTAGTGTTTTAATATAATGAAATCAGGATTATTCTATAAGTTTTATTCATTTATAAGTAATATACTTTCCTCACAAACATTCCAGATTACTATTATACTGATGTTTTACTTTAAGAGGAATTTCCAGCAGTAGCTGAGTAAAATAAACAGTCTGGAGTTTAGGAGAAAGTAATATTATATGCCTCTGTAAGTCCACATACATTAGATGTATGTGTTATTCTTGGTCATTTGAACAGTTTCATGTGTTTTAAGTGTTTTGTGTGAAGTCCAGATGCTGAATTGGGCACAAAAACAGTCCAGACTGAAAATGTAAAATAGAAATACTAATAATATTTTAATATAATAGCATTGGTGTCGTTTATGAGTTTTAATCATTTTTATCAAAATATTTTCCTCAAAATATCACAGTGAGTACATACTAGCCTGTTATTATACTGAGGTTCCACTTTAAGAGGGATTTCCAGCAGCAGTTGAATAACATGAACAAACAGCCTGAAGTTTAGTATAAATTACTGGTTTTATTCCTCTGTTCATGTGTTTTTATGTGTTTGTAGGTGTTTTGTGAAGTCCAGCCGCTGAATTAGACCCAATAAAAGTCCCGCCGTTTTAAACGGTAACAGCGCGAGGAAGAGTCGGTTTAACGGTTTTTCCTGAGGTAGCGGTCCGGAGTCTCAGCCCACACATATCTGTGAGTAAAACTCAGTAAAACATACCAATTTTACCTCTTACTGTAAATAGAAACGAGTTAGAAATGAAAAATACAACAATATAAACCGTATTTTTACCGTGTGTGACTGAGAGTGAAGTCCTAGCTAGCTGGCTAATACCTGACAGGATTTACTACAGTTAGCTCGCCGGCTAGTTAGTTATGATTTAGTTAAACTGTAATATTCGGTTCAGTTCATTTCTTATTGGACACTCACTGGTAGCTGTAGCGCAATATTTGATATTTATCACAATTACAGCTGAATGGTGTGTTATTTTTAATAACTCAGACATTCATTGTATAAGAATTATGTTGCAGTAGGCTAACGTTAGCCTAGCCTAGCGACCGAATTACTTAGAAACACTTTACGTAATTCTTACCTCAAATCAGCGTCTCTGCCGTAACACACTGAAGTAAAATGCTCTTGTTGGTTCCATATATATCCAGAAGTTCCCACCAACTGTGAAGGGGGGGGCTGGACGATGACGTCGAGACCCTTGTAGGCGGCAGGTAGTTGAGTTCTGGAGCTTCCAAGCGTTTGTCCAGCAGGTAGAGAAGGTAGGACAAGGTGTTCATACTTGTCTTTTTTTCCTGAAAATGACCACATCTCAGGGGTTGCTTCCAGATTGGAGTTCAGTTCAACAGCCATTTGACCAAGTAGGAATGTATTTAACCTCAAAACGTCAATAGTATTTAGTTACGTCATGGTATGTGAGCGTCATGGAAGTAAGTCTTACCAGTGTTACTGCATCTACAACCCTGTAGGTGAACAAAGGCTAACTAAAATAGACCAGAATGACCATGAAAACCAAGAAAAGATATCTGGACACTATAGATCCAGAACACACTATTAGTAGAAGATTATCTAGACTGGTGAATTGGATCTGTATGGCCTGCACAACATTTTAATTTGTGAGAATGAGGCAACTCCCAAAACAGCCAAATCTCTTTAATAACAAACTTCTACATATACTGAAGTTGCTTCTTTTTCACCAGCTTCTTATTTTATTTTTCTGTACCTTAATTGATGAGTGTATTGAGTTATACTAAGGTCACAAGGAACATAGAAGGGATTTTAATGAAGAAGCTGGCTGATATTGGCTTACCTCAATAAATGTATTAATTTACCTCAATAAATGTATTTATTTACCTCAATAAATGTATTAATTTACCTCAATAAATATACATTTTCTTTAATAATATTAATTTACTTCAATAAATGTATTAGTTTACCTCAAAAGTATTAATTTAACCCAATGTATTAATTTACCTCAGTAAATATATTAATTTACCTCAATTAATGTGTTAATGTACTTTAATAAATGTGTTAATTTACTTCAATCAATGTATTATTTTAGTTCAATAAATGCATTATTGTACTTTAATAAATGTATTAATTAAACTGAATATATGTGTTAATTTACCTCAATAAATGTGTTAATTTACTTTAATAAATGTATTAATTTTAAATCAATAAATGCATCAGTTTACATTAGCAAATGTACTAAGGTACTTCAATCAATGTATTAATTTAGTTCAATACATGTATTAATGTACTTAAATAAATTTAATAATTAAGCTGAATAAATGTGTTAATTTTTAACTCAATAAATGCATTAATTTACTTCAACAAATGTATTAGTTTACCTCAAAAGTATTAATTTACCTCAGTAAATGTACTGATGTACATCAATAAATGTATTAATCTACCTCAATAAATATATTAATTTACCTCAATGAATGTGTTGATGTACTTCAATAAATGCATTAATTTGCCTCAATAAATGTATGAATATACTTCAATCAGTGTATTCATTTAGTTCAATAAATGTATTCATGTACTTCAATAATGTGTAAATTAACCTGAATAAATGTGTTAATTTGCCTCAATAACTGCATTAATTTACTTTAATAAATGTATTAATTGAGCTCAATGAATGCATTAATTTACCTCAGTAAATGTACTAATGTACTTCAGTAAATTTGTTAATTTACCTCAATGAATGTATTAATTTACCTCAATAAGTGTAATAATCCCCCTCAATAAATGTATTAATTTAACTCAGTAAATGTATTACTGTACCTCAATAAATGTATTACTGTACATCAGTAAGTGTATTAATTTACCTCAATAAAAGCATTAATTTACCTCAATAGTTGCATTAATTTACCTCAATAAATGTATTGATTTACTTTAATGAATGCATTAGTTTCCTTTAATAAATGTATTGATTAAACTCAATAAATATATTATTTTACTTGAATAAATGTACTAATTAATTTCAATAGATGCATTCATTTAACTCAATAAATGTATTAATCAACTTCAATAAATATATTAATTTACCTCAATAAATGTATTTAATTTAATTTGATCTTGTCTGTAAAGAGTGAAGAGTCCTAAGGGGGGCGCTGGTCTGCAGGGAATGAAGGTTTATAAATTATCTGTTGCAGATCATAGTAAAAACAAGAAGTCTCCTTGTTTCCCCTCCTGTTTTTCAGCAGGGGCTCTGTGAGGGGACTTTATATGAATATGAACTGCTAGTTAATTCCAGCTCTGGCTTTCAGGAAGTTGTTCAGTAAATCTGTTCATTTTGGACAGTTCCTGTGTGATGTGGAGTCTTCTCTCATTTTAGAAGCTCCACTCTAAAACCGTCTCATCAGGTCCATGAATCTGTCCATCCAGCCACGGACAGCTCTCCTGAAGCATCTCCACTTCTTTTCTGACTTATCAGTTTTCTCTTCTTCCTTGTTGAGCCCTGTTCTTTCTCCAAGAACTTCAATTTCCTTCTCCATCTTTTCCAATTTGTACTGCATGCACAGGTCCCAGCACTCATTTTGTATCTGGGTCTGCTGCAGTCTTTCTTTTTCTCTCTCCCACTCCTTCTCTTTCTCTACAAACTCCATGTTCAGTGTCCTCTCTCTTTCCAGGAACATCTGTTTTGTGGTCCTCAGCTTTTGCTGCTCTCTTTCTGTTTCAGAGGGTTCAGGTGTTGATTGTCCTCAGGCCCTCATCATTGATCAGTTTCTGACTACAGAGTCTCTCTTTACAAACCTGAACAGAACTCATTCCATGATAAAATTTTCTGTATTAGTTATTGGTATTTACCTGTCTGCTCTGTCTCGTCCTTCCCTTCTTCAGTTCCTCTCTCTGCTGCTGCTCCTCCTCCTCCAGGTACCTGCTCAGTATCTTGTGGAGACGTACCTGGTTCTACAGGTGACATTTATAAAAACAACAGTTAAACATAATGTGTCCAGGATCAAACCTGTGAAACTGTGCTGTGAGTTTTATTAATAACTCAAAACTAAATAAACATAACTTTTTCCAGACGTCGTACACGGATAAGTCAGACCTGTGACACCTGTTTATTCAACAAAACACATCAGTTAAACATCAGCAAACATCTGCTGTGAGATTGTTTAAGAAATGAGATGCTACTCACTTTCTCAGTTAGCATTACAAGAATTGTTACAGCTTTGGGCATTAGGTGTCACTGAGTGTAAAGAAATTAAAGAAATGTTCAGTCAGTAGACGTAAGTTAGTAGATGACCCTGTTTCATCTAAACCCTGGAGGTCTTCAGGTTTTCATGTTGTCAGGACCAGCATACAGAGGGGGTCTCCATGTCTGGCTGCACCTGATTGGGAAAGAAGTCCCACCAATCGGCTTTCAGACAGAATGTATGGTTGGACTTCACCCAGTCTGTCTATATTTCTGTGGCTGGATTGTGTTTTTGAAGCCCAGTGTTGATTAGTTCTTCTAAATGTTTTCTCTAGTCTATTTTTTTGCTACTGGGGTCCGTGGTGGGAGTGATGGAGAAGTGGGAGAATCTGGCGTGGGGACTGGTGAGCAATAGGCCCCAGCTTGTCCACTGCTGAGATGAAGAAACACTTGTTCTCATACTTTGTATGGGAACATCTGTCTTTACTCCCATGTTCTTTAAATATCATGAAGACCACCTTGTGTTTGTCTTGAAACATGGAATGGAGGTTTATGAATGATCTGCTGCAGTTAAACGTATATCTGCTAATAGAGAACATTCTGTTTTTATGATTGTGTGGTGTTTGTTTACTTCATGGACAGTATGTTCTTTGAGAAGCTTGTTGTGACTGAGATCAAGTTTTTCATCTGCAGTCCATCTTAGCAGGTATAGCCTTGGCAGTCTTGAGTGTGACTGAGAGTGACTGTTGTGGACATTGATAGGATGTGTGTGAGGGACCTACATGGACAAGATCTTTGCTGATTGAACTTGACATTGTTTCAGTTATGAGAGTTTTATTACTTGATGAATCAGCTACTGTATATGTAGTTGGTCTGATTTCGATTTAATTTAGATAAAATTCTATCTGCTTTGTTTGCTGTGTTCTTCATTTAGTTTTTCATACTTTTCTTGTTATATACAACTGTTATCTTGAGTCAGACTGCTTCATGTTACCCTGAACTCAGCACCTCCACCATCACTGGAGTCAAATAAAAACTATTTATTTAATTTAATTATTTCCGCTCATTTATTTATTTGACAGCTCTGCCAAAGCTTCTTCTCTTCTTTACAGTCTTCAGATCAGATCCTCTCCTCCTGAGTTCCTCAAGTTCTTTCTCCATCCTTCTCATTTTGTCCTCCATCCAGTTCTCCCTTTTTATGTAGCCTTTCTCTCTCTCTGGATCTCTCTTTCAAGATCCAGTCTCCTTTCCTTCTTTGTTCTCTTCTTCAGTGCCCTGTTAGCTGTCTTCAGCTCCTCTTTCAGCTGCTCTGTCTCCTGGAGAAGCTTCTCATCAGGCCTTAAACTCTTCAGACGTCTGGTTCCATTCACCTCCACTGTGAACACACTTAGTAATCTCATCTACAGTTTCTCTATGAATGACTTTGTTTACATCTTAACGCCTGAATTATGTATAGATGATGTACAACTGGTGAACTGTACTTACCTTCCTCTCCTCCTCCTCTCTGGAGGTCTTCTTTCCAACCTTGTGGCGGAGATGATGAAGCTCCACCTTCTCCTCGTCCTTCAATGACCAGGATGACCACATTTCCTTAAGGTCCTCCACTTTCTCATTCTCGCTCTCTGTTAACTCATCTATCCATCTCACTCTCTTCTTTTCCTGCACCTGCATCTTCTGATCCTCACTGCTTTCTTCAAAATCGGACTGATCAGGCGGATTCTGGTTCATTCTAAACACTGGTTCATTTATGTGTTCATTTGCTCTTGGAGGGTCTGGAGGGTTTGATGGGGGGATCAGCACCGGGACATTTAGGTGGTAGATGAAGGAAAACTGTTAATTCTTCTGAAGAACTCTTTCACTGCCTGGACTGCAGTGCAGACAGATACTTCACGCTGAGGTCAGATGAAAGAAAAAGTGATGGAGTGATGGTGGGCGAATGGTGGGAGTTGGAGAAAGAGGCTTTCAGGAAGTTGTTCAGTAAATCTAAATTGCTAAATTTCCTTCGGGATCAATAAAGTATCTGTCTGTCTATCTATCTATCTATCTATCTATCTAATCTTGGACAGTTCCTGTGTGATTTTAGAAGCTCCACTCTAAACCATCTCATCACATCCATGAATCTGTCCATCCAACCACGGACAGCTCTCCTGAAACGTCTCCACTTCTTTTCTGGCTTGTCCGTTTTCTCTTTTCCTTGTTGAGCCAGTTCTTTCTTTAAGAACTTCAATTTCTTCCTCCATTCTTTCCAGTTTGTGCTGCATCAACAGGTCCCAGCGCTCGTTTTGGATCTGGGTCTGTGCAATCTTTCCTTTTCTCTCTCCCACTCCTTCTCCTTCTCTATAACTCTATGTTCAGCATCCTCTCTCTTTCTAGGAACACCTCCTTGGTGGTCATCAGCTTTTGCTGCTCTCTTCGTCTTTCGGCTGATCTCCACATCTCCTCGATCACGCTCCAGTTTCTGGTGTTTCTTCATTTTCCTTAATTTCTTTTTCTCCAGCCGTAGCTTCTCCCTCAGACGCGTGATTTCATTGAGAAGCTCGGTTTCTCTCTTAGAGATCTCCATTGTTCTCTGTAATTCAGATTTCAACTATTTACAAACAACTATTTACAAACATTAACTATTTATAAACATTAATTATTTACAAACAGCTATTTACAAACATTCACTATTTATAAACATTAATTATTTACAAACAACTATTTACAAACATTCACTATTTATAAACATTAATTATTTACAAACAGCTATTTACAAACATTCACTATTTATAAATATGAATTATTTACAAACAACTATTTACAAACATTCACTATTTATAAATATGAATTATTTACAAACAGCTATTTACAAACATTCACTATTTATAAACATTAATTATTTACAAACAGCTATTTACAAACATTCACTATTTATAAATATTAATTATTTACAAACAACTATTTACAAACATTAACTATTTATAAATATGAATTATTTACAAACAACTATTTACAAACATTAACTATTTATAAATATGAATTATTTACAAACAACTATTTACAAACATTCACTATTTATAAACATTAATTATTTACAAACAGCTATTTACAAACATTCACTATTATAAATATGAATTATTTACAAACAACTATTTACAAACATTCACTATTTATAAATATTAATTATTTACAAACAACTATTTACAAACATTAACTAATTTATATATATGAATTATTTACAAACAACTATTTACAAACATTCACTATTTATAAACATTAATTATTTACAAACAGCTATTTACAAACATTCACTATTTATAAATATGAATTATTTACAAACAACTATTTACAAACATTCACTATTTATAAATATGAATTATTTACAAACAGCTATTTACAAACATTCACTATTTATAAACATTAATTATTTACAAACAGCTATTTACAAACATTCACTATTTATAAATATGAATTATTCACAAACAAATATTTACAAGTAATTATCTATAAGAAGTACTTATATTAACACAAACAAAAAAAAAGAACCCAAACAAATGAAATAAAAAACTAAAGTACAGCTTCTGGTCCAGGGTGTGGGGTCCCGCTCTTTTCCCTGGACCAGCTGATGGGGGTGGGGTGTAACTGCTGCAGCTGTAGGGGGTGTATGCCCTAATGCAGCTGGTCTAAAAAACCTTAAACACAAACAATAGTTTATACAATGTGTACAAACAACAAAACAAAAATATAAATGATGATAAAACAACAAACATGAACTATTTACAAATAATTACAGTAAGTAATTACAAATAGCTGTTTACATTAATAATAAAAAAAGAACAAAGACAAATAAAATAAAAAAGAAATGAACTCTAAACATGCAATAAAACTATAAAAAACTATATACAAGATTAAATAAACAAGTGTTTGCTGTGGTGGGGTGTAGTGTTTATTGAACCTCGAAGACCTGCTCCATCTCTCTCAGTCTCTGCTCATCTCTCAGTCTTTCTCTCTCTCTCCGGATCTCTCTTTCAAGATCCAGTCTCCTTTCCTTCTTTGTTCTCTTCTTCAGTGCCCTGTTAGCTGTCTTCAGCTCCTCTTTCAGCTGCTCTATCTCCTGGAGAAGCTTCTCATCAGGCTTTAAACTCTTCAGAACGTCTGGTTCCATTCACCTCCACTGTGAACACACTTAGTAATCTCATCTACAGTTTCTCTATGAATGACTTTGTTTACATCTTAACGACAGAATTATGTATAAATGATGTACAACTGGTGAACTGTACTTACTTCCTCTCCTCCTCCTCTCTGGATGGTCTTCTTTCCAACCTTGTGGCGGAGATGATGAAGCTCCACCTCTCCTCGTCCTTCAATGACCAGGATGACCACATTTCCTTAAGGTCCTCCACTTTCTCATTCTCGCTCTCTGTTAACTCATCTGTCCATCTCACTCTCTTCTTTTCCTGCACCTGCATCTTCTGATCCTCACTGCTTTCTTCAAAATCGGACTGATCAGGCAGATTCTGATTCATTCTAAACACTGGTTCATTTATGTGATTATATGCTGTAGGTGTTTTGTATCATTAGACCCTGGAGGCCTTCAGATTTTCATGTTGTCAGGACCCGCATACAGAGGGGGTCTCCATGTCTGGCTGCACCTGATTGGGAAAGAAGTCCCACCAGTCGGCTTTCAGACAGAATGTATGGTTGGACTTCACCCAGTCTGTCTATATTTCTGTGGCTGGATTGTGTTTTTGAAGCCCAGTGTTGATTAGTTCTTCTAAATGTTTTCTCTAGTCTATTTTATTGCTACTGGGGGTCCGTGGTGGGAGTGATGGAGAAGTGGGAGAATCTGGCGTGGGGACTGGTGAGCAATAGGCCCCAGCTTGTCCACTGCTGAGATGAAGAAACACTTGTTCTCATACTTTGTATGGGACTTCTGTCTTTACTCCCATGTTCTTTAAATATCATGAAGACCACCTTGTGTTTGTCTTGAAACATGGAATGGAGGTTTATGAATGATCTGCTGCAGTTAAACGTATATCTGCTAATAGAGAACATTCTGTTTTTATGATTGTGTGGTGTTTGTTTACTTCATGGACAGTATGTTCTTTGAGAAGCTTGTTGTGACTGAGATCAAGTTTTTCATCTGCAGTCCATCTTAGCAGGTATAGCCTTGGCAGTCTTGAGTGTGACTGAGAGTGACTGTTGTGGACATTGATAGGATGTGTGTGAGGGACCTACATGGACAAGATCTTTGCTGATTGAACTTGACATTGTTTCAGTTATGAGAGTTTTATTACTTGATGAAATCAGCGTACTGTATATGTAGTTGGTCTGATTTCGATTTAATTTAGATAAAATTCTATCTGCTTTGTTTGCTGTGTTCTTCATTAGTTTTTCATACTTTTCTTGTTATATACAACTGTTATCTTGAGTCAGACTGCATTCATGTTACCCTGAACTCAGCACCTCCACCATCACTGGAGTCAAATGAAAACTATTTATTTAATTTAATTATTTCCGCTCATTTATTTATTTGACAGCTCTGCTAAAGCTTCTTCTCTTCTTTACAGGCTTCAGATCAGATCCTCTCTCCTGAGTTCCTCAAGTTCTTTCTCCATCCTTCTCATTTTGTCCTCCATCCAGTTCTCCCTTTTTATGTAGCCTTTCTCTCTCTCTCGGATCTCTCTTTCAAGATCCAGTCTCCTTTCCTCTTTGTTCTCTTCTTCAGTGCCCTGTTAGCTGTCTTCAGCCTCCTCTTTCAGCTGCTCTATCTCCTGGAGAAGCTTCTTATCAGGCTTTAATCTCTTCAGACGTCTGGTTCCATTCACCTCTCCACTGTGAGCACACTTAGTCATCTCATCTACAGTTTCTCTATGAATGACTTTGTTTACATCTTAACGATAGAATTATGTATAAATGATGTACAACTGGTGAACTGTACTTACCTTCCTCTCCTCCTCCTCTCTGGAGGTCTTCTTTCCAACCTTGTGGCGGAGATGATGAAGCTCCACCTTCTCCTCGTCCTTCAATGACCAGGATGACCACATTTCCTTAAGGTCCTCCACTTTCTCATTCTCGCTCTCTGTTAACTCATCTGTCCATCTCACTCTCTTCTTTTCCTGCACCTGCATCTTCTGATCCTCACTGCTTTCTTCAAAATCGGATTGATCAGGCAGATTCTGATTCATTCTAAACACTGGTTCTATCTATGTGATTATATGCTGTAGGTGTTTTGTATCATTAGACCCTGGAGGCCTTCAGGTTTTCATGTTGTCAGGACCCGCATACAGAGGGGGTCTCCATGTCTGGCTGCACCTGATTGGGAAAGAAGTCCCACCAATCGGCTTTCCAGACAGAATGTATGGTTGGACTTCACCCAGTCTGTCTATATTTTCTGTGGCTGGATTGTGTTTTTGAAGCCCAGTGTTGATTAGTTCTTCTAAATGTTTTCTCTAGTCTATTTTATTGCTACTGGGGTCCGTGGTGGGAGTGATGGAGAAGTGGGAGAATCTGGCGGGGGGACTGGTGAGCAATAGGCCCCAGCTTGTCCACTGCTGAGATGAAGAAACACTTGTTCTCATACTTTGTATGGGAACATCTGTCTTTACTCCCATGTTTCTTTAAATATCATGAAGACCACCTTGTGTTTGTCTTGAAACATGGAATGGAGGTTTATGAATGATCTGCTGCAGTTAAACGTATATCTGCTAATAGAGAACATTCTGTTTTTATGATTGTGTGGTGTTTGTTTACTTCATGGACAGTATGTTCTTTGAGAAGCTTGTTGTGACTGAGATCAAGTTTTTCATTTGCAGTCCATCTTAGCAGGTATAGCCTTGGCAGTCTTGAGTGTGACTGAGAGTGACTGTTGTGGACATTGATAGGATGTGTGTGAGGGACCTACATGGACAAGATCTTTGCTGATTGAACTTGACATTGTTTTCAGTTATGAGAGTTTTTATTACTTGATGAATCAGCTACTGTATATGTAGTTGGGTCTGATTTAGATTTAATTTAGATAAAATTCTATCTGCTTTGTTTGCTGTGTTCTTCATTTAGTTTTTCATACTTTTCTTGTTATATACAACTGTTATCTTGAGTCAGACTGCTTCATGTTACCCTGAACTCAGCACCTCCACATCACTGGAGTCAAATGAAAACTATTTATTTAATTTAATTATTTCCGCTCATCTTATTATTTGACAGCTCTGCCAAAAGCTTCTTCTCTTCTTTACAGTCTTCAGATCAGATCCTCTTCTCTGAGTTCCTCAAGTTCTTCTCCATCCTTCTCATTTTGTCCTCCATCCAGTTCTCCCTTTTTATGTAGCCTTTCTCTCTCTCTGGATCTCTCTTTCAAGATCCAGTCTCCTTTCCATCTTTGTTCTCCTCTTCAGTGCCCTGTTAGCTGTCCTTCAGCTCCTCTTTCAGCTGCTCTATCTCCTGGAGAAGCTTCTCATCAGGCCTTAAACTCTTCAGACGTCTGGTTCCATTCACCTCCACTGTGAGCACACTTAGTAATCTCATCTACAGTTTCTCTATGAATGACTTTGTTTACATCTTAACGCCTGAATTATGTATAAATGATGTACACCTGGTGAACTGTACTTACCTTCCTCTCCTCCTCCTCTCTGGAGGTCTTCTTTCCAACCTTGTGGCGGAGATGATGAAGCTCCACCTTCTCCTCGTCCTTCAATGACCAGGAGGACCACATTTCCTTAAGGTCCTCCACTTTCTCATTCTCGCTCTCTGTTAACTCATCTATCCATCTCACTCTCTTCTTTTCCTGCACCTGCATCATCTGATCCTCACTGCTTTCTTCAAAATCGGACTGATCAGGCGGATTCTGGTTCATTCTAAACACTGGTTCATTTATGTGTTCATTTGCTCTTGGAGGGTCTGGAGGTTTGATGGGGGGATCAGCACCGGGACATTTAGGTGGTAGATGAAGGAAAACTGTTAATTCTTCTGAAGAACTCTTTCACTGCCTGGACTGCAGTGCAGACAGATACTTCACGCTGAGGTCAGATGAAAGAAAAAGTGATGGAGTGATGGTGGGCGAATGGTGGGAGTTGGAAAAAGAGGCTTTCAGGAAGTTGTTCAGTAAATCTAAATTGCTAAATTTCCTTCGGGATCAATAAAGTATCTGTCTGTCTATCTATCTATCTATCTATCTATCTAATCTTGGACAGTTCCTGTGTGATTTTAGAAGCTCCACTCTAAAACCATCTCATCACATCCATGAATCTGTCCATCCAACCACGGACAGCTCTCCTGAAACGTCTCCACTTCTTTTCTGGCTTGTCCGTTTTCTCTTTTTCCTTGTTGAGCCCAGTTCTTTCTTTAAGAACTTCAATTTCTTCCTCCATTCTTTCCAGTTTGTGCTGCATCAACAGGTCCCAGCGCTCGTTTGGATCTGGGTCTGGTGCAATCTTTCCTTTTCTCTCTCCCACTCCTTCTCCTTCTCTATAAACTCTATGTTCAGCATCCTCTCTCTTTCTAGGAACACCTCCTTGGTGGTCATCAGCTTTTGCTGCTCTCTTCGTCTTTCGGCTGATCTCCACATCTCTCGATCACGCTCCAGTTTCTGGTGTTTCTTCATTTTCCTTAATTTCTTTTTCTCCAGCTGTAGCTTCTCCCTCAGACGCCTGATTTCATTGAGAAGCTCGGTTTCTCTCTTAGAGATCTCCATTGTTCTCTGTAATTCAGATTTCAACTATTTACAAACACCTATTTACAAACATTCACTATTTATAAATATTAATTATTTACAAACAACTATTTACAAACATTAACTATTTAGAAATATGAATTATTTACAAACAACTATTTACAAACATTCACTATTTATAAATATTAATTATTTACAAACAGCTATTTACAAACATTCACTATTTATAAACATTAATTATTTACAAACAACTATTTACAAACATTCACTATTTATAAATATGAATTATTTACAAACACCTATTTACAAACATTCACTATTTATAAATATTAATTATTTACAAACAACTATTTACAAACATTAACTATTTATAAATATGAATTATTTACAAACAACTATTTACAAACATTCACTATTTATAAACATTAATTATTTACAAACAGCTATTTACAAACATTAACTATTTATAAATATGAATTATTTACAAACAACTATTTCAAACATTCACTATTTATAAATATGAATTATTTACAAACAGCTATTTACAAACATTCACTATTTATAAACATTAATTATTTACAAACAGCTATTTACAAACATTCACTATTTATAAATATGAATTATTCACAAACAAATATTTACAAGTAATTATCTATAAGAAGTACTTATTATTAACACAAACAAAAAAAAGAACCCAAACAAATGAAATAAAAAACTAAAGTACAGCTTCTGGTCCAGGGTGTGGGGGTCCGCTCTTTCCCCTGGACCAGCTGATGGGGTGGGGTGTACTGCTGCAGCTGTAGGGGTGTATGCCCTAATGCAGCTGGTCTAAAAAAACCTTAAACACAAACAATAATTTATACAATGTGTACAAACAACAAAACAAAAATATAAATGATGATAAAAACAACAACAACATGAACTATTTACAAATAATTACAGTAAGTAATTACAAATAGCTGTTTACATTATAATAAAAAAAGAACAAAGACAAAATAAAATAAAAAAGAAATGAACTCTAAACATGCAATAAAACTATAAAAAACTATATACAAGATTAAATAAACAAGTGTTTGCTGTGGTGGGGTGTAGTGTTTATTGAACCTCGAAGACCTGCTCCATCTCTCTCAGTCTCTGCTCATCTCTCAGTCTTTCTCTCTCTCTCCGGATCTCTCTTTCAAGATCCAGTCTCCTTTCCTTCTTTGTTCTCTTCTTCAGTGCCCTGTTAGCTGTCTTCAGCTCCTCTTTCAGCTGCTCTATCTCCTGGAGAAGCTTCTCATCAGGCTTTAAACTCTTCAGACGTCTGGTTCCATTCACCTCCACTGTGAGCACCACTTAGTAATCTCATCTACAGTTTCTCTATGAATGACTTTGTTTACATCTTAACGACAGAATTATGTATAAATGATGTACAACTGGTGAACTGTACTTACCTTCCTCTCCTCCTCCTCTCTGGAGGTCTTCTTTCCAACCTTTTGTGGCGGAGATGATGAAGCTCCACCTTCTCCTCGTCCTTCAATGACCAGGATGACCACATTTCCTTAATGGTCCTCCACTTTCTCATTCTCGCTCTCTGTTAACTCATCTGATCCATCTCACTCTCTTCTTTTCCTGCACCTGCATCTTCTGATCCTCACTGCTTTCTTCAAAATCGGATTGATCAGGCAGATTCTGATCATTCTAACACTGGTTCTATCTATGTGATTATATGCTGTAGGTGTTTTGTATCATTAGACCCTGGAGGCCTTCAGATTTTCATGTTGTCAGGACCCGCATACAGAGGGGGTCTCCATGTCTGGCTGCACCTGATTGGAAAGAAGTCCCACCAATCGGCTTTCAGACAGAATGTATGGTTGGACTTCACCCAGTCTGTCTATATTTCTGTGGCTGGATTGTGTTTTTGAAGCCCAGTGTTGATTAGTTCTTCTAAATGTTTTCTCTAGTCTATTTTATTGCTACTGGGGTCCGTGGTGGGAGTGATGGAGAAGTGGGAGAATCTGGCGTGGGGACTGGTGAGCAATAGGCCCCAGCTTGTCCACTGTCTGAGATGAGAGAAACACTTGTTCTCATACTTTGTATTGGGAACATCTGTCTTTACTCCCATGTTCTTTAAATATCATGAAGACCACCTTGTGTTTGTCTTGAAACATGGAATGGAGGTTTATGAATGATCTGCTGCAGTTAAACGTATATCTGTAATAGAGAACATTCTGTTTTTATGATTGTGTGGTGTTTGTTTACTTCATGGACAGTATGTTCTTTGAGAAGCTTGTTGTGACTGAGATCAAGTTTTCATCTGCAGTCCATCTTAGCAGGTATAGCCTTGGCAGTCTTGAGTGTGACTGAGAGTGACTGTTGTGGACATTGATAGGATGTGTGTGAGGGACCTACAATGGACAAGATCTTATGCTGATTGAACTTGACATTGTTTCAGTTATGAGAGTTTTATTACTTGATGAATCAGCTACTGTATATGTAGTTGGTCTGATGTAGATTTAATTTAGATAAATTCTATCTGCTTTGTTGCTGTATTCTTCATTTAGTTTTTCATACTTTTCTAGTATATACAACTGTTATCTTGAGGTCAGACTGCTTCATGTTACCCTGAATCTCAGCACCTCCACCTCACTGGAGTCAAATGAAAACTATTTATTTAATTTAATTATTTCCGCTCATTTATTTATTTGACATGCTCTGCTAAAGCTTCTTCTCTTCTTACAGGCTTCAGATCAGATCCTCTCCTCCTGAGTTCCTCAAGTTCTTTCTCCATCCTTCTCATTTTGTCCTCCATCCAGTTATCCTTTTTATGTAGCCTTTCTCTCTCTCCGGATCTCTCTTTCAAGATCCAGTCTCCTTTCCTTCTTTGTTCTCTTCTTCAGTGCCCTGTTAGCTGTCTTCAGCTCCTCTTCAGCTGCTCTATCTCCTGGAGAAGCTTCTCATCAGGCTTTTAAACTCTTCAGACGTCTGGTTCCATTCACCTCCACTGTAGAGCACACTTAGTAATCTCATCTACAGTTTCTCTATGAATGACTTTGTTTACATCTTAACGCCTGAATTATGTTAAATGATGTACAACTGGTGAACTGTACTTACCTTCCTCGCCTCCTCCTCTCTGGAGGTCTTCTTTCCAACCTTGTGGCGGAGATGATGAAGCTCCACCTTCTCCTCGGCCTTCAATGACCAGGATGACCACATTTCCTTAAGGTCCTCCCACTTTCTCATTCTCGCTCTCTGTTAAACTCATCTGTCCATCTCACTATCTTCTTTTCCTGCACCTGCATCTTCTGATCCTCAATGCTTTCTTCAAAATCGGATTGATCAGGCAGATTCTGATTCATTCTAACACTGGTTCTATCTATGTGATTATATGCTGTAGGTGTTTTGTATCATTAGACCCTGGAGGCCCTTCAGGTTTTCATGTTGTCAGGACCCGCATACAGAGGGGGTCTCCATGTCTGGCTGCACCTGATTGGGAAAGAAGTCCCCACCAATCGGCTTTCAGACAGAATGTATGGTTGGACTTTCACCCAGTCTGTCTAGATTTCTGTGGCTGGATTGTGTTTTGAAGCCCAGTGTTGATTAGTTCTTCTAATGTTTTCTCTAGTCTATTTTATTGCTACTGGGGTCCGTGGTGGGAGTGATGGAGAAGTGGGAGAATCTGGCGTGGGGACTGGTGAGCAATAGGCCCCAGCTTGTCCACTGCTGAGATGAAGAAACACTTGTTCTCATACTTTGTATGGGAACATCTGTCTTTACTCCCATGTTCTTTAAATATCATGAAGACCACCTTGTGTTTGTCTTGAAACATGGAATGGAGGTTTATGAATGATCTGCTGCAGTTAAACGTATATCTGCTAATAGAGAACATTCTGTTTTTATGATTGTGTGGTGTTTGTTTACTTCATGGACAGTATGTTCTTTGAGAAGCTTGTTGTGACTGAGATCAAGTTTTTCATTTGCAGTCCATCTTAGCAGGTATAGCCTTGGCAGTCTTGAGTGTGACTGAGAGTGACTGTTGTGGACATTGATAGGATGTGTGTGAGGGACCTACATGGACAAGATCTTTGCTGATTGAACTTGACATTGTTTCAGTTATGAGAGTTTTATTACTTGATGAATCAGCTACTGTATATGTAGTTGGTCTGATTTAGATTTAATTTAGATAAAATTCTATCTGCTTTGTTTGCTGTGTTCTTCATTTAGTTTTTCATACTTTTCTTGTTATATACAACTGTTATCTTGAGTCAGACTGCTTCATGTTACCCTGAACTCAGCACCTCCACCATCACTGGAGTCAAATGAAAACTATTTATTTAATTTAATTATTTCCGCTCATTTATTTATTTGACAGCTCTGCCAAAGCTTCTTCTCTTCTTTACAGTCTTCAGATCAGATCCTCTCTCCTGAGTTCCTCAAGTTCTTTCTCCATCCTTCTCATTTTGTCCTCCATCCAGTTCTCCCTTTTTATGTAGCCTTTCTCTCTCTCTGGATCTCTCTTTCAAGATCCAGTCTCCTTTCCTTCTTTGTTCTTCTTCAGTGCCCTGTTAGCTGTCTTCAGCTCCTCTTTCAGCTGCTCTGTCTCCTGGAGAAGCTTCTCATCAGGCCTTAAACTCTTCAGACGTCTGGTTCCATTCACCTCCACTGTGAACACACTTAGTAATCTCATCTACAGTTTCTCTATGAATGACTTTGTTTACATCTTAACGCCTGAATTATGTATAAATGATGTACACCTGGTGAACTGTACTTACCTTCCTCTCCTCCTCCTCTCTGGAGGTCTTCTTTCCAACCTTGTGGCGGAGATGATGAAGCTCCACCTTCTCCTCATCCTTCAATGACCAGGAGGACCACATTTCCTTAAGGTCCTCCACTATCTCATTCTCGCTCTCTGTTAACTCATCTATCCATCTCACTCTCTTCTTTTCCTGCACCTGCATCTTCTGATCCTCACCGCTTTCTTCAAAATCGGACTGATCAGGCGGATTCTGGTTCATTCTAAACACTGGTTCATTTATGTGTTCATTTGCTCTTGGAGGGTCTGGAGGTTTGATGGGGGATCAGCACCGGGACATTTAGGTGGTAGATGAAGGAAAACTGTTAATTCTTCTGAAGAACTCTTTCACTGCCTGGACTGCAGTGCGGACAGATACTTCACGCTGAGGTCAGATGAAAGAAAAAGTGATGGAGTGATGGTGGGCGAATTGTGGGAGTTGGAGAAAAGGCTTTTCAGGAAGTTGTTCAGTAAATCTAAATTGCTAAATTTCCTTCGGGATCAATAAAGTATCTGTCTGTCTGTCTATCTATCTATCTATCTATCTATCTATCTAATCTTGGACAGTTCCTGTGTGATTTTAGAAGCTCCACTCTAAAACCATCTCATCACATCCATGAATCTGTCCATCCAACCACGGACAGCTCTCCTGAAACGTCTCCACTTCTTTTCTGGCTTGTCCGTTTTCTCTTTTTCCTTGTTGAGCCCAGTTCTTTCTTTAAGAACTTCAATTTCTTCCTCCATTCTTTCCAGTTTGTGCTGCATCAACAGGTCCCAGCGCTCGTTTTGGATCTGGGTCTGGTGCAATCTTTCCTTTTCTCTCTCCCACTCCTTCTCCTTCTCTATAAACTCTATGTTCAGCATCCTCTCTCTTTCTAGGAACACCTCCTTGGTGGTCATCAGCTTTTGCTGCTCTCTTCGTCTTTCGGCTGATCTCCACATCTCTCGATCACGCTCCATTTTCTGGTGTTTCTTCATTTTCCTTAATTTCTTTTTCTCCAGCTGTAGCTTCTCCCTCAGACGCCTGATTTAGTTGAGAAGCTCGGTTTCTCTCTTAGAGATCTCCATTGTTCTCTGTAATTCAGATTTCAACTATTTACAAACACCTATTTACAAACATTCACTATTTATAAATATTAATTATTTACAAACAACTATTTACAAACATTAACTATTTATAAATATTAATTATTTACAAACAACTATTTACAAACATTCACTATTTATAAATATTAATTATTTACAAACAGCTATTTACAAACATTCACTATTTATAAATATGAATTATTTACAAACAACTATTTACAAACATTCACTATTTATAAATATGAATTATTTACAAACAGCTATTTACAAACATTCACTATTTATAAACATTAATTATTTACAAACAGCTATTTACAAACATTCACTATTTATAAATATGAATTATTCACAAACAAATATTTACAAGTAATTATCTATAAGAAGTACTTATATTAACACAAACAAAAAAAAAGAACCCAAACAAATGAAATAAAAAACTAAAGTACAGCTTCTGGTCCAGGGTGTGGGGTCCCGCTCTTTCCCCTGGACCAGCTGATGGGGTGGGGTGTACTGCTGCAGCTGTAGGGGTGTATGCCCTAATGCAGCTGGTCTAAAAAACCTTAAACACAAACAATAGTTTATACAATGTGTACAAACAACAAAACAAAAATATAAATGATGATAAAACAACAACATGAACTATTTACAAATAATTACAGTAAGTAATTACAAATAGCTGTTTACATTATAATAAAAAAAGAACAAAGACAAATAAAATAAAAAAGAAATGAACTCTAAACATGCAATAAAACTATAAAAAACTATATACAAGATTAAATAAACAAGTGTTTGCTGTGGTGGGGTGTAGTGTTTATTGAACCTCGAAGACCTGCTCCATCTCTCTCAGTCTCTGCTCATCTCTCAGTCTTTCTCTCTCTCTCCGGATCTCTCTTTCAAGATCCAGTCTCCTTTCCTTCTTTGTTCTCTTCTTCAGTGCCCTGTTAGCTGTCTTCAGCTCCTCTTTCAGCTGCTCTATCTCCTGGAGAAGCTTCTCATCAGGCTTTAAACTCTTCAGACGTCTGGTTCCATTCACCTCCACTGTGAACACACTTAGTAATCTCATCTACAGTTTCTCTATGAATGACTTTGTTTACATCTTAACGACAGAATTATGTATAAATGATGTACAACTGGTGAACTGTACTTACCTTCCTCTCCTCCTCCTCTCTGGAGGTCTTCTTTCCAACCTTGTGGCGGAGATGATGAAGCTCCACCTTCTCCTCGTCCTTCAATGACCAGGATGACCACATTTCCTTAAGGTCCTCCACTTTCTCATTCTCGCTCTCTGTTAACTCATCTGTCCATCTCACTCTCTTCTTTTCCTGCACCTGCATCTTCTGATCCTCACTGCTTTCTTCAAAATCGGACTGATCAGGCGGATTCTGGTTCATTCTAAACACTGGTTCATTTATGTGATTATATGCTGTAGGTGTTTTGTATCATTAGACCCTGGAGGCCTTCAGATTTTCATGTTGTCAGGACCCGCATACAGAGGGGGTCTCCATGTCTGGCTGCACCTGATTGGGAAAGAAGTCCCACCAATCGGCTTTCAGACAGAATGTATGGTTGGACTTCACCCAGTCTGTCTATATTTCTGTGGCTGGATTGTGTTTTTGAAGCCCAGTGTTGATTAGTTCTTCTAAATGTTTTCTCTAGTCTATTTTATTGCTACTGGGGTCCGTGGTGGGAGTGATGGAGAAGTGGGAGAATCTGGCGTGGGGACTGGTGAGCAATAGGCCCCAGCTTGTCCACTGCTGAGATGAAGAAACACTTGTTCTCATACTTTGTATGGGAACATCTGTCTTTACTCCCATGTTCTTTAAATATCATGAAGACCACCTTGTGTTTGTCTTGAAACATGGAATGGAGGTTTATGAATGATCTGCTGCAGTTAAACGTATATCTGCTAATAGAGAACATTCTGTTTTTATGATTGTGTGGTGTTTGTTTACTTCATGGACAGTATGTTCTTTGAGAAGCTTGTTGTGACTGAGATCAAGTTTTTCATCTGCAGTCCATCTTAGCAGGTATAGCCTTGGCAGTCTTGAGTGTGACTGAGAGTGACTGTTGTGGACATTGATAGGATGTGTGTGAGGGACCTACATGGACAAGATCTTTGCTGATTGAACTTGACATTGTTTCAGTTATGAGAGTTTTATTACTTGATGAATCAGCTACTGTATATGTAGTTGGTCTGATGTAGATTTAATTTAGATAAAATTCTATCTGCTTTGTTTGCTGTATTCTTCATTTAGTTTTTCATACTTTTCTTGTTATATACAACTGTTATCTTGAGTCAGACTGCTTCATGTTACCCTGAACTCAGCACCTCCACCATCACTGGAGTCAAATGAAAACTATTTATTTAATTTAATTATTTCCGCTCATTTATTTATTTGACAGCTCTGCTAAAGCTTCTTCTCTTCTTTACAGTCTTCAGATCAGATCCTCTCCTCCTGAGTTCCTCAAGTTCTTTCTCCATCCTTCTCATTTTGTCCTCCATCCAGTTCTCCCTTTTTATGTAGCCTTTCTCTCTCTCCGGATCTCTCTTTCAAGATCCAGTCTCCTTTCCTTCTTTGTTCTCTTCTTCAGTGCCCTGTTAGCTGTCTTCAGCTCCTCTTTCAGCTGCTCTATCTCCTGGAGAAGCTTCTCATCAGGCTTTAAACTCTTCAGACGTCTGGTTCCATTCACCTCCACTGTGAGCACACTTAGTAATCTCATCTACAGTTTCTCTATGAATGACTTTGTTTACATCTTAACGCCTGAATTATGTATAAATGATGTACAACTGGTGAACTGTACTTACCTTCCTCTCCTCCTCCTCTCTGGAGGTCTTCTTTCCAACCTTGTGGCGGAGATGATGAAGCTCCACCTTCTCCTCGGCCTTCAATGACCAGGATGACCACATTTCCTTAAGGTCCTCCACTTTCTCATTCTCGCTCTCTGTTAACTCATCTGTCCATCTCACTCTCTTCTTTTCCTGCACCTGCATCTTCTGATCCTCACTGCTTTCTTCAAAATCGGATTGATCAGGCAGATTCTGATTCATTCTAAACACTGGTTCTATCTATGTGATTATATGCTGTAGGTGTTTTGTATCATAACCCCTGGAGTCCTTCAGTTTTTCATGTTGTCAGGACCCGCAATACAGAGGGGGTCCTCCATGTCTGGCTGCACCTGATTGGGAAAGAAGTCCCACAGTCGGCTTTCAGACAGAATGTATGGTTGGACTTCACCCAGTCTGTCTATATTTCTGTGGCTGGATTGTGTTTTTGAAGCCCAGTTGTTGATTAGTTCTTCTAAATGTTTCTCTAGTCTATTTTATTGCTACTGGGGTCCGTGTCGGGAGTGATGGAGAAGTGGGAGAATCTGGCGTGGGGACTGGGAGCAATAGGCCCCAGCTTGTCCACTGCTGAGATGAAGAAAACACTTGTTCTCATACTTTGTATGGGAACATCTGTCTTTACTCCCATGTTCTTTAAATATCATGAAGACCACCTTGTGTTTGTCTTGAAACATGGAATGGAGGTTTATGAATGATCTGCTGCAGTTAAACGTATATCTGCTAATAGAGAACATTCTGTTTTTATGATTGTGTGGTGTTTGTTTACTTCATGGACAGTATGTTCTTTGAGAAGCTTGTTGTGACTGAGATCAAGTTTTTCATCTGCAGCGCCATCTTAGCAGGTATAGCCTTGGCAGTCTTGAGTGTGACTGAGAGTGACTGTTGTGGACATTGATAGATGTGTGTGTGAGGGACCTACATGGAAAAGATCTTTGCTGATTGAACTTGACATTGTTTCAGTTATTGAGAGTTTTAATACTTGATGAATCAGCTACTGTATATGTAGTTGGTCTGATTTTCGATTTAATTTAGATAAAATTCTATCTGCTTTGTTTGCTGTGTTCTTCATTTAGTTTTTTCATACTTTTCTTGTTATATACAACTGTTATCTTGAGTCAGACTGCTTCATGTTACCCTGAACTCAGCACCTCCACCATCACTGGAGTCAAATGAAAACTATTTATTTCAATTTAATTATTTCCGGCTCATTTATTTATTGACAGCTCTGCCAAAGCTTCTTCTCTTCTTTACAGTCTTCAGATCAGATCCTCTCTCCGAGTTCCTCAAGTTCTTTCTCCATCCTTCTCATTTTGTCCTCCATCCAGATCGTCCCTTTTTTATGTAGCCTTCTCTCTCTCACTGGATCTTCTTTCAAGATCCAGTCTCCTTTCCTTCTTTGTTCTCTTCTTCAGTGCCCTGTTAGCTGTCTTCAGCTCCTCTTTCAGCTGCTCTGTCTCCTGGAGAAGCTTCTCATCAGGCCTTAAACTCTTCAGACGTCTGGTTCCATTCACCTCCACTGTGAACACACTTAGTAATCTCATCTACAGTTTCTCAGATGAATGACTTTGTTTACATCTTAACGCCTGAATTATGTATAAATGATGTACAACTGGTGAACTGTACTTACCTTCCTCTCCTCCTCCTCTCTGGAGGTCTTCTTTCCAACCTTGTGGCGGAGATGATGAAGCTCCACTTCTCCTCGTCCTTCAATGACCAGGATGACCACATTTCCTTAAGGTCCTCCACTATCTCATCTCGCTCTCTGTTAACTCATCTATCCATCTCACTCTCTTCTTTTCCTGCACCTGCATCTTCTGATCCTCACTGCTTTCTTCAAAATCGGACTGATCAGGCAGATTCTGGTTCATTCTAAACACTGGTTCATTTGCTCTTGGAGGGTCTGGAGGTTTGATGGGGGGATCAGCACCGGGACATTTAGGTGGTAGATGAAGGAAAACTGTTAATTCTTCTGAAGAACTCTTTCACTGCCTGGACTGCAGTGCAGACAGATACTTCACGCTGAGGTCAGATGAAAGAAAAAGTGATGGAGTGATGGTGGGCGAATGGTGGGAGTTGGAGAAAAGAGGCTTTCAGGAAGTTGTTCAGTAAATCTAAATTGCTAAATTTCCTTCGGGATCAATAAAAGTATCTGTCTGTCTGTCTATCTATCTATCTATCTATCTATCTAATCTTGGACAGTTCTGTGTGATTTTAGAAGCTCCACTCTAAAACCATCTCATCACATCCATGAATCTGTCCATCCAACACGGACAGGCTCTCCTGAAACGTCTCCACTTCTTTTCTGGCTTGTCCGTTTTCTCTTTTTCCTTGTTGAGCCCAGTTCTTTCTTTAGAACTTCAATTTCTTCCTCCATTCTTTCCAGTTTGTGCTGCATCAACAGGTCCCAGCGCTCGTTTTGGATCTGGGTCTGGTGCAATCTTTCCTTTTCTCTCTCCCACTCCTTCTCCTTCTCTATAAACTCTATGTTCAGCATCCTCTCTCTTTCTAGAACACCTCCTTGGTGGTCATCAGCTTTTGCTGCTCTCTTCGTCTTTCGGCTGATCTCCACATCTCTCGATCACGCTCCAGTTTCTGGTGTTTCTTCATTTTCCTTAATTTCTTTTTCTCCAGCTGTAGCTTCTCCCTCAGACGCCTGATTTAGTTGAGAAGCTCGGTTTCTCTCTTAGAGATCTCCATTGTTCTCTGTAATTCAGATTTCAACTATTTACAAACACCTATTTACAAACATTCACTATTTATAAATATTAATTATTTACAAACAACTATTTACAAACATTAACTATTTATAAATATTAATTATTTACAAAAACTATTTACAAACATTCACTATTTATAAATATTGAATTATTTACAAACAGCTATTTACAAACATTCACTATTTATAAATATGAATTATTTACAAACAACTATTTACAAACATTCACTATTTATAAACATTAATTATTTACAAACAGCTATTTACAAACATTCACTATTTATAAATATGAATTATTCACAAACAAATATTTACAAGTAATTATCTATAAGAAGTACTTATATTAACACAAACAAAAAAAAAGAACCCGAACAAATGAAATAAAAAACTAAAGTACAGCTTCTGGTCCAGGGTGTGGGGTCCCGCTCTTTCCCCTGGACCAGCTGATGGGGGTGGGGGTGTACTGCTGCAGCTGTAGGGGTGTATGCCCTAAAGCAGCTGGTCTAAAAAACCTTAAACACAAACAATAGTTTATACAATGTGTACAAACAACAAAACAAAAATATAAATGATGATAAAACAACAACAACATGAACTATTTACAAATAATTACAGTAAGTAATTACAAATAGCTGTTTACATTATATAAAAAAAGAACAAAGACAAATAAAATAAAAAAGAAATGAACTCTAAACATGCAATAAAACTATAAAAAACTATATACAAGATTAAATAAACAAGTGTTTGCTGTGGTGGGGTGTAGTGTTTATTGAACCTCGAAGACCTGCTCCATCTCTCTCAGTCTCTGCTCATCTCTCAGTCTTTCTCTCTCTCTCCGGATCTCTCTTTCAAGATCCAGTCTCCTTTCCTTCTTTGTTCTCCTCTTCAGTGCCCTGTTAGCTGTCTTCAGCTCCCTCTTTCAGCTGCTCTATCTCCTGGAGAAGCTTCTCATCAGGCTTTAAACTCTTCAGACGTCTGGTTCCATTCACCTCCACTGTGAACACACTTAGTAATCTCATCTACAGTTTCTCTATGAATGACTTTGTTTACATCTTAACGACAGAATTATGTATAAATGATGTACAACTGGTGAACTGTACTTACCTTCCTCTCCTCCTCCTCTCTGGAGGTCTTCTTTCCAACCTTGTGGCGGAGATGATGAAGCTCCACCTTCTCCTCGTCCTTCAATGACCAGGATGACCACATTTCCTTAAGGTCCTCCACTTTCTCATTCTCGCTCTCTGTTAACTCATCTGTCCATCTCACTCTCTTCTTTTCCTGCACCTGCATCTTCTGATCCTCACTGCTTTCTTCAAAATCGGACTGATCAGGCAGATTCTGATTCATTCTAAACACTGGTTCATTTATGTGATTATATGCTGTAGGTGTTTTGTATCATTAGACCCTGGAGGCCTTCAGATTTTCATGTTGTCAGGACCCGCATACAGAGGGGGTCTCCATGTCTGGCTGCACCTGATTGGGAAAGAAGTCCCACCAATCGGCTTTCAGACAGAATGTATGGTTGGACTTCACCCAGTCTGTCTATATTTCTGTGGCTGGATTGTGTTTTTGAAGCCCAGTGTTGATTAGTTCTTCTAAATGTTTTCTCTAGTCTATTTTATTGCTACTGGGGTCCGTGGTGGGAGTGATGGAGAAGTGGGAGAATCTGGCGTGGGGACTGGTGAGCAATAGGCCCCAGCTTGTCCACTGCTGAGATGAAGAAACACTTGTTCTCATACTTTGTATGGGAACATCTGTCTTTACTCCCATGTTCTTTAAATATCATGAAGACCACCTTGTGTTTGTCTTGAAACATGGAATGGAGGTTTATGAATGATCTGCTGCAGTTAAACGTATATCTGCTAATAGAGAACATTCTGTTTTTATGATTGTGTGGTGTTTGTTTACTTCATGGACAGTATGTTCTTTGAGAAGCTTGTTGTGACTGAGATCAAGTTTTTCATCTGCAGTCCATCTTAGCAGGTATAGCCTTGGCAGTCTTGAGTGTGACTGAGAGTGACTGTTGTGGACATTGATAGGATGTGTGTGAGGGACCTACATGGACAAGATCTTTGCTGATTGAACTTGACATTGTTTCAGTTATGAGAGTTTTATTACTTGATGAATCAGCTACTGTATATGTAGTTGGTCTGATTTAGATTTAATTTAGATAAAATTCTATCTGCTTTGTTTGCTGTGTTCTTCATTTAGTTTTTCATACTTTTCTTGTTATATACAACTGTTATCTTGAGTCAGACTGCTTCATGTTACCCTGAACTCAGCACCTCCACCATCACTGGAGTCAAATGAAAACTATTTATTTAATTTAATTATTTCCGCTCATTTATTTATTTGACAGCTCTGCCAAAGCTTCTTCTCTTCTTTACAGTCTTCAGATCAGATCCTCTCCTCCTGAGTTCCTCAAGTTCTTTCTCCATCCTTCTCATTTTGTCCTCCATCCAGTTCTCCCTTTTTATGTAGCCTTTCTCTCTCTCTGGATCTCTCTTTCAAGATCCAGTCTCCTTTCCTTCTTTGTTCTCCTCTTCAGTGCCCTGTTAGCTGTCTTCAGCTCCTCTTTCAGCTGCTCTGTCTCCTGGAGAAGCTTCTCATCAGGCCTTAAACTCTTCAGACGTCTGGTTCCATTCACCTCCACTGTGAACACACTTAGTAATCTCATCTACAGTTTCTCTATGAATGACTTTGTTTACATCTTAACGCCTGAATTATGTATAAATGATGTACAACTGGTGAACTGTACTTACCTTCCTCTCCTCCTCCTCTCTGGAGGTCTTCTTTCCAACCTTGTGGCGGAGATGATGAAGCTCCACCTCTCCTCATCCTTCAATGACCAGGAGACCACATTTCCTTAAGGTCCTCCACTATCTCATTCTCGCTCTCTGTTAACTCATCTATCCATCTCACTCTCTTCTTTTCCTGCACCTGCATCATCTGATCCTCACCGCTTTCTTCAAAATCGGACTGATCAGGCGGATTCTGGTTCATTCTAAACACTGGTTCATTTATGTGTTCATTTGCTCTTGGAGGGTCTGGAGGTTTGATGGGGGGATCAGCACCGGGACATTTAGGTGGTAGATGAAGGAAAACTGTTAATTCTTCTGAAGAACTCTTTCACTGCCTGGACTGCAGTGCGGACAGATACTTCACGCTGAGGTCAGATGAAAGAAAAAGTGATGGAGTGATGGTGGGCGAATGGTGGGAGTTGGAGAAAGAGGCTTTCAGGAAGTTGTTCAGTAAATCTAAATTGCTAAATTTCCTTCGGGATCAATAAAGTATCTGTCTGTCTGTCTATCTATCTATCTATCTATCTATCTAATCTTGGACAGTTCCTGTGTGATTTTAGAAGCTCCACTCTAAAACCATCTCATCACATCCATGAATCTGTCCATCCAACCACGGACAGCTCTCCTGAAACGTCTCCACTTCTTTTCTGGCTTGTCCGTTTTCTCTTTTTCCTTGTTGAGCCCAGTTCTTTCTTTAAGAACTTCAATTTCTTCCTCCATTCTTTCCAGTTTGTGCTGCATCAACAGGTCCCAGCGCTCGTTTTGGATCTGGGTCTGGTGCAATCTTTCCTTTTCTCTCTCCCACTCCTTCTCCTTCTCTATAAACTCTATGTTCAGCATCCTCTCTCTTTCTAGGAACACCTCCTTGGTGGTCATCAGCTTTTGCTGCTCTCTTCGTCTTTCGGCTGATCTCCACATCTCTCGATCACGCTCCATTTTCTGGTGTTTCTTCATTTTCCTTAATTTCTTTTTCTCCAGCTGTAGCTTCTCCCTCAGACGCCTGATTTAGTTGAGAAGCTCGGTTTCTCTCTTAGAGATCTCCATTGTTCTCTGTAATTCAGATTTCAACTATTTACAAACACCTATTTACAAACATTCACTATTTATAAATATTAATTATTTACAAACAACTATTTACAAACATTAACTATTTAGAAATATGAATTATTTACAAACAACTATTTACAAACATTCACTATTTATAAATATTAATTATTTACAAACATTCACTATTTATAAATATGAATTATTTACAAACAGCTATTTACAAACATTAACTATTTATAAATATGAATTATTTACAAACAACTATTTACAAACATTTACTATTTATAAACATTAATTATTTACAAACAGCTATTTACAAACATTCACTATTTATAAACATTAATTATTTACAAACAGCTATTTACAAACATTCACTATTTATAAATATTAATTATTTACAAACAGCTATTTACAAACATTAACTATTTATAAATATGAATTATTTACAAACAACTATTTACAAACATTTACTATTTATAAACATTAATTATTTACAAACAGCTATTTACAAACATTCACTATTTATAAACATTAATTATTTACAAACAGCTATTTACAAACATTCACTATTTATATATATGAATTATTCACAAACAAATATTTACAAGTAATTATCTATAAGAAGTACTTATATTAACACAAACAAAAAAAAAGAACCCAAACAAATGAAATAAAAAACTAAAGTACAGCTTCTGGTCCAGGGTGTGGGGGTCCCGCTCTTTCCCCTGGACCAGCTGATGGGGTGGGGTGTACTGCTGCAGCTGTAGGGGTGTATGCCCTAATGCAGCTGGTCTAAAAAACCTTAAACACAAACAATAGTTTATACAATGTGTACAAACAACAAAACAAAAATATAAATGATGATAAAACAACAACAACATGAACTATTTACAAATAATTACAGTAAGTAATTACAAATAGCTGTTTACATTATAATAAAAAAAGAACAAAGACAAATAAAATAAAAAAGAAATGAACTCTAAACATGCAATAAAACTATAAAAACTATATACAAGATTAAATAAACAAGTGTTTGCTGTGGTGGGGTGTAGTGTTTATTGAACCTCGAAGACCTGCTCCATCTCTCTCAGTCTCTGCTCATCTCTCAGTCTTTCTCTCTCTCTCCGGATCTCTCTTTCAAGATCCAGTCTCCTTTCCTTCTTTGTTCTCTTCTTCAGTGCCCTGTTAGCTGTCTTCAGCTCCTCTTTCAGCTGCTCTATCTCCTGGAGAAGCTTCTCATCAGGCTTTAAAACTCTTCAGACGTCTGGTTCCATTCACCTCCACTGTGAACACACTTAGTAATCTCATCTACAGTTTCTCTATGAATGACTTTGTTTACATCTTAACGACAGAATTATGTATAAATGATGTACAACTGGTGAACTGTACTTACCTTCCTCTCCTCCTCCTCTCTGGAGGTCTTCTTTCCAACCTTGTGGCGGAGATGATGAAGCTCCACCTTCTCCTCGTCCTTCAATGACCAGGATGACCACATTTCCTTAAGGTCCTCCACTTTCTCATTCTCGCTCTCTGTTAACTCATCTATCCATCTCACTCTCTTCTTTTCCTGCACCTGCATCTTCTGATCCTCACTGCTTTCTTCAAAATCGGACTGATCAGGCAGATTCTGATTCATTCTAAACACTGGTTCTATCTATGTGATTATATGCTGTAGGTGTTTTGTATCTGGGTCTGCTGCAGTCTTTCTTTTTCTCTCTCCCACTCCTTCTCTTTCTCTACAAACTCCATGTTCAGTGTCCTCTCTCTTTCCAGGAACACCTGTTTTGTGGTCCTCAGCTTTTGCTGCTCTCTTTCTGTTTCAGAGGGTTCAGGTGTTGATTGTCCTCAGGCCCTCATCATTGATCAGTTTCTGACTACAGAGTCTCTCTTTACAAACCTGAACAGAATTCCATGATAAAATTTTCTGTATTAGTTATTGGTATTTACCTGTCTGCTCTGTCTCGTCCTTCCCTTCTTCAGTTCCTCTCTCTGCTGCTGCTCCTCCTCCTCCAGGTACCTGCTCAGTATCTTGTGGAGACGTACCTGGTTCTACAGGTGACATTTATAAAAACAACAGTTAAACATAATGTGTCCAGGATCAAACCTGTGAAACTGTGCTGTGAGTTTTATTAATAACTCAAAACTAAATAAACATAACTTTTTCCAGACGTCGTACACGGATAAGTCAGACCTGTAACACCTGTTTATTCAACAAAACACATCAGTTAAACATCAGCAAACATCTGCTGTGAGATTAAGAAATGAGATGCTACTCACTGCCTCAGTTAGCATTACAAGAATTGTTACAGCTTTGGGCATTAGGTGTCACTGAGTGTAAAGAAATTAAAGAAATGTTCAGTCAGTAGACGTAAGTTAGTAGATGACCCTGTTTCATCTAAACCCTGGAGGTCTTCAGGTTTTCATGTTGTCAGGACCCGCATACAGAGGGGGTCTCCATGTCTGGCTGCACCTGATTGGGAAAGAAGTCCCACCAGTCGGCTTTCAGACAGAATGTATGGTTGGACTTCACCCAGTCTGTCTATATTTCTGTGGCTGGATTGTGTTTTTGAAGCCCAGTGTTGATTAGTTCTTCTAAATGTTTTCTCTAGTCTATTTTATTGCTACTGGGGTCCGTGGTGGGAGTGATGGAGAAGTGGGAGAATCTGGCGTGGGGACTGGTGAGCAATAGGCCCCAGCTTGTCCACTGCTGAGATGAAGAAACACTTGTTCTCATACTTTGTATGGGAACATCTGTCTTTACTCCCATGTTCTTTAAATATCATGAAGACCACCTTGTGTTTGTCTTGAAACATGGAATGGAGGTTTATGAATGATCTGCTGCAGTTAAACGTATATCTGCTAATAGAGAACATTCTGTTTTTATGATTGTGTGGTGTTTGTTTACTTCATGGACAGTATGTTCTTTGAGAAGCTTGTTGTGACTGAGATCAAGTTTTTCATCTGCAGTCCATCTTAGCAGGTATAGCCTTGGCAGTCTTGAGTGTGACTGAGAGTGACTGTTGTGGACATTGATAGGATGTGTGTGAGGGACCTACATGGACAAGATCTTTGCTGATTGAACTTGACATTGTTTCAGTTATGAGAGTTTTATTACTTGATGAATCAGCTACTGTATATGTAGTTGGTCTGATTTCGATTTAATTTAGATAAAATTCTATCTGCTTTGTTTGCTGTGTTCTTCATTTAGTTTTTCATACTTTTCTTGTTATATACAACTGTTATCTTGAGTCAGACTGCTTCATGTTACCCTGAACTCAGCACCTCCACCATCACTGGAGTCAAATGAAAACTATTTATTTAATTTAATTATTTCCGCTCATTTATTTATTTGACAGCTCTGCCAAAGCTTCTTCTCTTCTTTAAAGTCTTCAGATCAGATCCTCTCCTCCTGAGTTCCTCAAGTTCTTTCTCCATCCTTCTCATTTTGTCCTCCATCCAGTTCTCCCTTTTTATGTAACACCTCCTTGGTGGTCCTCAGCTTTTGCTGCTCTCTTCGTCTTTCGGCTGATCTCCACAGCTCTCGATCACGCTCCAGTTTCTGGTGTTTCTTCATTTTCCTTAATTTCTTTTTCTCCAGCCGTAGCTTCTCCCTCAGATGCTTGATTTCGTTGAGAAGTTGGTTTCTCTCTTAGAGATCTCCATTGTTCTCTGTAATTCAGATTTCAACTATTTACAAACACCCATTTACAAACATTTACTATTTATAAATATTAATTATTTACAAACATTCACTATTTATAAATATTAATTATTTACAAACAACTATTTACAAACATCCACTATTTATAAATATTAATAATTTACAAGCAACTATTTACAAACATTCACTATTTATAAATATTAATTATTCACAAACAAATATTTACAAGTAATTATTTATAAGAAATACTTATATTAACACAAACAAAAAAAAAGAACCCGAACAAATGAAATAAAAAACTAAAGTACAGCTTCTGGTCCAGGGTGTGGGGTCCCGCTCTTTCCCCTGGACCAGCTGATGGGGTGGGGTGTACTGCTGCAGCTGTAGGGGTGTATGCCCTAATGCAGCTGGTCTAAAAAACCTTAAACACAAACAATAGTTTATACAATGTGTACAAACAACAAAACAAAAATATAAATGATGATAAAACAACAACAACATGAACTATTTACAAATAATTACAGTAAGTAATTACAAATAGCTGTTTACATTATAATAAAAAAAGAACAAAGACAAATAAAATAAAAAGAAATGAACTCTAAACATGCAATAAAACTATAAAAAACTATATACAAGATTAAATAAACAAGTGTTTGCTGTGGTGGGGTGTAGTGTTTATTGAACCTCGAAGACCTGCTCCATCTCTCTCAGTCTCTGCTCATCTCTCAGTCTTTCTCTGTATTTTTTTTTTTGCACACCACTACACTGAAGTAAAATGCTTGTGTTAGTTCCTTATATATCCAAAGGTTCCCACCTGCTGTGAAGGGGGGCTGAACGATGACATTGAGCCCCTTGCAGGCAGCATGTAGCAGTGTTTGCATAAAGTTTGTTTTTGGTCGATCCAAGAGCTATCTGAACTATTGGGTTTGATCCATTTTAATATGTATTGGAGTTGATTTCTGTAATGTGGTTAGTTTGATTCTGGGTGGTTTCTTTTTCCAGTAGAATTCAATTGTTATAGTATTCAGAGATTGAAACCAGGAAGATGGGGGTTGAATGGGAATCATTGAAAATAAATAGTAGCTGTTCTACCAGTAAGTGAAAGGGCTGAGAAAGGGACTGAGATCATCACCCTTTTTTCTGGTTAGTGAGTTGAAGTTGAGTTTGGACAACTCTGATTGCTGGGGGGAAACCTTAGCACCCAAATATGTGATGTAATTTGTGTACATGGGGATAGGTAGTGTTTTTCAGTGTAGTCTCAAGTTTATTCAAGTTTATTGGAAGAATAGTGAGTTTCTAATAGAATGTTAGTTCTAAGCTAACGCTGGTGTTTACGAACACTTCTTGGATGTTCAAGATTAACCACATACATTTGACACTGATGAGGACTCTGTATGTTTTATTATCTGTTTCTGTGAAATCTTGTATTTGATCTTGTCTGTAACTGAGTGAAGAACCCTGAGGGGGGCGCTGCTCTCCAAGGAATGAAGTTTTCCAGCAGGGGGTCTGTGGGGGGACTTTATATGAGTATGAACTGCTAGTTAATCCCAGCTCTGGACACAGGGGCCTATCAGTAATGTTAACTGAACATAGTCTAGTCTGGTGTTAGTCTAGTGTAGCAAAGCATGACAAACAAGAAGTCTTTACCTGCATTATTACTCATTGTATTAAAATATAGATTTATAATAAGAGTAACATGAATTTTATTATATAAATAATGTTGAATTAAAAATCTCCTCAGGTAGTCATGCCCATTGCCCACCTATTGGCTAAGTCCCCCCGTTACACAGTGCTACCAAGCTGTCCTGTGTCCCAGGTAGGAGCGCAATGAAGCGTGAGTAAATGAAGGAGGCACACAATTAACAGATTCATTTATTAATGTGTTTATTTGCTGTAGGAGGGTCTGGAGGTTTGATGGGGGGATCAGTACAGGACATTTAGGGGGTAGATGTAGGAGAACTGTTCATTCAGATACTTCACGCTGAGGTCAGATGAAAGAGAGAGTGATGGTGGGAAAATGGTGGGAGTTGGAGAAAGAGGCTCTCAGGAAGCTCCACTCTAAAACCGTCTCACCACATCCTTGAACCTGTCCATCCAACCACGGACAGCTCTCCTGAAACGTCTCCACTTCTTTTCTGGCTTGTCCGTTTTCTCTTCTTCCTTGTTGAGCCCAGTTCTTTCTTTAAGAACTTCAATTTCTTCCTCCATTCTTTCCAGTTTGTGCTGCATCAACAGGTCCCAGCGCTCGTTTTGGATCTGGGTCTGGTGCAATCTTTCCTTTTCTCTCTCCCACTCCTTCTCCTTCTCTATAAACTCTATGTTCAGCATCCTCTCTCTTTCTAGGAACACCTCCTTGGTGATCCTCAGCTTCTGCTGCTCTCTAAGTCTTTCAGCTGATCTCCACATCTCTCGATCACGCTCCACTTTCTGGTGCTTCTTCATTTTCCTCAGTTTCTTTTTCTCCAGCTGTAGCTTCTCCCTCAGACGCCTGATTTCGTTGAGAAGCTCGGTTTCTCTCCTAGAGATCTCCATTGTTCTCTGTAATTCAGATGTTTTCAATTAAAATCTATTTATATTAATGAATTATTAATAACAAGAATACTGCTAATAACAGTATCTTAATAGTTATAATCTTGACGTCACCGAACCAGAGCGGGGAAAAAAGAACGCGTCGTGTCAGCTAGTGTGACGTCACGCCTCGTTCGAAAGAGCTAGAACGTTAGAACCTGTGTAAGGAGCTAACTTCACTAACCGCGCCTCACCGCACGCGCAGGGACGCACTGCCGCCCACAGCGTCTGCTGCGCGTTTATATAACCTCGGATTGGGGGTGTGGCCTAAGTGATGACGTCCCTTCTGGTCTCCGAACTGGAGACGCGCTTGGTTTTTTTTATTATCGCGGCGATTCCAGGCATCAGGTGTCAGGGGAATTCCACCCATATTTTCAAAATTTCGGTATACTAAAAGGGAATCCCGGCTGGTAACACGTCAGCCTTAATATGATGTAATAACTCTAAATGATTAAGACACGTTTTATAAAATCAAAAAAAAAAAGTAGCAGATTTATTTGATTTGCTGTAAAATCCCGGTCGCCATTGTTGTAACTACACACGTGCACAGCCGGTAGTGACGTCAAACAGTTGCAGTAACAGATGTTGGGCCGAATTCTGCACACCTGCCAGGAAAAGCACCCCCTCTCGGGATCGCGTACGCACATTGATTAGTGATATGAGATGTATTCAGGTTTATTTGATCAAAACAAACAAACTAATGTCAGCGGATTAGATCATTTTTCGATTTAAGCGACAGAGCATGCGCTCCCGAGAGGGGGTGCTTTTCCTGGCGGGGGTGCTAAATTTGACACAACACCCGGCCATTACGATTGAGCAGAGCTAGCTAGCTAAACATGCTACTGTTAGCATTAGCAGTTTGAGCTAGAACACAACATTTCTGACTTCAGCGGTGACATCACCCACCACGTTAGTGTAAATGATGAACAGAGAGGGTGGAGGAGAGAGTGACACAGTGCTGGAATTGTTGTGAAACTGTGTGTTGGTGTTGATGGAGAAAGAGCTCCGCTTTCTAGCAGGAAACATTCACGCTCAGTAAACAGCTAGATACACTGAACGGGAGTTTCTCTTAGCTTCACACTCGTTTATTAGTGAACTAGTATGTTCACTACTAAGACTGTACTTTCACCTTCAGGATCCACAAACGAGGAGAAGCAGCTGACGCTAACGCTAAACGTTGTTGGTGGGACGTCAGGAGAGAGTCCAGCGCGTGGTTCCCCATAATCTGGGGTTTTTGGACTTCCTGTGTGGGGAAACTGTGGCTCTGCTCTGTGTTTTAGTCTACGCTTAAAACCAACAGCCTCCGTCAAGTCTCTCACCAGTGGTGGTCTACTGAACCACTCAAACTCATCCAGACTGAAGAGAGGAGAGCAGAGCGGGGGTCTTTAGGTAGCTGTGTTGGTCCACACGCTGCTTCACTAACTATTCTCCTTGTTTATGTTTGTGAAGCTGTTTAGACTAATATCAGTCTTTCACTGCCTTTCACTGAAACTACATCAACAACACAATGTACATGGTTTTCTTTAAGCTAGGTTAGTAACTAACACTCACTCCTTCACACCACAGTCCAGTTCAGCACTGCATCCATTTGACCTCATCTACCCAGCAGGCATTGCGCGTCAGTAATAATGACTAAGTCCAATATGTTAAATATTGAGAATAAATGTGTTAATTTATAAATAAATCTGATTCTTTTTTTATTTTTTTACAACACATCTTAACAATTTAGAGTCATTACACCATATTAAGGCTTACAAGTGTTACCAGCCAGGCTTTCCTTTAAATCCTCCAGGAACCTCCCTCTACCTGCAGAGGGAGCACAGTCTTGGAAATGTTTATGATAAATAAATAAATAAAATAAGAAAGTGCTTATGTGACCTTTTCCTCAATATCTAGTGTCCGAGGGAGAAGCTAATGGAGAACAAAAGACTGAGGAATATGAAGAAACACTGTAAACTGGAGCGTGACAGAGAGCTGCCGAGACCAGTAGAAACAGAGAGAGGACACTGAACAGGAGTTCCAGGAAAGAGAGAGGACACTGAACATGGAGTTTGTAAAGAAAGAAAAGGTGTTGGACAGCGAGAAAGGAAATCTAGATCAACTGACTTTAATAATAAAGCAGGAATATTATTCTCTTTTAAAAACGACTAATTCTGAATGTAACAGATGTTTAACTGAAGTTTTATTAAGTGAACAGTCGTGTTACTGATAAATCTGTGGACATCGTCTAGTAGAAAATAAGTTTGATTAGTTTGTTCAGTCTTCAGTTGTTTATATTTTTCAACTTACTGTACATTTTCACATGTATTGCAGTTGAACTATGTTTGTTTGTATGAATGATGCCTGTAGAACAAGATGCGTCTACACGAGATACAGAGCAGGTATCTGGATGAGGAGGAGCAGCTGAGTGAAGCTCAGAAGAGACAGAGTAAACAGGTAATTACTAATTATTAAATATTACTATTATTACATTTAACAAGCACGAAGAGCTGGCAGGAAAATATGTCATAAAAATGAACATATTTAAAAATGAACAGCATTTTAAAATACAGAACAAACAGTATTTTTGATTGTAGACACATTACAATATATATATATATATAGTTATTTTGGAGCATTTCCATTGGTCCAATAATCATGAAAATTAAAACACTATGTAAACGGCAGCTGTTTTGTTCAAATGAGATAGAAAAAACAATGTTTTTCTTTAGACAGTGACAATATGTAGGGTCTGGATCATGAGGAACTAACCAGACGTTATTTGGGTGGTGGACCATTCTCACAGATGCAGATGTGGTATTGTGGTATAAGTGCTTTTGGGGTTTTGTTACATGCGCCAGTGGTTGACCACCCAAAACCCATTCAACCAAGAGTGTCTCAGAAACTGATCATTAATGAAGAGTCTTGAGTATGACTAACTAATCATTCTATGCTGAGAGTGGACCACCTCCTAATCAATATCCAGCTAAGAGCAGCTGTGTGGTCAGAAAGTGGTCACTGGTGAAGGGCTAGAGGACGGCTAATAGCTGAGGTTTTCAGTTGATTTGATTGAAGCTGTTTGAATTTCAGATGTCGACACTGAGCTCTGGGAGAGACGAGAAGCTTCTCCAGGAGATAGAGCTGCTGAAGGAGGAGCTGAAGACGGTAAACAAGGCACTGAAGAGGAGAACAAAGGAGAAAAAGAGACTGGATCTTGAAAGAGAGATCCGGAGACAGAAAGACAGAGAGATGAACAGAAGCTGAGAGAGATGGAGCAGATCTTTCAGGAAAGAGAGATGAGAATGAAGGAGGAGTTAGTTGAGAGAGAGAAGATGAGGGAGAAAGAGAGAAAAAGACTGAAGAAGAGAGAGAAAGATAACATCAGAAGGGATTGATGGAGGACAGAATGAGAAAGATGGAGAAGAAGCTTGAAGAACTCAAGAGGAGAACATCTGATCTGAAGCCTGTAAAGAAGAGAAGAAGCTTCAGCAGAGCTGTCAGAGACTGGATGGACAGATTGGTGGACGCTTTAAGAAGGTTGTAAAACAGAGTGAGGAGGGTCCGATTGGGGGGTCCGATGCTAGCTGGCTAACTGCTAACTATCTCGCCATAGTTGAGCTGATTGTAGCTCCAATGGCAAAAGATGTTCTTTTGGTTAATTAGTGGACCCCCAGTAGATCACACTCTAACAACCTGTCCAGAAGGAGCAGCTCTCCCACCGTCTCCCTCCATCACTCTCTCCTTCATCTCAGTGGGGAGTGCCTGACCTGCCGTCCAAGCAGTGGAAGCTCCATCATGTGGAAGTGTTTTCAGAAGGACAAGCCCAGCTCCACCTAAACATCCTGCTCCTAAGGTTCCCCAAAGACCCTCTAGCAGCCCCCCTTACAGACAAATAAAAACATAAATATGAACTCTAGATCAGCATCTAGAAGATATTTAGATCCTTAATTTCACCAGACATGTAGTGTTTCTGGTGGCCAGTTATTGGAAGTTAAAGGTGGGTGTTTCTGATATAGTGGTCAGTTATTGGAAGTACAAGGTGGGTGTTTCTGATATAGTGGTCAGTTAGTGGAAGTTAAAGGTGGGTGTTTCTGATATAGTGGTCAGTTAGTGGAAGTTAAAGGTGGGTTTGGTTGGGTCGTGTTTGTTCCTGATATAGTGTCAGTTAAGAGGGAGTATAAGGTGGGGGTTTCTGATATAGTGGTCAGTTAGTGGAAGTATAAGGGTGGGTGTTTCTGATATAGTGGTCAGTTAGTGGAAGGTATAAGGTGGGTGTTTCTGATATAGTGGTCAGTTAGTGGGAGTATAAGGTGGGTGTTTCTGATATAGTGGTCAGTTAGTGGAGTATAAGGTGGGTGTTTCTGATATAGTGGTCAGTTAGTGGGAAGTATAAGGTGGGTGTTTCTGATATAGTGGTCAGTTAGTGGGAGTAAAAGGTGGGTGTTTCTGATATAGTGGTCAGTTAGTGGGAGGTATAAGGTGGGTGTTTCTAATATAGTGGGTCAGTTAGTGGAAGTAATAAGGTGGGTGGTTTCTGATATAGTGGTCAGTTAGTGGAAGTAGAAGGTGGGTGTTTCTGATATAGTGGTCAGTTAGTGGGAGTATAAGGTGGGTGTTTCTGATATAGTGGTCAGTTAGTGGAAGTAAAAGGTGGGTGTTTCTGATATAGTGGTCAGTTAGTGGGAGTATAAGGTGGGTGTTTCTGATATAGTGGTCAGTTAGTGGGAGTATAAGGTGGGTGTTTCTAATATAGTGGTCAGTTAGTGGGAGTATAAGGTGGGTGTTTCTGATATAGTGGTCAGTTAGTGGGAGTATACGGTGGGTGTTTCTGATATAGTGGTCAGTTAGTGGGAGTATAAGGTGGGTGTTTCTGATATAGTGGTCAGTTAGTGGGAGTATAAGGTGGGTGTATTCTGATATGAGTGGTCAGTTAGTGGAAGTATAAGGTGGGTGGTTTCTGATATATTGGTCAGTTAGTGGAAGTATAAAGGTGGGTGTTTCTGATATAGTGGATCAGTTAGTGGAAGTATAAGGTGGGTGTTTCTGATATAGTGGTCAGTTAGTGGGAGTTTAAGGTGGGTGTTTCTAATATAGTGGTCAGTTAGTGGAGTTATATGGTGGGAGTTTCTGATTACGTGGTCAGTTAGTGGGAGTATAAGGTGGGTGTTTCTGATATAGTGGTCAGTTAGTGGGAGTATAAGGTGGGTGTTTCTGATATAGTGGTCAGTTAGTGGAAGTATAAGGTGGGTGTTTCTTGATATAGTGGTCAGTTAGTGGAAGTATAAGGTGGGTGTTTCTGATATAGTGGTCAGTTAGTGGAAGTATAAGGTGGGTGTTTCTGATATAGTGGTCAGTTAGTGGGAGTATAAGGTGGGTGTTTCTGATATAGTGGTCAGTTAGTGGGAGTATAAGGTGGGTGTTTCTGATATAGTGGGTCAGTTAGTGGGAGTATAAGGTGGGTGTTTCTGATATAGTGGTCAGTTAGTGGAGGTATAAGGTGGGTGTTTCTGATATAGTGGTCAGTTAGTGGGAGTATAAGGTGGGTGTTTCTGATATAGTGGTCAGTTAGTGGAGGTATAAGGTGGGTGTTTCTGATATAGTGGTCAGTTAGTGGGAGTATAAGGTGGGTGTTTCTGATATAGTGGTCAGTTAGTGGGAGTATAAGGTGGGTGTTTCTGATATAGTGGTCAGTTAGTGGGAGTATAAGGTGGGTGTTTCTGATATAGTGGTCAGTTAGTGGGAGTATAAGGTGGGTGTTTCTGATATAGTGGTCAGTTAGTGGAGTATAAGGTGGGTGTTTCTGATATAGTGGTCAGTTAGTGGGAGTATAAGGTGGGTGTTTCTGATATAGTGGTCAGTTAGTGGAGTATAAGGTGGGTGTTTCTGATATAGTGGTCAGTTAGGTGGGAGTATAAGTGGGTGTTTCTGATATAGTGGTCAGTTAGTGGAAGTATTAGGTGGGTGTTTCTGATATAGTGGTCAGTTAGTGGGAGTATAAGGTGGGTGTTTCTGATATAGTGGTCAGTTAGTGGGAGTATAAGGGTGGGTGTTTCTATATAGTGGTCAGTTAGTGGAGTATAAGGTGGGTGTTTCTGATATAGTGGTCAGTTAGTGGGAGTATAAGGTGGGTGTTTCTGATATAGTGGGTCAGTTAGTGGGAGTATAAGGTGGGTGTTTCTGATAGTGGTCAGTTAGGTGGGAGTATAAGTGGGTGTTTCTGATATAGTGGTCAGTTAGTGGAAGTATAAGGTGGGTGTTTCTGATATAGTGGTCAGTTAGTGGAGTATAAGGTGGGTGTTTCTGATATAGTGGTCAGTTAGTGGGAGTATAAGGTGGGTGTTTCTGATATAGTGGTCAGTTAGTGGGAGTATAAAGGTGGGTGTTTCTGATATAGTGGTCAGTTAGTGGGAGTATAAGGTGGGTGTTTCTGATATAGTGGTCAGTTAGTGGAGTATAAGGTGGGTGTTTCTGATATAGTGGTCAGTTAGTGGGAGTATAAGGTGGGTGTTTCTGATATAGTGGTCAGTTAGTGGGAGTATAAGGTGGGTGTTTCTGATATAGTGGTCAGTTAGTGGGAAGTATAAGGTGGGTGTTTCTGATATAGTGGTCAGTTAGTGGAGTATAAGGTGGGTGTTTCTGATATAGTGGTCAGTTAGTGGGAGTATAAGGTGGGTGTTTCTGATATAGTGGTCAGTTAGTGGAGTATAAGGTGGGTGTTTCTGATATAGTGGTCAGTTAGTGGGAGTATAAGGTGGGTGTTTCTGATATAGTGGTCAGTTAGTGGAAGTATAAGGTGGGTGTTTCTGATATAGTGGTCAGTTAGTGGAGTATAAGGTGGGTGTTTCTGATATAGTGGTCAGTTAGTGGGAGTATAAGGTGGGTGTTTCTGATATAGTGGTCAGTTAGTGGGAGTATAAGGTGGGTGTTTCTGATATAGTGGTCAGTTAGTGGAGTATAAGGTGGGTGTTTCTGATATAGTGGTCAGTTAGTGGGAGTATAAGGTGGGTGTTTCTGATATAGTGGTCAGTTAGTGGGAGTATAAGGTGGGTGTTTCTGATATAGTGGTCAGTTAGTGGGAGTATAAGGTGGGTGTTTCTGATATAGTGGTCAGTTAGTGGGAGTATAAGGTGGGTGTTTCTGATATAGTGGTCAGTTAGTGGGAGTATAAGGTGGGTGTTTCTGATATAGTGGTCAGTTAGTGGGAGTATAAGGTGGGTGTTTCTGATATAGTGGTCAGTTAGTGGGAGTATAAGGTGGGTGTTTCTGATATAGTGGTCAGTTAGTGGAGTATAAGGTGGGTGTTTCTGATATAGTGGTCAGTTAGTGGGAGTATAAGGTGGGTGTTTCTGATATAGTGGTCAGTTAGTGGGAGTATAAGGTGGGTGTTTCTGATATAGTGGTCAGTTAGTGGGAGTATAAGGTGGGTGTTTCTGATATAGTGGTCAGTTAGTGGGAGTATAAGGTGGGTGTTTCTGATATAGTGGTCAGTTAGTGGGAGTATAAGGTGGGTGTTTCTGATATAGTGGTCAGTTAGTGGGAGTATAAGGTGGGTGTTTCTGATATAGTGGTCAGTTAGTGGGAGTATAAGGTGGGTGTTTCTGATATAGTGGTCAGTTAGTGGAGTATAAGGTGGGTGTTTCTGATATAGTGGTCAGTTAGTGGGAGTATAAGGTGGGTGTTTCTGATATAGTGGTCAGTTAGTGGGAGTATAAGGTGGGTGTTTCTGATATAGTGGTCAGTTAGTGGAAGTATAAGGTGGGTGTTTCTGATATAGTGGTCAGTTAGTGGGAGTATAAGGTGGGTGTTTCTGATATAGTGGTCAGTTAGTTGGGAGTATAAGGTGGGTGTTTCTGAATATAGTGGTCAGTTAGTGGAGTATAAAGGTGGGTGTTTCTGATATAGTGGGTCATGTTAGTGGGAGTATAAGGTGGGTGTTTCTGATATAGTGGTCAGTTAGTGGGAGTATAAGGTGGGTGTTTCTGATATAGTGGTCAGTTATGTGGAAGTAAAAGGTGGGTGTTTCTGATATAGTGGTCAGTTAGTGGAGTATAAGGTGGGTGTTTCTGATATAGTGGTCAGTTAGTGGAGTATAAGGTGGGTGTTTCTGATATAGTGGTCAGTTAGGTGGAGTATAAGGTGGGTGTTTCTGATATAGTGGTCAGTTAGTGGGAGTATAAGGTGGGTGTTTCTGATATAGTGGTCAGTTAGTGGGAGTATAAGGTGGGTGTTTCTGATATAGTGGTCAGTTATTGGGAGTATAAGGTGGGTGTTTCTGATATAGTGGTCAGTTAGTGGAAGTATAAGGTGGGTGTTTCTGATATAGTGGTCAGTTAGTGGGAGTATAAGGTGGGTGTTTCTGATATAGTGGTCAGTTAGTGGGAGTATAAGGTGGGTGTTTCTGATATAGTGGTCAGTTAGTGGAAGTATAAGGTGGGTGTTTCTGATATAGTGGTCAGTTAGTGGGAGTATAAGGTGGGTGTTTCTGATATAGTGGTCAGTTAGTGGAGTATAAGGTGGGTGTTTCTGATATAGTGGTCAGTTAGTGGGAGTATAAGGTGGGTGTTTCTGATATAGTGTCAGTTAGTGGAGTATAAGGTGGGTGTTTCTGATATAGTGGTCAGTTAGTGGGAGTATAAGGTGGGTGTTTCTGATATAGTGGTCAGTTAGTGGAGTATAAGGTGGGTGTTTCTGATATAGTGGTCAGTTAGTGGGAGTATAAGGTGGGTGTTTCTGATATAGTGGTCAGTTAGTGGGAGTATAAGGTGGGTGTTTCTGATATAGTGGTCAGTTAGTGGAGTATAAGGTGGGTGTTTCTGATATAGTGGTCAGTTAGTGGAGTATAAGGTGGGTGTTTCTGATATAGTGGTCAGTTAGTGGGAGTATAAGGTGGGTGTTTCTGATATAGTGGTCAGTTAGTGGAGTATAAGGTGGGTGTTTCTGATATAGTGGTCAGTTAGTGGAAGTATAAGGTGGGTGTTTCTGATATAGTGGTCAGTTAGTGGGAGTATAAGGTGGGTGTTTCTGATATAGTGGTCAGTTAGTGGGAGTATAAGGTGGGTGTTTCTGATATAGTGGTCAGTTAGTGGGAGTATAAGGTGGGTGTTTCTGATATAGTGGTCAGTTAGTGGGAGTATAAGGTGGGTGTTTCTGATATAGTGGTCAGTTAGTGGGAGTATAAGGTGGGTGTTTCTGATATAGTGGTCAGTTAGTGGAGTATAAGGTGGGTGTTTCTGATATAGTGGTCAGTTAGTGGAGTATAAGGTGGGTGTTTCTGATATAGTGGTCAGTTAGTGGGAGTATAAGGTGGGTGTTTCTGATATAGTGGTCAGTTAGTGGGAGTATAAGGTGGGTGTTTCTGATATAGTGGTCAGTTAGTGGAAGTATAAGGTGGGTGTTTCTGATATAGTGGTCAGTTAGTGGGAGTATAAGGTGGGTGTTTCTGATATAGTGGTCAGTTAGTGGGAGTATAAGGTGGGTGTTTCTGATATAGTGGTCAGTTAGTGGAGTATAAGGTGGGTGTTTCTGATATAGTGGTCAGTTAGTGGAAGTATAAGGTGGGTGTTTCTGATATAGTGGTCAGTTAGTGGAGTATAAGGTGGGTGTTTCTGATATAGTGGTCAGTTAGTGGAGTATAAGGTGGGTGTTTCTGATATAGTGGTCAGTTAGTGGGAGTATAAGGTGGGTGTTTCTGATATAGTGGTCAGTTAGTGGAGTATAAGGTGGGTGTTTCTGATATAGTGGTCAGTTAGTGGGAGTATAAGGTGGGTGTTTCTGATATAGTGGTCAGTTAGTGGGAGTATAAGGTGGGTGTTTCTGATATAGTGGTCAGTTAGTGGGAGTATAAGGTGGGTGTTTCTGATATAGTGGTCAGTTAGTGGGAGTATAAGGTGGGTGTTTCTGATATAGTGGTCAGTTAGTGGGAGTATAGGGGTGTTAGTGGTCAGTTAGTGGATGTATAAGGTGGTGTTTCTGATATAGTGGTCAGTTAGTGGGAGTATAAGGTGGGTGTTTCTGATATAGTGGTCAGTTAGTGGAAGTATAAGGTGGGGGGTTTCTGATATAGTGGTCAGTTAGTGGGAGTATAAGGTGGGTGTTTCTGATATAGTGGTCAGTTAGTGGAGTATAAGGTGGGTGTATTCTGATATAGTGGTCAGTTAGTGGAGTATAAGGTGGTGTTTCTGATATAGTGGTCAGTTAGTGGGAGTATAAGGTGGGTGTTTCTGATATAGTGGTCAGTTAGTGGAAGTATAAGGTGGGTGTTTCTGATATAGTGGTCAGTTAGTGGAAGTATAAGGTGGGTGTTTCTGATATAGTGGTCAGTTAGTGGGAGTATAAGGTGGGTGTTTCTGATAAAGTGGTCAGTTAGTGGAGTATAAGGTGGGTGTTTCTGATATAGTGGTCAGTTAGTGGGAGTATAAGGTGGGTGTTTCTGATATAGTGGTCAGTTAGTGGGAGTATAAGGTGGGTGTTTCTGATATAGTGGTCAGTTAGTGGGAGTATAAGGTGGGTGTTTCTGATATAGTGGTCAGTTAGTGGGAGTATAAGGTGGGTGTTCTGATATAGTGGTCAGTTAGTGGAGTATAAGGTGGGTGCTTTTCTGATATAAGATAGGTCAGTTAGCTGGAAGTTCTAAGGTGGTGTTCTGATATAGTGGTCAGTTAGTGGGAGTATAAGGTGGGTGTTTCTGATATAGTGGTCAGATAGTGGGAGTATAAGGTGGGTGTTTCTAATATAGTGGTCAGTTAGTGGAGTATAAGGTGGGTGTTCTGATATAAGTGGTCAGTTCAGTGGAAGTATAAGGTGGGTGTTTCTGATATAGTGGTCAGTCCCTAGGTGGGAGTATAAGGTGGGATTTCTAATATAGTGCGTCAGTTAGTAGGAGTATAAGGTGGCGTGATTCTGATATAGTGGTCCAGTTAGTGGGAGTATAAGGTGGGTGTTTCTGATATAGTGGTCAGTTAGTGGAAGTATAAGGTGGGTGTTTCTGATATAGTGGTCAGTTAGTGAAGTATAAGATGGGTGTTTCTGATATAGTGGTCAGTTAGTGGGAGTATAAGGTGGGTGTTTCTGATATAGTGGTCAGTTAGTGGGAGTATAAGGTGGTGTTTCTGATATAGTGGTCAGTTAGTGGTAGTATAAGGTGGGTGTTCTCCTGATATAGTGGTCAGTTAGTGGGAGTATAAGGTGGGTGTTTCTGATATAGTGGTCAGTTAGTGGGAGTATAAGGTGGGTGTTTCTGATATAGTGGTCAGTTAGTGGGAGTATAAGGTGGGTGTTTCTGATATAGTGGTCAGTTAGTGGGAGTATAAGGTGGGTGTTTCTGATATAGTGGTCAGTTAGTGGGAGTATAAGGTGGGTGTTTCTGATATAGTGGTCAGTTAGTGGGAGTATAAGGTGGGTGTTTCTGATATAGTGGTCAGTTAGTGGGAGTATAAGGTGGGTGTTTCTGATATAGTGGTCAGTTAGTGGGAGTATAAGGTGGGTGTTTCTGATATAGTGGTCAGTTAGTGGGAGTATAAGGTGGGTGTTTCTGATATAGTGGTCAGTTAGTGGGAGTATAAGGTGGGTGTTTCTGATATAGTGGTCAGTTAGTGGAGTATAAGGTGGGTGTTTCTGATATAGTGGTCAGTTAGTGGGAGTATAAGGTGGGTGTTTCTGATATAGTGGTCAGTTAGTGGGAGTATAAGGTGGGTGTTTCTGATATAGTGGTCAGTTAGTGGGAGTATAAGGTGGGTGTTTCTGATATAGTGGTCAGTTAGTGGAAGTATAAGGTGGGTGTTTCTGATATAGTGGTCAGTTAGTGGGAGTATAAGGTGGGTGTTTCTGATATAGTGGTCAGTTAGTGGGAGTATAAGGTGGGTGTTTCTGATATAGTGGTCAGTTAGTGGAAGTATAAGGTGGGTGTTTCTGATATAGTGGTCAGTTAGTGGGAGTATAAGGTGGGTGTTTCTGATATAGTGGTCAGTTAGTGGGAGTATAAGGTGGGTGTTTCTGATATAGTGGTCAGTTAGTGGGAGTATAAGGTGGGTGTTTCTGATATAGTGGTCAGTTAGTGGGAGTATAAGGTGGGTGTTTCTGATATAGTGGTCAGTTAGTGGGAGTATAAGGTGGGTGTTTCTGATATAGTGGTCAGTTAGTGGAGTATAAGGTGGGTGTTTCTGATATAGTGGTCAGTTAGTGGGAGTATAAGGTGGGTGTTTCTGATATAGTGGTCAGTTAGTGGGAGTATAAGGTGGGTGTTTCTGATATAGTGGTCAGTTAGTGGGAGTATAAGGTGGGTGTTTCTGATATAGTGGTCAGTTAGTGGGAGTATAAGGTGGGTGTTTCTGATATAGTGGTCAGTTAGTGGGAGTATAAGGTGGGTGTTTCTGATATAGTGGTCAGTTAGTGGGAGTATAAGGTGGGTGTTTCTGATATAGTGGTCAGTTAGTGGGAGTATAAGGTGGGTGTTTCTGATATAGTGGTCAGTTAGTGGGAGTATAAGGTGGGTGTTTCTGATATAGTGGTCAGTTAGTGGGAGTATAAGGTGGGTGTTTCTGATATAGTGGTCAGTTAGTGGAGTATAAGGTGGGTGTTTCTGATATAGTGGTCAGTTAGTGGGAGTATAAGGTGGGTGTTTCTGATATAGTGGTCAGTTAGTGGGAGTATAAGGTGGGTGTTTCTGATATAGTGGTCAGTTAGTGGGAGTATAAGGTGGGTGTTTCTGATATAGTGGTCAGTTAGTGGGAGTATAAGGTGGGTGTTTCTGATATAGTGGTCAGTTAGTGGGAGTATAAGGTGGGTGTTTCTGATATAGTGGTCAGTTAGTGGGAGTATAAGGTGGGTGTTTCTGATATAGTGGTCAGTTAGTGGGAGTATAAGGTGGGTGTTTCTGATATAGTGGTCAGTTAGTGGGAGTATAAGGTGGGTGTTTCTGATATAGTGGTCAGTTAGTGGGAGTATAAGGTGGGTGTTTCTGATATAGTGGTCAGTTAGTGGGAGTATAAGGTGGGTGTTTCTGATATAGTGGTCAGTTAGTGGGAGTATAAGGTGGGTGTTTCTGATATAGTGGTCAGTTAGTGGGAGTATAAGGTGGGTGTTTCTGATATAGTGGTCAGTTAGTGGGAGTATAAGGTGGGTGTTTCTGATATAGTGGTCAGTTAGTGGGAGTATAAGGTGGGTGTTTCTGATATAGTGGTCAGTTAGTGGGAGTATAAGGTGGGTGTTTCTGATATAGTGGTCAGTTAGTGGAGTATAAGGTGGGTGTTTCTGATATAGTGGTCAGTTAGTGGAGTATAAGGTGGGTGTTTCTGATATAGTGGTCAGTTAATGGGAGTATAAGGTGGGTGTTTCTGATATAGTGGTCAGTTAGTGGGAGTATAAGGTGGGTGTTTCTGATATAGTGGTCAGTTAGTGGAAGTATAAGGTGGGTGTTTCTGATATAGTGGTCAGTTAATGGGAGTATAAGGTGGGTGTTTCTGATATAGTGGTTATAGAATAGTTATGTATTATATATAGTCAACATCAACTCACAGTTTCACAACAACTCCAGCACTGTGTCACTCTCTCCTCCACCCTCTCTGTTCAGCATTTACACTAACGTGGTGTGTGATGTCACCGCTGATGTCAGAAATGTTGTGTTCTAGCTTAAACTGCTAATGCTAACAGTAGCTATGTTTAGCTAGCTGTGCTCAATCGTGATGGCCAGGTGTTGTGTCGAATTTTGCACCCCCGCCAGGAAAAGCACCCCCTCTCGGGATACGTTATACAATGTGTCTTAATCATTTAGAGTCATTACACCATATTAAGGCTTACATGTGTTACCAGCCGGGATTCCCTTTGAGTATACCGAAATTTTGAAAATATGGGTGGAATCCCCCTTTCGAAATAACGCCTGATGCCTGGAATCGCCGCGATAATAAAAAAACCGAGCGCGTCTCCAGTTCGGAGACCAGAAGGGACGTCATCACTTAGGCCACACCCCCAAACCGAGGTTATATAAACGCGCAGCAGACGCTGTGGACGGCAGTGCGTCCCTGCGCGTGCGGTGAGACGCGGCTAGTGAAGTTAGCTCCTTACACAGGTTCTAACGTTCTAGCTCTTTCGAACGAGGCGTGACGTCACACTAGCTGACACGACGCGTTCTTTTTTTCCCCCGCTCTGGTTCGGTGACGTAAGATTATAACTATTAAGATACTGTTATTAGCAGTATTCTTGTTATTAATAATTCATTAATATAAATAGATTTTAATTGAAAACATCTGAATTACAGAGAACAATGGAGATCTCTAGGAGAGAAACCGAGCTTCTCAACGAAATCAGGCGTCTGAGGGAGAATCTACGGCTGGAGAAAAAGAAACTGAGGAAAATGAAGAAGCACCAGAAAGTGGAGCGTGATCGAGAGATGTGGAGATCAGCTGAAAGACGAAGAGAGCAGCAGAAGCTGATGATCACCAAGGAGGTGTTCCTAGAAAGAGAGAGGATGCTGAACATAGAGTTCATAGAGAAGGAGAAGGAGTGGGAGAGAGAAAAGGAAAGATTGCACCAGACCCAGATCCAAAACGAGCGCTGGGACCTGTTGATGCAGCACAAACTGGAAAGAATGGAGGAAGAAATTGAAGTTCTTAAAGAAAGAACTGGGCTCAACAAGGAAGAAGAGAAAACGGACAATCCAGAAAAGAAGTGGAGACGCTTCAGGAGAGCTGTCCGTGGTTGGATGGACAGATTCATGGATGTGATGAGACGGTTTTAGAGTGGACCTTCTAAAATCACACAGGAACTGTCCAAGATTTTCCTGAGAGCCTCTTTCTCCAACTCCCACCATTCGCCCACCATCACTCTCTCTTTCATCTGACCTGGTGCTGATCCCCCCATCAAACCTCCAGACCCTCCTACAGCAAATAAACACATTAATAAATGAATCTGTTAATTGTGTGCCTCCTTCATTTACTCACGCTTCATTGCGCTCCTACCTGGGACACAGGACAGCTTGGTAGCACTGTGTAACGGGGGGACTTAGCTAGTAGGTGGGCAATGGGCATGACTACCTGAGGAGATTTTTAATTCAACATTATTTATATAATAAAATTCATGTTACTCTTATTATAAATCTATATTTTAATACAATGAGTAATAATGCAGGTAAAGACTTCTTGTTTGTCATGCTTTGCTACACTAGACTAACACCAGACTAGACTATGTTCAGTTAACATTACTGATAGGCCCCTGTGTCCAGAGCTGGGATTAACTAGCAGTTCATACTCATATAAAGTCCCCCCACAGACCCCCTGCTGGAAAAAGGAGGGGAAACAAAGAGAGTTCTTGTTTTTACTATGAACTGCAGCAGATAATTTATAAACCTTAATTATCTGGAGTATTAGCGCCCCCTTCAGGACTCTTCACTCAGTTACAGACAAGATCAAATATAAGATTTTATAGAAACAGATAATAAAACATAGAGTGTAGTATAAGGTAGTATATATAGAAGTGCACTCATTAGTGTATATGGTTAAGTACAGAGGTGCACTCCTTAGTGTAGTAGATGAATTTATTAATTTAGGTAAATTAATACATTGATTGAGATAAATTAATACATTAACTTAGGTAAATTAATACATTAATTTAGGTAAATAAATACATTAACATGGGTAAATTAATACATTAACGTAGGTAAATTAATACATTCATTTAGGTAAATTAATACATTAACTTAGATAAATTAATGCATTAACTTAGGTAATTTAATACATTAACTTAGGTAAATTAATACATTAATTTAGGTAAATTAATACATTAATTTAGGTAAATTAATACATTTAGGTAAATTAATACATTGAGGTAAATTAATAAATGAATTTAGGTAAATTAATACATTGAGATAAATTAATATATTAATTCATGTAAATTAATACATTGTGATAAATTAATCTTTTAAATTAGCTAATTAATACATTACCATAGGTAATTAATACATTAATTTAGGTAATTAATATATTGATTGAGGTAAATTAATACATTAACTTAGGTAAATTAATACATTAACTTGGGTAAATTAATACATTAACTTAGGTAAATTAATACATTCACTTAGGTAAATTAATACATTGATTAAGATAAATTAATACATTAACTTAGGTAATTAATACATTGATTGAGGTAAATTAATACATTCACTTAGGTAAATTAATACATTGATTAAGATAAATTAATACATGAACTTAGGTAAATTAATACATTAACTTAGGTAAATTAATACATTCACTTAGGTAAATTAATACATTGATTAAGATAAATTAATACATTAACTTAGGTAATTAATACATTGATTGAGGTAAATTAATACATTCACTTAGGTAAATTAATACATTGATTAAGATAAATTAATACATGAACTTAGGTAAATTAATACATTAACTTAGGTAATTAATACATGAACTCAGGTAAATTAATACATTAACTAAGGTAAATTAATACATGAACTCAGGTAAATTAATACATTAACTAAGGTAAATTAATACATTCATTTAGGTAAATTAATACATTAACTTAGGTAAATTAATACATTAACTTAGGTAAATTAATACATTAATTTAGGTAAATTAATACATTAACTTAGGTAATTTAATACACTAACTTAGGTAATTTAATACATTAACTTAGGTAAATTAATACATTAAAATAGGTAAATTAATATGTTGATTGAGCTAAAGTAATACATTTATTGAGGTAAATTAATACATTAACTTAGGTAAATTCATATGTTGATTGAGGTAAATTAATACATTTATTGAGGTAAATTATTACATTAACTTTGGTTAATTAATACATTAAATTTGGTAAATTAATACATTGATTGAGGTAAATTAATACATTAATTTAGGTAAATTAATACATTGAGGTAAATTAATACATTGAGGTAAATTAATAAATTAATTTAGGTAAATTAATACATTGAGATAAATTAATACATTAATTTATGTAAATGAATACATTGATTGTGATAAATTAATCTTTTAATTTAGCTAATTAATACATTACCATATGTAATTAATACATTAACTTCGGTAATTAATACATGAACTTAGGTAAATTAATACATTCATTTAGGTAAATTAATACATTAACTTAGGTAATTTAATACATTAACTTAGGTAATTAATACATGAACTTAGGTAAATTAATACATTAATTTAGGTAAATTAATACATTAACTTAGGTAAATTAATACATTAATTTAGGTAAATTAATACATTAAATTAGGTAAATTCATATGTTGATTGAGGTAAATTAATACATTTATTGAGGTAACTTAATACATTAACTTAGGTTAATTAATAAATTAAATTTGGTAAATTAATACATTGAGGTAAATTAATACATTAATTTAGGTAAATTAATACATTAACTTAGGTAAATTAATACACTAACTTAGGTAATTTAATACATTAACTTAGGTAAATTAATACATTAAAATAGGTAAATTAATATGTTGATTGAGCTAAAGTAATACATTTATTGAGGTAAATTAATACATTAACTTAGGTAAATTCATATGTTGATTGAGGTAAATTAATACATTTATTGAGGTAAATTATTACATTAACTTTGGTTAATTAATACATTAAATTTGGTAAATTAATACATTGATTGAGGTAAATTAATACATTAATTTAGGTAAATTAATACATTGAGGTAAATTAATACATTGAGGTAAATTAATAAATTAATTTAGGTAAATTAATACATTGAGATAAATTAATACATTAATTTATGTAAATGAATACATTGATTGTGATAAATTAATCTTTTAATTTAGCTAATTAATACATTACCATAGGTAATTAATACATTAACTTAGGTAATTAATACATTAACTTCGGTAATTAATACATGAACTTAGGTAAATTAATACATTCATTTAGGTAAATTAATACATTCATTTAGGTAAATTAATACATTAACTTAGGTAATTTAATACATTAACTTAGGTAATTAATACATGAACTTAGGTAAATTAATACATTAATTTAGGTAAATTAATACATTAACTTAGGTAAATTAATACATTAATTTAGGTAAATTAATACATTAAATTAGGTAAATTCATATGTTGATTGAGGTAAATTAATACATTTATTGAGGTAACTTAATACATTAACTTAGGTTAATTAATAAATTAAATTTGGTAAATTAATACATTGATTGAGGTAAATTAATACATTAATTTAGGTAAATTAATACATTAACTTGGGTAAATTAATACATTAACTTAGGTAATTTAATACATTAACTTAGGTAAATTAATACATTAACTAAGGTAAATTAATACATTAATTTAGGTAAATTAATACATTAAATTAAGTAAATTCATATGTTGATTGAGGTAAATTAATACATTTATTGAGATAACTTAATACATTAACTTAGGTTAATTAATACATTATATTTGGTAAATTAATACATTGATTGAGGTAAATTAATACATTAATTTAGGTAAATTAATACATTAACTTAGGTAAATTAATACATTAATTTAGGTAAATTAATACATTAAATTAGGTAAATTCATATGTTGATTGAGGTAAATTAATACATTTATTGAGGTAACTTAATACATTAACTAAGGTAAATTAATACATTAATTTAGGTAAATTAATACATTAAATTAGGTAAATGAATACATTAAATTAGGTATTTAAATTAGATTAAATTAAATTAGGTACTCTTGTGTTATTCAGCCATTGTTTAACCCTTAGTGCACTGTTTGTGTATAAGCTGTAGGTTAATAAGAGAGTTTACTCTCTAGGGGACACGGGGACATTTGACATTAGGCTAAAGTGCACAAGTACTGCTATCAGACATTAAATACACTTTGGAGTGAAGATCACATGCAGTGAATACACAATGAGAACAAGCTTTAATGTGTTACCTTCATACACTAGTAATAACCAAACTCCAACTATTCATATTCATATATAACTATTCTATAACCACTATATTAGAAACACCCACCTTATACTCCCACTAACTGACCACTATATCAGAAACACCCACCTTATACTCCCACTAACTGACCACTATATCAGAAACACCCACCTTATACTCCCACTAACTGACCACTATATCAGAAACACCCACCTTATACTTCCACTAACTGACCACTATATCAGAAACACCCACCTTATACTCCCACTAACTGACCACTATATCAGAAACACCCACCTTATACTCCCACTAACTGACCACTATATCAGAAACACCCACCTTATACTCCCACTAACTGACCACTATATCAGAAACACCCACCTTATACTCCCACTAACTGACCACTATATCAGAAACACCCACCTTATACTCCCACTAACTGACCACTATATCAGAAACACCCACCTTATACTCCCACTAACTGACCACTATATCAGAAACACCCACCTTATACTCCCACTAACTGACCACTATATCAGAAACACCCACCTTATACTCCCACTAACTGACCACTATATCAGAAACACCCACCTTATACTCCACTAACTGACCACTATATCAGAAACACCCACCTTATACTCCCACTAACTGACCACTATATCAGAAACACCCACCTTATACTCCCACTAACTGACCACTATATCAGAAACACCCACCTTATACTCCCACTAACTGACCACTATATCAGAAACACCCACCTTATACTCCCACTAACTGACCACTATATCAGAAACACCCACCTTATACTCCCACTAACTGACCACTATATCAGAAACACCCACCTTATACTCCACTAACTGACCACTATATCAGAAACACCCACCTTATACTCCCACTAACTGACCACTATATCAGAAACACCCACCTTATACTCCCACTAACTGACCACTATATCAGAAACACCCACCTTATACTCCCACTAACTGACCACTATATCAGAAACACCCACCTTATACTCCCACTAACTGACCACTATATCAGAAACACCCACCTTATACTCCACTAACTGACCACTATATCAGAAACACCCACCTTATACTCCCACTAACTGACCACTATATCAGAAACACCCACCTTATACTTCCACTAACTGACCACTATATCAGAAACACCCACCTTATACTCCCACTAACTGACCACTATATCAGAAACACCCACCTTATACTCCCACTAACTGACCACTATATCAGAAACACCCACCTTATACTCCCACTAACTGACCACTATATCAGAAACACCCACCTTATACTCCACTAACTGACCACTATATCAGAAACACCCACCTTATACTTCCACTAACTGACCACTATATCAGAAACACCCACCTTATACTCCCACTAACTGACCACTATATCAGAAACACCCACCTTATACTTCCACTAACTGACCACTATATCAGAAACACCCACCTTATACTCCACTAACTGACCACTATATCAGAAATACCCACCTTATACTTCCCACTAACTGACCACTATATCAGAAACACCCACCTTATACTTCCACTAACTGACCACTATATCAGAAACACCCACCTTATACTCCACTAACTGACCACTATATCAGAAACACCCACCTTATACTCCACTAACTGACCACTATATCAGAAACACCCACCTTATACTCCCACTAACTGACCACTATATCAGAAACACCCACCTTATACCTCCACTAACTGACCACTATATCAGAAACACCCACCTTATACCTCCACTAACTGACCACTATATCAGAAACACCCACCTTATACTCCCACTAACTGACCACTATATCAGAAACACCCACCTTATACTCCCACTAACTGACCACTATATCAGAAACACCCACCTTATACTCCCACTAACTGACCACTATATCAGAAACACCCACCTTATACTCCCACTAACTGACCACTATATCAGAAACACCCACCTTATACTCCCACTAACTGACCACTATATCAGAAACACCCACCTTATACTCCACTAACTGACCACTATATCAGAAACACCCACCTTATACTCCCACTAACTGACCACTATATCAGAAACACCCACCTTATACTCCCACTAACTGACCACTATATCAGAAACACCCACCTTATACTCCACTAACTGACCACTATATCAGAAACACCCACCTTATACTTCCACTAACTGACCACTATATCAGAAACACCCACCTTATACTTCCACTAACTGACCACTATATCAGAAACACCCACCTTATACCTCCACTAACTGACCACTATATCAGAAACACCCACCTTATACTCCCACTAACTGACCACTATATCAGAAACACCCACCTTATACTCCCACTAACTGACCACTATATCAGAAACACCCACCTTATACTCCCACTAACTGACCACTATATCAGAAACACCCACCTTATACTCCCACTAACTGACCACTATATCAGAAACACCCACCTTATACTCCACTAACTGACCACTATATCAGAAACACCCACCTTATACTCCACTAACTGACCACTATATCAGAAACACCCACCTTATACTCCCACTAACTGACCACTATATCAGAAACACCCACCTTATACTCCCACTAACTGACCACTATATCAGAAACACCCACCTTATACTCCACTAACTGACCACTATATCAGAAACACCCACCTTATACTCCCACTAACTGACCACTATATCAGAAACACCCACCTTATACTTCCACTAACTGACCACTATATCAGAAACACCCACCTTATACTTCCACTAACTGACCACTATATCAGAAACACCCACCTTATACTCCCACTAACTGACCACTATATCAGAAACACCCACCTTATACTCCCACTAACTGACCACTATATCAGAAACACCCACCTTATACTTCCACTAACTGACCACTATATCAGAAACACCCACCTTATACTCCACTAACTGACCACTATATCAGAAACACCCACCTTATACTCCCACTAACTGACCACTATATCAGAAACACCCACCTTATACTCCCACTAACTGACCACTATATCAGAAACACCCACCTTATACTCCCACTAACTGACCACTATATCAGAAACACCCACCTTATACTCCCACTAACTGACCACTATATCAGAAACACCCACCTTATACTTCCACTAACTGACCACTATATCAGAAACACCCACCTTATACTCCCACTAACTGACCACTATATCAGAAACACCCACCTTATACTTCCACTAACTGACCACTATATCAGAAACACCCACCTTATACTCCCACTAACTGACCACTATATCAGAAACACCCACCTTATACTCCACTAACTGACCACTATATCAGAAACACCCACCTTATACTTCCACTAACTGACCACTATATCAGAAACACCCACCTTATACTCCCACTAACTGACCACTATATCAGAAACACCCACCTTATACTCCCACTAACTGACCACTATATCAGAAACACCCACCTTATACTCCCACTAACTGACCACTATATCAGAAACACCCACCTTATACTCCACTAACTGACCACTATATCAGAAACACCCACCTTATACTCCCACTAACTGACCACTATATCAGAAACACCCACCTTATACTCCCACTAACTGACCACTATATCAGAAACACCCACCTTATACTCCACTAACTGACCACTATATCAGAAACACCCACCTTATACTCCCACTAACTGACCACTATATCAGAAACACCCACCTTATACTCCCACTAACTGACCACTATATCAGAAACACCCACCTTATACTCCCACTAACTGACCACTATATCAGAAACACCCACCTTATACTCCCACTAACTGACCACTATATCAGAAACACCCACCTTATACTCCCACTAACTGACCACTATATCAGAAACACCCACCTTATACTCCCACTAACTGACCACTATATCAGAAACACCCACCTTATACTCCCACTAACTGACCACTATATCAGAAACACCCACCTTATACTCCCACTAACTGACCACTATATCAGAAACACCCACCTTATACTTCCACTAACTGACCACTATATCAGAAACACCCACCTTATACTTCCACTAACTGACCACTATATCAGAAACACCCACCTTATACTTCCACTAACTGACCACTATATCAGAAACACCCACCTTATACTCCCACTAACTGACCACTATATCAGAAACACCCACCTTATACTCCCACTAACTGACCACTATATCAGAAACACCCACCTTATACTCCCACTAACTGACCACTATATCAGAAACACCCACCTTATACTCCCACTAACTGACCACTATATCAGAAACACCCACCTTATACTCCACTAACTGACCACTATATCAGAAACACCCACCTTATACTCCCACTAACTGACCACTATATCAGAAACACCCACCTTATACTCCACTAACTGACCACTATATCAGAAACACCCACCTTATACTCCCACTAACTGACCACTATATCAGAAACACCCACCTTATACCTCCACTAACTGACCACTATATTAGAAACACCCACCTTATACTCCCACTAACTGACCACTATATTAGAAACACCCACCTTATACTCCCACTAACTGACCACTATATCAGAAACACCCACCTTATACTCCCACTAACTGACCACTATATTAGAAACACCCACCTTATACTCCCACTAACTGACCACTATATCAGAAACACCCACCTTATACTTCCACTAACTGACCACTATATCAGAAACACCCACCTTATACTCCCACTAACTGACCACTATATCAGAAACACCCACCTTATACTCCCACTAACTGACCACTATATCAGAAACACCCACCTTATACTCCCACTAACTGACCACTATATTAGAAACACCCACCTTATACTCCACTAACTGACCACTATATCAGAAACACCCACCTTATACTCCCACTAACTGACCACTATATCAGAAACACCCACCTTATACTTCCACTAACTGACCACTATATCAGAAACACCCACCTTATACTCCCACTAACTGACCACTATATCAGAAACACCCACCTTATACTTCCACTAACTGACCACTATATTAGAAACACCCACCTTATACTTCCACTAACTGACCACTATATCAGAAACACCCACCTTATACTTCCACTAACTGACCACTATATCAGAAACACCCACCTTATACTTCCACTAACTGACCACTATATCAGAAACACCCACCTTATACTTCCACTAACTGACCACTATATCAGAAACACCCACCTTATACTTCCACTAACTGACCACTATATTAGAAACACCCACCTTATACTTCCACTAACTGACCACTATATTAGAAACACCCACCTTATACTCCCACTAACTGACCACTATATCAGAAACACCCACCTTATACTTCCACTAACTGACCACTATATTAGAAACTCCCACCTTATACTCCCACTAACTGACCACTATATTAGAAACTCCCACCTTATACTTCCACTAACTGACCACTATATCAGAAACACCCACCTTATACTCCCACTAACTGACCACTATATCAGAAACACCCACCTTATACTCCCACTAACTGACCACTATATCAGAAACACCCACCTTATACTTCCACTAACTGACCACTATATCAGAAACACCCACCTTATACTTCCACTAACTGACCACTATATTAGAAACTCCCACCTTATACTCCCACTAACTGACCACTATATTAGAAACTCCCACCTTATACTTCCACTAACTGACCACTATATCAGAAACACCCACCTTATACTTCCACTAACTGACCACTATATCAGAAACACCCACCTTATACTTCCACTAACTGACCACTATATCAGAAACACCCACCTTATACTCCCACTAACTGACCACTATATCAGAAACACTCACCTTATACTCCCACTAACTGACCACTATATCAGAAACACTCACCTTATACTTCCACTAACTGACCACTATATCAGAAACACCCACCTTATACTTCCACTAACTGACCACTATATCAGAAACACCCACCTTATACTTCCACTAACTGACCACTATATCAGAAACACCCACCTTATACTCCCACTAACTGACCACTATATCAGAAACACCCACCTTATACTTCCACTAACTGACCACTATATCAGAAACACCCACCTTATACTCCCACTAACTGACCACTATATCAGAAACACCCACCTTATACTTCCACTAACTGACCACTATATTAGAAACACCCACCTTATACTCCCACTAACTGACCACTATATCAGAAACACCCACCTTATACTCCCACTAACTGACCACTATATCAGAAATACCCACCTTATACTCCCCCTAACTGACCACTATATTAGAAACACCCACCTTTAACTTCCAATAACTGGCCACTATATCAGAAACACTACATGTCTGATGAAATGAAGGATCTAAATATCTTCTAGATGCTGATTGGTCGTATTTTCAGATGAAGTGACTCGATGTTTTAGAAAAAGCTGCAGCTTGAAGTTTGAGTTTCATGTTAACGTTTACATCACGTCTTATTCTGAGAGTTTATTGGCCGGTTGCAGAGCAGAGATCTGATTACTGTCTGATGTAACATTTGATGGAGTGTAACTAATGAAGGAGTCAAAAGTCATCACAGTTTAAATTTATGTTTTTATTTGTCTGTAAGGGGGGCTGCTGGAGGGTCTTTGGGGAAACTTAGGAGCAGGATGTTTAGGTGGAGCTGGGCTTGTCCTTCTGAAAACACTTCCACATGATGGAGCTTCCACTGCTTGGACGGCAGGTCAGGCTCTCCCCACTGAGATGAAGGAGAGAGTGATGGAGGGAGACGGTGGGAGATCTGCTCCTTCTGGACAGGTTGTTAGAGTGTGATCTACTGGGGGTCCACTAATTAACCAAAAGAACATCTTTTGCCATTGGAGCTACAATCAGCTCAACTATGGCGAGATAGTTATCAGTTAGCCAGCTAGCATCGGACCCCCCAATCGGACCCTCCTCACTCTGTTTTACAACCTTCTTAAAGCGTCCACCAATCTGTCCATCCAGTCTCTGACAGCTCTGCTGAAGCTTCTTCTCTTCTTTACAGGCTTCAGATCAGATGTTCTCCTCTTGAGTTCTTCAAGCTCCTTCTCCATCTTTCTCATTCTGTCCTCCATCAAGTTCTCCCTTCTGATGTAGTCTTTCTCTCTCTTCCTCAGTCTTTCTCTCTGTTTCTCCCTCATCTTCTCTCTCTCAACTAACTCCTCCTTCATTCTCATCTCTCTTTCCTGGAAGACCTGCTCCATCTCTCTCAGTTTCTGTTCATCTCTCTTTCTTTCTTTCTGTCTCTGGATGTCTCTTTCAAGATCCAGTCTCCTCTTCTCCTTTGTTCTCTTCCTCAGTGCCTTGTTTACCGTCTTCAGCTCCTCCTTCAGCAGCTCTGTCTCCTGGAGAAGCTTCTCGTCTCTCCCAGAGCTCAGTGTCAACATCTGAAATTCAAACAGCTTCAATCAAATCAACTGAAAACCTCAGCTATTAGCCGTCCTCTAGCCCTTCACCAGTGACCACTTTCTGACCACCCAGCTGCTCTTAGCTGGATATTGATTAGGTGGTGGTCAGTCCAGCGGCAGAAGAAGTAAAACTACGAGCAGTTCATGTGTTCTAGATGTTCTAGATGAAACACGGACATTAGGGGCTGATAAAGACTCTCAGTGGGTTTTATCAGCTGTTTGTTTGAAACCTCAACTCAGATTTGATCTGTAGTACTTTTATAGTGACTCCCAGTAAAGAGTCCAGAGGGGGGCGCTCTAAGTTCTCACCGTCACTGATACGGTCTAGTTTTGAGGATCAGGGCAAGTTAACAGTGTTGGACAGACGGCTGTCAATCAATCTGCTCATTAGCCCCGCCCACACAGTGGTGTTTAACCATATTTATATCTTCTATTCTTCTTTCACGCTTTGCTGGATGTTTAATATAATCCTTAAAGTTCGTTTAAGTTCTTTTAATAAATAAAACGTATTAATGTTATTGTAATAATAATAATAATTATTATTTTTATTATTATTATTAGATTTGTGTGTGTAGAGGGAGAGAAAAGGACAGAGTGAGAGAGAGAGAGACATACCTTAAGATGTGTCCGGTCTCTTGGAACAAAGCACAATGACGACAAACCGAATCGTCTCCACCTTATATAACCTCGTGGCCTGCGTGATGACGTCACAACGGAGACGGTCTAGGAGTCCAGCTGCGGGCTGAAGCTTTTAGTTCTCGATTATAATATATTCTAATTTATACAGCGGGGAGTTTCGACCGTGCAATCTGATTGGCTGAGAGTCGTTCCTTTTAACACCACGCCTGTATTACTCCGTTGCTAAGTAACGAATAACGGCCAGCTTTAGTATTTGTGCTCATACAAGACGAGGAATTAAAAAATGGGTGACTTTCAGACAACATATAACATTTAACCTGCAGGTTATTATAAATTAATGTTAGTTGTAGTTTAACAGAAACTATATTTCTCCTGTAGCCCACGGTGTTCTGGCAGGCTAGCGAGTTTTTACCGTTGCATAGCAACAACCCATTCGTTGTGGAACTACTTTTTGGTGGAAGGTATTGCTTAGTATTAAATCATTCTCAGTTTTAATTTATTTTCTCTCTTTCTTTTGTAAAAACTGTAGTGTAAAACAATAGAACAGGAGAGGGAGTGTGTAATATATTATAATATAATATAATATAATATAATATAATATAATATAATATAATATAATACTCCCCCTGGTATTCTATAGATAATATAATATAATATAATATAATATAATATAATATAATATAATATAATATAATAACACACTCCCCTTCGTGTTCTATAGATAATATAATATAATATAATATAATATAATATAATATAATATAATATAATATAATATAATATAATATAATATAATAACACACTCCCCTTCGTGTTCTATAGATAATATAATATAATATAATATAATATAATATAATATAATATAATATAATATAATATAATATAATAACACACTCCCCCTCGTGTTCTATAGATATTATAATATAATATAATATAATATAATATAATATAATATAATATAATATAATAACACACTCCCCTTCGTGTTCTATAGATAATATAATATAATATAATATAATATAATATAATATAATATAATATAATATAATATAATATAATATAATACTCCCCCTGGTATTCTATAGATAATATAATATAATATAATATAATATAATATAATATAATATAATATAATAACACACTCCCCTTCGTGTTCTATAGATAATATAATATAATATAATATAATATAATATAATATAATATAATATAATATAATATAATATAATATAATAACACACTCCCCTTCGTGTTCTATAGATAATATAATATAATATAATATAATATAATATAATATAATATAATATAATATAATATAATAACACACTCCCCCTCGTGTTCTATAGATATTATAATATAATATAATATAATATAATATAATATAATATAATATAATATAATAACACACTCCCCTTCGTGTTCTATAGATAATATAATATAATATAATATAATATAATATAATATAATATAATATAATATAATATAATATAATAACACACACCCCTTCGTGTTCTATAGATAATATAATATAATATAATATAATATAATATAATATAATATAATATAATATAATATAATATAATACAATATAATATAATAACACACTCCCCCTGGTGTTCTATAGATAATATAATATAATATAATATAATATAATATAATATAATATAATATAATAACACGCTCCCCCGGGTGTTCTATAGATAATATAATATAATATAATATAATATAATATAATATAATATAATATAATATAATATAATATAATATAATAACACACACCCCTTCGTGTTCTATAGATAATATAATATAATATAATATAATATAATATAATACAATATAATATAATAACACACTCCCCCTGGTGTTCTATAGATAATATAATATAATATAATATAATATAATATAATATAATATAATATAATATAATAACACGCTCCCCCGGGTGTTCTATAGATAATATAATATAAAATAATATAATATAATATAATATAATATAATATAATATAATATAATATAATATAATATAATAACACACACCCCCTGGTGTTCTATAGATAATATAATATAATATAATATAATATAATATAATATAATATAATATAATATAATATAATATAATATAATAACATACTCCCCCTGGTGTTCTATAGATAATATAATATAATATAATATAATATAATATAATATAATATAATATAATATAATCACATACTCCCCCTGGTGTTCTATAGATAATATAATATAATATAATATAATATAATATAATATAATATAATATAATATAATATAATATAATATAATAACATACTCCCCCTGGTGTTCTATAGATAATATAATATAATATAATATAATATAATATAATATAATATAATATAATATAATATAATATAATATAATATAATATAATATAATATAATACTCCCCCTGGTGTTCTATAGATAATATAATATAATATAATATAATATAATAGAATAGAATAGAATAGAATAGAATACAACAACAACAACAATAATAATAATAATAATAATAATAATAATAATAATAATAATAATAATAATAATAATAATAATATTAATAATAATAATAACAACAGTTTTATTAACAGTTGAGTACCTGGTTCAGTAACTCAGCTATTAGAAGGAAGTTCTGCAGATTTTTACTAAATCCAGATGGAAATTAATCTGCTCAGAGTCGTTTATAAATTAATAAATAAAACGTTAAATGTTTCAGTAGTTAATGATAAAGTAAATGTTGTAAAATTCTGATATTATAATGTGAATTTATTAGGATATGTTTTATAATCTGGATGTGATTAAACACTGTAAACTGTATTTAATCACAGGTTTAAAGCTGAAATGAGAAGATAAATGTGCTGATCACTGTCTGGAAGCTCAGAGTTTCTAAAGAGGAGACTTAGTAAAAATGAGGAGCTCTAATAGCAGAAGAAGCTACTTACAGCTCCTGACCACCGGGGGGCGCCCTGTGCTCATTATTCAACATTAACCTGGTGAAAAAGCTCACAGAGAACGTCCACTGAGGAGAACCCTCAATCTGGAGTCTCTATAAGTCAGTCAGCTTTACTGTTATTCTCTCTGAGCACAGATGTGTTACTAAATAACTGATCATGCTTTCAGCAGGAGAAGCAGGGCACTTTTAGAAGGTAGACCCTGAAAGGAAGATGTTTCATTTGTAAAGGGAGTGGTTCTATTTAGAATCAGGAGTTCTGTATAGAACCAGTGGATCTTGACATGGTTTGAACATGGTTCTTGAAGTGGTTGATGAAATGTTTCCCACCAAAATGGATCTCCTGTTGTTAAAATCAAAGACTTCACAAGAACCTGTTCTGGTGCTGTACACAGCCATTTTCGTCTCACTAGAGAACAACCTGAAGAACCTGAAGAAAAACTCCATTTCTATTTTTCTATTATTTAAACACAAAAAGTGACGTGTACATTGTGTGAAAGTTTCATGATGAATGGACCAATAGAAATGCTCCAAAATAGCTGAAAGTACACTGAAAGTAAAGACTGTGTTTGTCCTCTTATGTGAAGTTTACTTGTTTTTGTATGGATAGCACCAAGCTATATATAAACCCTCTTATGATAAATCGATGCTTTAATGGTTCTTTCCATGGTGTAATGGTTCTTCAGACTGATGGTTCTACATGGTATCAATAAGGTTTATACTATTATTACAAGCTTGGCATCATGTTATTTATTTATAAATAACCGTGTTATTTAACATTAACACGGTTAAAAAAGCACAGAGAACTTCTGCTGAAGAGAACTAACAATCTGCAGTCTCTCAATCAGACAATAGAGGGCACTCATGTCTACATTGAATGGGTTCCTATGGCGCATTTGTGTGAAACTGTAGTTTGTTTATATACTCTGTAGGACTGTATAGACACACCTGGAGGTCATCCATGAGCACCAACTCAGTCAACCAATGAGCAGTAGCAGGAATGTAGTGAAAGACCGTGTATCTTTTTGAGGTTTTTAATTTTTTATGTTGAAATTCCCTGTTAACCTTTACATCTTGTGTAAAAGTCCCAAAATTACTTGGTTTAAAAGTGAATTATGTTGGAGTAAGCAGTAAAACACCAAAACTGTTTGGACATTTATTGCTGTTAAATATCAGGACAAAAAGTCTGGAAGCAGCGATAACCTGCAACAAAATATTGTGTTGAAAGATACTGTCATAACAAATGTACACTAAATATCATCAGTCAAGATAGGTTCGCTTTTTAGTTTAATATAATTTATTCATAAACTCTACACGAACATTTCTTAATATTTCAGTAGAATTAAACATCCGAGGTTCCCAGTATCCTATGTTGCCAGGGTTCTATGTTTGCCAATATCCCATATTCCCAGGGCCCTATGTTCCCTCTGTAATATATTCCCAGTGCCTTATGTCCCCAGGGTCCTATGCTCCCATGACCCCATATCTCTAATGTCCTATGTTTCCTTACACCTTATTTTGCCAGGGCTCTATATTCCCAATATCATATGTTCCCAATGTCTTATGTTCCTAAGGCCCTATGTTCCCCTGACCCTATATTATTAATGCCTTATGCTCCTAGAGTCCTGTGTTCATAGGACCCAATGTTACCAGGTCTCTATGTTCCCAAGACCTTATATTCCCAGTGCTCTATGTTCCAAGAACCCTATGTTCCCAATGTCCTATGTTCCTTATATGTTCTAAGTTGCTGATGTTATTTGTTCCTAATGTACTATATTCTCAGGGCCCTATATTCTTTTGTCGTATATTATGTTTCTAGGCCCTATCTTCCTAGAATCTTATGTTCCCAATGTTCTATGTTCATAAGGCCAAATGTTCCCATGACCCTATGTGCCCTATCTTTCTAGAACCCTATCTCCCCAGTGCCTTATATTTCCAATGCCATATGTTCTTAATGTCCAATGTTCCCAGTGCCCTATGTGTTCTCTGTTGCCAATGTCATTTGTTCCTAATGTACTATATTCACAGAGCCCTCTGTTCTTGTGTTCTATGTTGCCAATGTCCTATATTCCCAGTGGCCGCTGTTCCCACTCTCATATTTTCCTGGTGCCTTATATCCCCTTATATGTTCCTGGCGTGCTATGTTCTCAGAGCCCTATGTTCCCAGTGTCCTATGTGTTCTATTTATCCAACATCCTATACCCCGCTGTCTTATGTTACCAGGGCAACATGTTCCCAGAGCCTTATATTCCTAATGTGCTATGTTCCCAGGGCCATGTGTTCCCAATGTCTTATGTTCTCAGGGCCCCATGTTACCAATGTCCAATGTGTTCTACGTTGCCAGTTGTTCCCAATGTCCTATGTTCCCAGGCCCCTTGTTTTCCAAGGGCCTATAATCTCAGTGCCCTATGTTCCCACTGTCATATGTTTCTAATGCTCTTCCCAATGTCTCAGTGTTCTTCCACTTTCTCCATGTCCTATGTTCCCGGGGCCCCATGTTACCAATGTCCAATGTGTTCTACGTTGCCAGTTGTTCCCAATGTCTTATGTTCCCAGGGCCCCTTGTTTTCCAATGTCCTATATTCCCAGTGCCCTATGTTCCCACTGTCATATGTTTCTGGTGCTCTTTTCAATGCCTCCATGTTCTTCCACATTCTTCATGTCCTATGTTCCCAGGGCCTCATGTTACCAATGTCCAATGTGTTCTATGTTGCCAGTTGTTCCCAATGTCCTATGTTCCCAGTGCCCCATGTTACCAATGTCCAATGTGTTCTATGTTGCCAGTTGTTCCCAATGTCCTATGTTCCCAGGGCCCCTTGTTTTCCAATGGCCTATATTCCCAGTGCCCTATGTTCCCATTGTCATGTTTCTGGTGCTCTTTCCAAAGTCTCCATGTTCTTCCACATTCTTCATGTCCTATGTTCCCAGGGCCCCAGGTTACCAATGTCCAATGTGTTCTATGTTGCCAGTTGTTCCCAATGTCCTATGTTCCCAGGGCCCCTTGTTTTCCAATATCCCATATTTCCAGTGCCCTATGTTCCCATTGTCATGTTTCCTGTGCTCTATATTCACAATGTTTTTTCACATTCTCCATGTCCCATGTTCCCAGGATCTATGTTCTCAGAGGCCTATATTCCTAATGCTCTATGTTCTCTATGTCCTATGATCCCAGGATCTATGTTCTCAGAGGCCTATATTCCTAATGCTCTATGTTCTCTATGTCCTATGATCCCAGGATCTATGTTCTCAGAGGCCTATATTCCTAATGCTCTATGTTCTCTATGTCCTATGATCCCAGGATCTATGTTCTCAGAGGCCTATATTCCTAATGCTCTATGTTCTCAATGTCCTATGTTCCCAATTTTCTTAATCTTAACCCACCTTCAGTTAAAATTCTGACTGAAGCTGATGTGGAACAGTGTGATGTACCTGCTCTGGCTGTACTTACGTCACTGTTTCAGGGTCAGTTTCTGACAGAACAGACGAGTCCAAGGATCCAGTGGCTGTATTCACATTTTTATTAAAGTACTGATTCATAAAATACTACAAAAATACAATCAGTATATCAGTGGGTGTGTTTTTCATGAATGAATGTTGTGTATCGGTGTAAGTTTGTGTGCTCAAGAGGTCCATAGACTATATTTTTATTATAATCTTTGATTTTCATTCATGTTTAATTGTGCTGCTGTAAAGGAGCTTTGTTCTGATTGGCTGTCTTGTGCTTCTTCGTTTGTGCGTGCAGGTATAGGTGAGGGCAGTCTCTGTGTACTGTGATGTAACGGTGTGAGTGTGCATAGGTGTGCGCTACTCATTGGGGAAGGTCGTGACGAGGTCGAGACCCTCCGGGGGTTTCGTGCGAGCACGTGCGTGGGTTTCGCAGTACAGCTGCTCGTCTATGAAGAAATAGCCTTTCTGCTTCAGGTTCTCCTCACAGTCGGTGCAGACGAAGCAGCCGGGGTGCCGATACTTTTCCCGAACCTTAACGACCGTCCCACTGAGAAAGAGAGAACGAGTGAGATGGAGAAGAGAAAAGAAAGAAAACTTTATTAAGGCTCTTTAGCTTCTTATTCAAATTTTTTTTTGTTCCACCTTAAACTGTGTTGGCGCCTCAAGCACCAACATCTAGCTGCTGTGTTGTTTAAGGTGGAATCCAAAATTTGATTGAGAAGCTGTTGAAGTGGCAGAGATATGGTCAGAGGAATGTTTTGGTGGCATTTTCTGGACCCCCTCATCCATGTCAAGTAATTTGAATGTGAATTCATCTACGTACACCATGCTGATGGTCTTCTCTGGGGTGGATGGGATCTTCCAGTAAGATAATGCGACACGTCACATAGCTTGAAATGTCCCACACTGGTTGGAAGATCTGACCAAGACTTCCAACTACTACCCTGCACCCTTAGTTCCCCAGACTTGAACCCAATTGAGCATCTATGGGACCACCTGAATGGTGGTGTTGGTTTTATGGATCCTCCTCCACGCTCCCTCCAGCAGCTGTGGGATGCACTGCAGTCCGCATGGCTCCAGATACCAGTGACCACCTACCAGGACCTTACTGAGTCTCACAGTCCGTCTAGCTGCTGTCCGTGCTAGACGGACTATGCTAGGTACTCACACTATGCCGTTGCCACACTTGTCACACATGGGCAGCTTGTGGAGGTTTCCGGCGGGGGCGGGGGGCTTGGTGGTGGGCGCTCGTACTGTTCTCGTCACTATTGGACGCGTTCCTGCCCATCAGAGAGATTCAGTTCAGTATGTTAGAAGAGTGATACAATAAAATAGCTCTGAGTTATTAAGGACCGTGTTCAGCACGTAGCGTTCTTATTGTAGGACATTGTGTAGCAGCTCATTAGCATCCAGTTTAGGCTAGCTCAATTTCCCCCCTGCACTCTGATTGGCTAGTTGAATTTTCCATTTTGCAGTTTAATTGGCCAGTTGAGTTTTCTGTGCTGCACTCTTATAGGCTGATTGGGTTTTCTCTCCTGCACTCTGATTGGCTAGTTGAAATTTCCTTCCTTCACTTTCATAGGCTACTTGAATATTTCTAAGTGCACTCTTGTTGGCTAGTTGAATTTCCCTTCTACTCTCTGATAGGCTAGTTGAATTTCTCAACCTGCACTCTGATTGGCTAGTTGAATTTTCTCTCCTGCAGTCTGTTATGCTAGTTGAATTTTCCATTCTTCACTTTGATTGGCCAGTTGAGTTTTCCATGCTGCACTCTGACTGTCTAGTTGGATTTTCCCTTCTGCACTCTGATTGGTTAGTTGAATTTTCCCTCATGCACTCTGATTGGTTAGTTGAATTTTCCCTCCTGCACTCTGATTGGCTAGTTGGATTTTCTCTTCTGCACTCTGATTGGCTAGTTGGATTTTCTCTTCTGCACTCCGACTGTCTAGTTGGATTTTCCCTTCTGCACTCTGATTGGTTAGTTGAATTTTCCCTCCTGCACTCTGATTGGCTAGTTGGATTTTCCCTTCTGCACTCTGATTGGCTAGTTGGATTTTCCCTTCTGCACTCTGATTGGCTAGTTGGATTTTTTCTCTTCTGCACTCTGATTGGTTAGTTGGATTTTCCCTTCTGCACTCTGACTGTCTAGTTGAATTTTCCCTCCTGCACTCTGATTGGTTAGTTGAATTTTCCCTCCTGCACTCTGACTGTCTAGTTGGATTTTCTCTTCTGCACTCTGATTGGCTAGTTGGATTTTCCCGTCTGCACTCTGATTGGCTAGTTGGATTTTCCCTTCTGCACTCTGATTGGCTAGTTGGATTTTCTCTTCTGCACTCTGATTGTCTAGCTGGATTTTCCCTTCTGCACTCTGATTGGCTAGTTGGATTTTCTCTTCTGCACTCTGATTGGCTAGTTGGATTTTCCCTTCTGCACTCTGATTGGCTAGTTGGATTTTCTCTTCTGCACTCTGACTGTCTAGTTGGATTTTCTCTTCTGCACTCTGATTGGCTAGTTGGATTTTCCCTTCTGCACTCTGACTGTCTAGTTGGATTTTCTCTTCTGCACTCTGATTGGCTAGTTGGATTTTCCCTTCTGCACTCTGATTGGCTAGTTGGATTTTCCCTTCTGCACTCTGATTGGTTAGTTGGATTTTCCCTTCTGCACTCTGATTGGTTAGTTGGATTTTCCCTTCTGCACTCTGATTGGCTGGTTGGATTTTTGCAATTCCAACTGACTTGCACACTTTTTCCTCCTACACTTCGACTGGCAATCTACAGTCTTACAAACTTTTCTTACTGTGTTCTGTCTGACTAGTTGAATTTTTCCTCCAAGATTCAGGAGAGACCACTATGAGTATATGTGTGTGTACATCTGTGTTTATGAGGGTCTTACCTTCACTGCTGATGTAATCCTGCAGGGCTTTGAAGGATCCTGATTGGCGGGGCTCATGAGGCTCGTCTTCTGTCTGATCTTTCTGCAGCATTCGATACACATCTGACTCTTCTATACAGGTCAGAGTCCTGGGACTAAACACACACATATATATCATCATCATCATCATCATCATCATCATACAGTGAACATCTGTATGAAGCTTGTTCTCTGTTTTGTGGCTGAGAAGAGCGAACTGGTCTACGGGTGAACTACACTACCACTGAAACCAGGTTTCTTGGGAGAGCACTGGTCTGGGGCCGCTCAAGCTCCTCGTCTTCATTGGCATCTGTTTTGTGTTCAGCTGGATTGTGTGTGCACTTGTATGGGCTCTGTTTGTGTGAACACATTCTTTTCTGATGCAGCTCACCTGGTTCCAGCAGACACACCGGCCTCCGACTAATCTATTCAGAAGACATTCATTCCACTGCAGCTCTGTAAGCCCCTCCAACACACACCCCATATATCTGCTCCTCTAATGTGATCCACATGAGTCACGGCTCTTGACCCATGCTAATGCGGCCCACCTTCACCCACCTAGTTTGGTAAAAAATCACACGTTGCTCTCCCTCTTAATCCCAATTGTAGTCGGCCAGCCAAGGCACGTTGGCTTTTTGAGTTTTGCACGGCAGGTATGAGGCTAGTGTGGTACTAGTTCATCATGGGTGTTTATTACAATCACTTAGTCCAATGCTAGTCATTGCAGGTGTCTGTTTAGCATCACTCAGCCCGGTTCTAATTATCATGGGTGTTTATTAGAACCACTTAGTCCAATGCTAGTCATTGCAGGTGTCTGTTTAGTATCACTAGCCCGGTTCTAATCATCATGGGTGTTTATTAGAACCACTTAGTCCAATGCTAGTCATTGCAGGTGTCTGTTTAGTATCACTCAGCCCGGTTCTAATTATCATGGGTGTTTATTAGAATCACTTAGTCCAATACTAGTCATTGCAGGTGTCTGTTTAGTATCACTCAGCCCGGTTCTAATCATCATGGGTGTTTATTACAATCACTTAGTCCAATGCTAGTCATTGCAGGTGTCTGTTTAGTATCACTCAGCCCGGTTCTAATTATCATGGGTGTTTATTAGAATCACCTGGTCCAATGCTAGTCATTGCAGGTGTCTGTTTAGTATCACTCAGCCCGGTTCTAATCATCATGGGTGTTTATTAGAACCACTTAGTCCAATGCTAGTCATTGCAGGTGTCTGTTTAGTATCACTCAGCCCGGTTCTAATCATCATGGGTGTTTATTAGAATCACCTAGTCCAATGCTAGTCATTGCAGGTGTCTGTTTAGTATCACTCAGCCCGGTTCTAATCACCATGGGTGTTTATTAGAACCACTTAGTCCAATGCTAGTCATTGCAGGTGTCTGTTTAGTATCACTAGCCCGGTTCTAATCATCATGGGTGTTTATTAGAACCACTTAGTCCAATGCTAGTCATTGCAGGTGTCTGTTTAGTATCACTCAGCCCGGTTCTAATCATCATGGGTGTTTATTAGAACCACTTAGTCCAATGCTAGTCATTGCAGGTGTCTATTTAGTATCACTAGCCCAGTTCTAATCATCATGGGTGTTTATTAGAACCACTTAGTCCAATGCTAGTCATTGCAGGTGTCTGTTTAGTATCACTAGCCCAGTTCTAATCATTATGGGTGTTTATTAGAATCACTTAGTCCAATGCTAGTCATTGCAGGTGTCTGTTTAGTATCACTCAGCCCGGTTCTAATCATCATGGGTGTTTATTAGTACGATGCTAGCTTACATGAGTGTCTGTCTCACTTGCCTTATGCTAGCCATCACAGCTTTCTGTTAGCATCACTCAGCCCAATACTAGACATTGTGGGGGTCTGTTAGCATCACTCAGCGCAATGCTAGCTAACTTGGGTGTCTATTAGCACCACCATACTAAATAAAATAGCCCAGACCAGCATCTATTTGATGTTGGTCTAAGGTGGTGTATACTGGTTTATCTTGGCTTCGCTGGTCACCCCATCATCAAATGCTGGTTTTGCTGTCTATGCCAGTATTTCTAGCAGTGTAGTGTAACGCTAGCTAACATGGACATCTGTTAACATCACTCAGCCTGATGTTAGCCATCTTGGGAACCTGTTGGGATTACTCAATGCAATGCTAGCTAGTGTGTCTGTTAGCCTAAGGAAAAGAGCTGATTGTTATGTGTTCTCTTTAAGTTGTTCAATGAAGCTGCGTTAGCAACAGTTGCCCTAAACAGGTGCTAAACATGGTGGCGCTTCACTTCTCCTGAAGCAAACACATGCAAGCCTTTAACTTTTGAGAAGAAAACAAGAAGTACAAGAAGTGTATTTTCACTGTTTCTGGTCGTGTTAGTAATTAGCTTGTGCTACGTCTGTCCATCTGGTGTAGCACAAAAAGACATCATTACTACATCAGTTCTTTCTTAGGCCTCACCCGTCTTATCTGGTGGGTCAACGTGACTGCAGGGTTTCATTCCAGTCAAGCAGACTGGTACCTCTTGTTTAATCAGGTGGTCTTAGTCTTGACAGATATATAAGGTGCTGCTGCCTGATTGTAATGAAAAGCTGCAGCAGAACCGGCCCTACGTGGAAAACACTGGGAGCTTCAGGTCTTCTGGTTCCTCCACACTCACCTCTCCGGCTTGTTGCATATCAGGCCTCTGAGTTGACCATGTAAGGCGTCCTGGATGTTGCCTGAGGAATAGAGGCCAATGGGGGAGTTGTAGGCAGAGCTGACCACCTGCCGCTTGTCATCGATGTTAGCCGCCGCTACGAATGGGGCGGCCCTCCGATTATGGCCTGTTCCTATTGGCTTGTACTCCTGCCAGTCAAAATGATACAGACTAATAATAACACTCTTTGCAGGCCCCCTGGTGGCCATTCCTTTAGAAATGAATCAAAGCAGTTTCCCAACATCCCTGTTATCAGACTAACTAGAGCTTGTTGAGCGGTTAGTGAGCAACGAGGGGTGAATGCATTAAACACAGTTAACAAAGTAACAAAGTAAACGTGTAGATAAATCAAGAGACTTCTGATTTGATGGCTACTGCGAGGAGGTGTTAGTTACCAGTACTGACCTGCCTTTCCGCCTCCAGGTTGATTTTGAAAGGGTGGGCTCGGCCCTCTTCATTTACGCGAGGTGACCACAGTTTGGTCTCTGGCCTGTGATGTAAAGAGGTTACTTTTGAGAAGAATGCTGGTCCAGTAATTTGAACATCACTTCTTTCTGGAGGCCATGAAATAACTTCATATTTCTATGAATACTGTAGAATTAGTTGTATCTAGTTGATGAACTTCCAAACGCTGGTACATAAAACCTGCTCTAAAACAGCCTAGCCTAATCAATTAGCCAAGAAGGATCTGCTGTCTGGTGTTGGTAATATATCTAACGTAATGAAAGATTGTTTCTCAACAGTTTGCATCATATAAACTATATAACAACCATGTTGAGATGTTTTATGTACTTGCTTATGTGGTTTCTGACACTGTATGACCTTCTGTTATGGACGAACTGTACACACTTTTGTAGCTCCAGTAAAAAAAGCTAAAGAACTTGGATTTATGTTGTGAGCACTGACCTCTCAATGGTTAAGGTGAGCTGATGTGTCGCCTCCCTGATGCGATTCTGAGCCTCGCAGTGCATCATGCTCTCAGTGGGGACACCATCTATGGCTAGGATGATGTCACCAGGAGACAGGTCAGCCATTGAAGCCTTACTGCCAGAAGATATCTGACCACAGAGACGCACAATCAATCTGTTTATGTTTTGAAAATAACAAACGGCTAAAAAAAAGCCTTTTAACAGTCGCGGCTGAACCATAGAAATCTTATTTAATGTAGAGGGTGTGCATGTGATTGGCTGAAGTTACGCCCACTGAGTGGCAGAGTAGCAGAATTAGTGAACAGTGTGAATTCTTTGTGAGTTCAGAACAGGAAACAATCCACAATAAGAACGAGCTGTTGGGTGACTGACTGTACGAATAGATACAGCGAGAGTGTTAAGCAATTACAGACTGACCAAAGATAAAGAAAAGTCTTGCAGGTCTCAGGGTAGGGTAACGTAGGGTCAGCTACCTATTTCAATCTTCCCATTTCACCTTAGATGGTGCAGCCGTTACATTCTGGTGCCTGAGGTCAGATTGTAACTGTTGCATCAGTTAAGGTGTAATGGGAAAATTCAAATAAGAAGCCAACTCCAGTCTCTCATTGGTTGCTGCAGTTTGGAGAAACATCTGGAATCCATGGAACAAAATATGGTTTTGCAGTCGCCACTTTGTGTCAGGAATGCCGAATTTGGGGTAAAATCATACCGTATGGTTTAAACTGTATTGACGTCTCATAGGTTCAGTATTTAACATCTTTCATTTCCGCTCTGATGCTGTATAACTGTAAAGTTTCTGTCAGCGGGTAGACGGTTACAATGCTAGCAAAAAGGTTTTATTGGACCTGAGAAGCAATAAAGGTCTTGATGACCACCAAAAATTATATTGTACTGTCCAGCTGCTTTCGATTGAAGTAGTTTAATCCCTTGTTTTATTCCCAATTTTACTGTTTAATTCTTCCTAACCTTCTATACTCCCAGGGCATGTGTTCTTAGGTGTTCTATGTCCCCTGGGCCCTATAACCCCAGGGTCCTATGTTCACAGGGCCTTATATTTCCTAGGTCCTATATATCCAGGACCTTATATTCCCAGTGCCCAAAGTTTCCAGTGCTCAGTATTTGAAGGGATATTTGTTCCCTACGCTCTATAAGGGCACCATGTACCCAGGATTCTCTATTCATATTGTCCCATGTTCCCAGTGTCCTATATTCCTAGTGCTCTATATACCAAGGGTTATTTGTTCCTATTGTTCTGTAGTCCCAGGATGTTGGGTTAGCAAGCTAAATTTGGTACATGTGTTCCCAATGTCCTGTATTCTCAGTGTCCTATGTTCCCACTATACAATATTCCCAGTGCCCTATGTTCCCATTGGCCTATATTACCAGTGCCCATGTTCCCAGTGTCTTATATTCTCAGTGTCTTATATTCCAGTGCCCAATGTTCCCAGTGTCTTATATTCCCAGTGCTCTATGTTCCCATTGGCCTATATTACCAGTGCCCATGTTCCCAGTGTCTTATATTCCAGTGCTCAATATTCCCAGTGTTATATATATTCCCAGTGTCCTGTATTCCCAGGGCCCTATGTTCCCATTGTCCTATATTACCAATGCCCATGTTCCAAGTGTCTTATATTCTCAGTGTCCTATATTCCATTGGCCAATGTTCTCAGTGTTTTATATTGTGTTTTATAGAACTATGGTTCTGTAGTCCCAGGATGTTGGGTTAGCAAGCTAAATTTGGTACATGTGTTCCCAGTGTCCTGTATTCTGTGTCCTATGTTCCCACTGTCCTATATTCCCAATGCCCTATGTTACCACTGTACTATATTCCCATTGGCCTATATTACCAGTGCCCATGTTCCCAGTGTCTTATATTCTCATTGTCTTATATTCCAGTGCCCAATGTTCCCAGTGTCTTATATTCCCAGTGCTCTATGTTCCCATTGGCCTATATTACCAGTGCCCATGTTCCCAGTGTCTTATATTCCAGTGCCCAATGTTCCCAGTGTCTTATATTCCCAGTGCTCTATGTTCCCATTGTCCTATATTACCAGTGCCCATGTTCCCAGTGTTTTATATTCTCAGTGTCTTATATTCCAGTGCCCAATGTTCCCAGTGTCTTATATTCCCAGTGCTCTATGTTCCCATTGTCCTATATTACCAGTGCCCATGTTCCAAGTATCTTATATTCTCAGTGTCCTAGATTCCATTTCCCAATGTTCCCAGTGTTCTATATTCCCAGTGCCCTATATTCCAAGGGTTACTGGTTCCTATGGTTCTGTAGTCCCAAGTTGTTGGGTTAGCAAGCTAAATTTGGTACATTTGGCAAATTTAAGGTAGCACCATGCTCAGCTCACACTTTGGGATCAGCTATAGACTACCTTAAATATTCTGGAAAATCTGTTCATAGAAGGGAGGTAATGTAAAATAAAGAAAACTATTTTTTTCATTAACATTTCAAATAAAAGTCAGAAGACACATGTAGGTTCACTGGTGGTGTTGCTAGTAGATAAAATATCTATATTGTGCTGAAGACATGAAGACCCCTGGTTCCATTGCCCACCACTGTAGCAAAACTTAACTCTTCAGACGTCTGGTTCCTATCACCACCACTGTGAACAATTCTGACTCACTATGTTTTTTTTAGATGGGGGAAATCACACCAGGTTTGTTTACATCTGCATTGTTAATACTTATGTATGGATTTTACATAATCACTAGAATAGCCTTACTGGTGGTGCTGAGCTGAATGGGTTAAGCTGTAGAACACGTTTTCAAGATGTGTCCCGCATATGTTCCATACGTTCTAGTTAATCTGTCAGCGCTTGTACATTTAAAGATGATAAACTCCTGAGGAGCTTCAGCGCAGTGTTTGTAATTGATGTTCCATCTGACGTTGAGAGGTTCTGCGAATGGTCCTGTTTAAGAGTGTCTGCTAAACGAATAGATGTAGATGAAGCTGCAGCCTTGACTTTGTGGGTGGACATTATTGGTGACATAAGCGCTGTGAATGGGGGAAACAGTGACTCCGTCGTTCTGCTCCCGCTGCAGTCCTCCTGTCTGTCTGATGGAGTGTCCTGACTAAGCGCAGAGCGGAATCTGTGTTCTTGGTCTTGCTGGTATGTATACTTGTGTAAACTGTTTTCCTCAGTAAACACAAGAACAGTGTGCAGGCTGACTCTGCAGACGTGCTGCTGTCCACAGTTAGCGGTTTGCATGAGCTGCGCGGTCACACTGTGCATGTGCGCTGCGTTACGTGACTTCAGTGCAAAGGCATGTGCAGGAGAACCTGTTGAAGGCGCCTGTAGATGCTTTCCAGGAGACTCTTCACTCCACACTGCTGCTTTACCGAGGCTACGTCACCTGATCCATTAACATAAGACAAAGAAGCACTGAACTCATTTTCCAAGGGTTCTATTTTCCAAGGGTTCTATATTCCCAGGATTCTGTGTCTCCAGGGCTTTAAGTTCTCAAGTTCTATGTTCTCAGGGTTTAGCATCTCCAGAGTCCTATGGTCTCAGGGCCCTGTGTTACGGTTTCCAGGTATCTATGTTCCCTAGGTGTCTCAGGGCCACCATATTCTAATAGTTTTACGTTCTCAGTGCTCTATGGTCTCAGCATTCTCTTCCAAGGGTTCTTTGTTCCCAGTTCACTATATTTCCAGAGTTCCCAGAGTTCCCAGAGTTCCCAGGGCAGTTTCTATGTTGCCAGAGCCCTATGTTCCCAAGGTCCCATGTTTCCAGGATTCTTTCTTGCCAGAGTTCTATGTTCTCCAGACCCTGTGTTTACAAGGTGTCATATGTGTCCCAGATTCTAATTTCCTATGTCCATATAGTCCAAGTTTCCTGTGTTCCTAGGACCCTGTGTTCTTAGGGTTGTATATCTTGGCAGTCTTATGTTCTCCAGGGCCCATGCTCCCAGGTCCAGGGGTTCCCTGGCTTCTGTTCCTAGTATTTTATGTTCTCAGTGTTCCGCAGGGCCCTATATTCTTAGGATCCGATGCTCCCCAGGTTCTATGTTCTCAGGGTGTAGCATTTCCAGAGTCCTATGGTCCCAGGGCCCTGTGTTTCCAGGGTTCTACGTTTTCCAGGTATCTATGTTCCCTAGGTGTGTCAGGGTCATGTGTTCCACATGTTCCACTATGTTCTAATAGTTTTACGTTCCCAGCGCTCTATTTTCCAAATTCTATGCTCTCAGCATTCTCTTCCAAGGGTTCTTTGTTCCCAGTTCACTATATTTCCAGAGTTCCCAGAGTTCCCAGGGCAGTTTCTATGTTGCCAGAGCCCTTTGTTCTCCAGACCCTGTGTTTACAAGGTGTCATATGTGTCCCAGATTATAATTTCCTATGTCCATATAGTCCAAGTTTCCTGTGTTCCTAGGGCCCTGTGTTCTTAGGGTTCTATATCTTGGCAGTCTTATGTTCTCCAGGGCCCATGCTCCCAGGTCCAGGGGTTCCTTGGCTTCTGTTCCTAGTATTTTATGTTCTCAGTGTTCCGCAGGGCCCTATATTCTTAGGATCCGATGCTCCCCAGGTTCTATGTTCTCCAGGGTTCTGCGTTCCCAGAAATCTTTATTTCATTTCAAGCTGCATTACTGAAAGAGAAGTGATGCTGATCTGAACTCAGCACCGACTCCCACTGTTCTCCGTCCGTCTGTTTACTACATAGACAACAGCAGCTGCAGAACACTAACAACACTGAGCAAGTCCAACCACCAGCACCACCAGTGGAAAAATAGAGGAGGAGAATCACTCCATCACTGTCTTTTCATCTCTCATCCCCTCCTCCCAGCTTAGAATGACTAGAGGAGAATGGCGGTGATGGAAGAAAGAGGGGAAAGGGTTTCTGTGTGAACTGCAGTGAACGTATTGAAGTTCTCACAGCGTTGCGATACGGTGTTCTATGAATAGTAACAGCAGTGAAAGCTCGAGAGACTCGTATAGAACATGGAATGGAAAAACAAGACTTTCATTCTTATGAGCTGTGTTCATCACGCGAGTAGATAAACACAGCAGACGTCTTTACAGTGAGTAGGATTACATAATCAGCAGGTAAACAAACAAACAAACAAACAAAAGTATGTACAGGGTCAGGCAGCAGGGCTGATAGGATAACCTAGAACAGTTCTGTCCAGGATAGAACAATCTGTGGACCCAAACCGGTCAGCAGATGCAATAAAACATTTAAAATTATTGATTTATTTTTATTTTATTTAATTAATTTTATTAGACCAGTGACTAGTGATTACTAGTGACGCTGGTATCCCCCCATTCCGACGTCCCTCTAACGTAAGGAATACTAGAGGCATGTTTAAGGAAACTGCCATACACATTTCCAGCCAATAGGAGCACAGAGAATTTCTGAAGGCCATTAACAAAAGAATGAAAACTATGGATATAACTGATTTGTTCAGAGTTTTCTTCGGAGAGACAGATGATGCTACAGCTTTATGTGACTTTTTTAACAAATAAAGAAAAACAGAGTTTGGTGTCAGTGGGCTCTGACGTTAGCAATGCTGGCTAATCCAGCTAATACCAGCCCCCACTAGCCAAACCAAAACTGACCATTTGTGGACCTCCTTAATATCGTCTATGGAGTTTAGTAGGATATTTCTTGTTATGTATCCACATCTTCAGTATCTGTTGTTAGCTGTTGTTAGCTATCTCACCCACGGCAGCTATTTTATCTAGATAGACAGCCCTTGTCTGATCAACAAGCCTCACAACTGAAACAAGGAAATGAGGGTATATAGCATGGTACACCCTACAAAACCCCACAGTTCATATCAAGAGTACCTGCAAAGGACCAGTTTGGCTTTTGCCAGTGGGCGCTATATCTAGCTAGCCAACATTTGAGCCCACAGGCATGTTGTTCTTCTTTATTCTTTTAGGAATTGTAAGCCATGTCCTCTTCTCTTTCTCTTGTCACAGGGAAAGCGCTAGAATAACAACTGAGTAGTTTTTTGGACTCAGGTTTGGAATCAGACATGTAGTTCAATACATCATGGCTTAACAAGCTGGTTAGCTGCTTATTGAACATTTATATCCAAGTCAAATTTAAGATGTTTCCAGATTAAGAAACATTTATTGAGGTAAATTAATACTTTTGATATAAATGAATTTTAAGATAAATGAATACTTTATTGAGGTAAATAAATACTTTATTGAGGTAAATGAATACTTTATTGAGGTAAATGAATACTTTATTGAGGTAAATGAATACTTTATTATGGTAAATGTATACATTATTGAGGTAAATGTATACTTCATTGAGGTAAATGTATACTTTATTATGGTAAATGTATACTTTATTGAGGTAAATGAATACTTTATTATGGTAAATGTATACATTATTGAGGTAAATGTATACTTTATTGAGTTAAATGAATACTTTATTGAGGTAAATGAATACTTTATTATGGTAAATGTATACATTATTGAGGTAAATGTATACTTTATTGAGTTAAATGAATACTTTATTGAGGTAAATGAATACTTTATTATGGTAAATGTATACATTATTGAGGTAAATGTATACTTTATTATGGTAAATGTATACTTTATTGAGGAAAATGAATACTTTATTGAGGTAAATGAATACTTTATTATGGTAAATGTATACATTATTGAGGTAAATGTATACTTTATTGAGTTAAATGAATACTTTATTGAGGTAAATGAATACTTTATTATGGTAAATGTATACATTATTGAGGTAAATGTATACTTTATTGAGTTAAATGAATACTTTATTGAGGTAAATGAATACTTTATTATGGTAAATGTATACATTATTGAGGTAAATGTATACTTTATTGAGGTAAATGTATACTTTATTATGGTAAATGTATACTTTATTGAGGTAAATGAATACTTTATTGAGGTAAATGAATACTTTATTATGGTAAATGTATACATTATTGAGGTAAATGTATACTTTATTGAGTTAAATGAATACTTTATTGAGGTAAATGTATACTTTATTGAGGCAAATGAATACTTTATTGAGTTAAATGAATACTTTATTGAGGTAAATGAATACTTTATTGAGGTAAATGAATACTTTATTGAGGTAAATGTATACTTTATTGAGGTAAATGAATACTTTATTGAGGTAAATGAATACTTTATTGAGGTAAATGAATACTTTATTGAGGTAAATGTATACTTTATTGAGGTAAATGAATACTTTATTGAGATTTTATTAAACGTTTGAGGGACCTTATTTAAGGTGGAGCTGGTAAATATGTGTTTTATGTATAAAATTTATTATTTATTATTACTTTATATAGATTCTCACACAGTACCAAGTTCTGAACTTGCTGTCTACACAGATCTGGTCCCCCAGTCTAACTGACGCTGTCCTCATAGTGTTTTCTGAAGACTCCATCAACAGTATCCATATATCTGTGAAAGTTTCTCTGGACATTCTGGTCTCTTCTGTCCTGTCTTGGTCCACCTGTTGGATCGTAGCTGCAGTAGTGGTGAAGAGACGAGCAACATTAAAGCTCATCTGAGTTCCATCTGAGGCCTTCTAAGATCTCAGGCTGCTCTGCGTTACAGCCACCCACAGTCTCTGTCTTGTTCTGTCAGTGGTTCTGGATAAGATCTACAGCTCTCAAATAAAGCTCCAGAACTGTGTCCCTGTGTTTTCACCAGCGCAGGCCAGGTTACAGTGCCATCTGTGACAGGAGAGAAAAGGAGGAAAAGGAGAGAGAGAGAGAGAGAGAGAGAGAGAGAGAGAGAGAGAGAGAGAGAGCAAGACGAAGGGCTTTTTGACCAAAAATGGCCGGGGTTGCTGTATTAGGTAACAGCGCAGGCCCAGTGAACAGAGCCAGATCTCATTAGAGCCGAGCTTCAGGGGAACAGCTGGGAACCCTCAGAAAGACAAAACACATCTCCGCAGCGTCAGACCTTCTATCGGTGGAAGTCTTTTGAGTGGATGGCCATGAGAAAGCTCATAGTTCTCATGTAAACATGAGCTGGAGGAGTACAGCGGACACACTGATGGTCAGTTTCGAAGCTGTTGTTGAAGATTGTCAGGCTGTTTTTGATAAATGCCCTTGTTTCAGATGAAGAACAGTCGGTTCCTCACAGCAGTGGACGAGTATTAACCAACAAGTATGAATGATCATCCATCCATCCATCTGTCTATTCATCAGTTCCACTGCTTCATTCCTCCTTAAATCACTTATTATTGGATTCTTCCATCCCTCCATTCACTCGTCAATCCATTGCAGTTATCCATACCACCATTCCTCCATCCGTTCATTCATTGCTCCATCTGTTTGCTCATTCATTCCTCCACCGACCCATGCTTTTTGGTTTTAATCCATCCATTCCTTCAGACATTCCATCTATCCACTTATTTGTTTTTTTCATACACTATCCAAAGACATTCATCACTCCGCTCATTGATCCATCTTTTGGCTCATTCATTTTGCTGTCTATCTATCCATTCTTTAATCTATCCACATATCTATTCTTCAGCCCATTCCCAACCATCTTTTTATAAATCTATCCCTTCATCCACTGGGCCATCCATGCATCTATCCATCATCCATCAATCATCTACTGATTCACACGTCAGTCCATTGCTCCACTTACTCATTCATTTACTCTTCCTCATTTATCATTCCTACATTCCATCCTCCACAGTCCATTCCTCCATTCATCCAGCTATTTCTCTACCTATCGTTCCTTCATCCGCTGATTTAATGATCCATCTATTCATCGACTTATATATATATATATATATATATATATATATATATATATATATATATATATATATTCCCATCCCCAAACCTATTCATCTCTACCATTTACTTATTTCTAACCATCAAATTATTCATCTAGCTCTTCATCCTACATCATGTCATCATCTATTCCATTCACTCATCCAGCTGTCCATCCATTTCTAAGGTTTTCTTAAGCTGAGCTACACTTCATCCACTACAGCGACAGGTGTGAGTGTCTCAGTGCTGCCTTCCTTATGAATCACTCATAATGCTTTTAGAATATCTCTCTCTCTCTCTCTCTCTCTCTCTCTCTCTCTGTCTTTACCTCCCTCTCTCGCTCACCCCCCACCTCTCTCTCTCTGAACCCTTCCTCCCTCCCTCTCTTGCTAGCCCCCTCCTCTCTCTCTCTCTGTCTCTCTAAATTTAGTGCGGCTTTGGTTTTACTAGAAGCGCTCTGTCCTGTCTCCTGTTGCGGTTCTTTGAGGTTCTAAAGTGAGCGTTCCTGGAGTGGACGCTGGGGCTGATCTTACTGCTGGACGCAGCTCTTATTTCAGCTGTTGCTCACACAGACGGACGTGTGTGTGTGTTTGATGTAAGTTGCTATAAATGTGAATCAGATATTCAAACACAGCTGCACAGGATCCTACAGTATCAACACACACTCACTCTCTCTCACACACACACACACACACACACACACTCATACACACACACACACACACACACATTCATACACACACACACATACACATATGTGTACTAGGGCCAGGAGAAAGGTACCGATACATACAGCATGGAGATATTTAGAGTATAATATATGTGTAATATTACAATATTATAGTTACATAGGTATTATAATATAGTTATTATAGTTAATATATGTGTAATATTACAATATTATAGTTACATAGGTATTATAATATAGTTATTATAGTTAATATATGTGTAATATTACAATATTATAGACAGTTATTGTAATATAGTAATTATAGTTAATATATGTGTAATATTACAATATTATATATATAGTTATTATAATATAGTTATTATAGTTAATATATGTGTAATATTACAATATTATGGATAGATAGTTATTATAATATAGTTATTATAGTTAATATATGTGTAATATTACAATATTATAGATATATAGTTATTATAATATAGTTATTATAGTTAATATATGTATAATATTACAATATTATAGATATATAGTTATTATAATATAGTTATTATAGTTAATATATGTGTAATATTACAATATTATAGATAGATAGTTATTGTAATATAGTTATTATAGTTAATATATGTGTAATATTACAATATTATAGTTACATAGGTATTATAATATAGTTATTATAGTTAATACATGTGAAATATTACAATATTATGGATAGATAGTTATTATAATATAGTTATTATAGTTAATATATGTGTAATATTACAATATTATAGATAGATAGTTGTTGTAATATAGTTATTATAGTTAATATATGTGTAATATTACAATATTATGGATAGTTATTATAATATAGTTATTATAGTTAATATACGTGTAATATTACAATATTATAGATATATAGTTATTATAATATAGTTATTATAGTTAATATATGTGTAATATTACAATATTATAGATAGATAGTTATTGTAATATAGTTATCAAAGTTAATATATGTGTAATATTACAATATTATAGATAGATAGTTATTGTAATATAGTTATTATAGTTAATATATATGTAATATTACAATATTATAGTTACATAGGAATTATAATATAGTTATTATAGTTAATATATGTGTAATATTATAGTTACATAGTTATTTTAATATAGTTATTATAGTTAATACATGTGAAATATTACAATATTATAGTTACATAGGTATTATATTAAAGTTATTGTAGTTATTAATATATGTGTAATATTAAAAATTAATAGCTACATAGTTATTATAGTATAGTTATTTTAGTTAATATATGTGTAATATAAAAAATATCATAGTTACATAGTTATTATATTATAGTTATTATAGTTATGATAGTTAATATATATGTAATATAAAAATATTATAGATACAATAGAACTAATACAGAAGTTTTTTATATCCTTAATATATATTAAGCCTGTTTTTTAAGAAACTAGATACAAAAAATCTATTATTATTTATTATTCCACACGATGGTGCTGAAAACTAAGTGATTGCTGCTTTATCTCTTTCTTTCACAATTCTGATTCACTTCAGGAAAAAGAGACTGAAATGAAGACAAAGCACACGTACAGTAACAGATCATGATATATTACAATATGCAATACTTGGTTTACAATAACTTTCCAAGATATTTTAAATCCTGAAAACTTGCAGCCGTGTTGTATGGGACAAGCTTTGTGATGTGATGTTATTGTGACAATATTTTATTCATATCATATTTTTTTTAAAATATTTTTTCACAATAACATTATATCATGATTTCTTATTGTGATAATATATCAACATAATACTTAATACTGTCATACATAACATTGTATTATGATAATATTGATTTGATGATATCCTAAATTGATATATATTGATAACACTGATAGTATTGTATGGTAATAATCTGATATTTAGATAGTTTGTCATAATAGTATCATGTATTGATAATATACTATGATAATATCA
>CM038724.1:15847507-15902106 GCA_021613375.1 Megaleporinus macrocephalus | reverse complement strand
TCAGAGGCTGTGCAGGTCCCAAACCAGGCAGTGATGCAGCTGCTTAGGATGCTCTCTATGGTTCCCCTATAGAAGAGGGTGAGGATGGGTGGAGGGAGACGGGCCTTTCTCAGCTTCCGGAGGAAGTAGAGACGCTGGGCTTTCTTGGCTGTAGAGCTGGTGTTCAGGGACCAGGTGAGGTTCTCCGCTAGGTGGACACCAAGGAACTTGGTGCTCTTAACGATCTCCACAGAGGAGCCGTTGATGTTAAACGGAGAGTGGTCCGGTCTTGATTTCCTGAAGTCAACAACCATTTCCTTGGTCTTCTCTACATTCCAGTGAAGGTTGTTGACTGTACACCAGTCTGTCAGCTGCTGTACCTCCTCCCTGTATGCTGACTCGTCGCCTTTGCTGATGGGACCCAGCACAGTTGTATCATCGGGGAACTTTATGATGCTGTTAGAACTGTGTTTCGCATCACTGTCATGAGTCAGCAGGGTGAACAACAGAGGACTCAGTACACTGCCTGGGGTGCCCCAGTGTTCATGGTGATGGTGCTGGGAGCTGCTCTTCCCGAACCGGACTAACTGGGGCCTCCCTGTCAGGAAGTCCAGGATCCAGTTGCACAGGGGGGTGTTGAGGCCCAGGCAGGCTTAACTTCCCTGGTGAGATTCTGCGGGATGATGGCTGTTGAATGCTGAACTGAAGTCTCATCGCAACTGCATTCTGACGTAGGGTGTCCTTCTTCTCCAGGTGGGTAAGGAGAGGTGAAGGGTGGTGGTGATCGGCATCGTCAGTGGAGCGGTTGGGTACGATATGCAAATTGCAAGGGTTCCAATGAAGAGGGCAGTTGGGTTTTGATGTTCCTCATGAACTGCCTCTCGAAGCACTTCATGATGATGGGCGTGAGAGCTACGGGACGTAGTCATTGAGGCAGGACACCGTGGACTCTTCGGCACGGGGATGATGGTGGTGGTCTGAGGCCACGTTGGGGACACTGTGGAGCTGCGCAGGGAGACGTGAAGATGTCCGTGAGAACATCTGTCAACTGGTCTGCACACTCTCTGAGCCACTCTGCCAGGGATGTTGGTCTGGTCCTGCAGCTTTCCGTGGGTTGACTCTGCGCAGAGTTTTCCTCAAGTCCACTGCAGTCAGGCACAGCGCCTGCTCGTCTGCGTTGGGTGTGATCTTGCTCACCAACGTGTTTTCTGTGCCTCAACCGTGCATAAAAGTCGTTCAGCGGCATCGGGGAGGAAGGCATCACTGTCACAGGACGGTGGCATTGTCCTGTAGTGTGTGATTTTCCTGGATGCCCTGCCACATGCGCCGCGTGTCACCCCGTGTCCTTGAATTGGTTGTGGATTCTCTGGGCGTGTGCGTGCTTTGCCTCTCGGATGGCTCGTGACAATTTGGCTCTTGCTCTCCTTAGGGCCGCCTTGTCACCCACTCTGAAGGCCGAGTCGCGGGGTCCTCAGTAGCGCACGCACCTCAGAGTCATCCACGGCTTCTGGTTTGGGCATATGGTGATGGTCTTGGAGACAGTGACATCATCAATACACTTGCTGATGTAGCCAGTGACTGATGCTGTGTTACTCCTCCAAGTTAACTGAGTCGCCTTCAGTCGCAGCCTCCCTGTAACACGTCCCATGCAGTACACTCAAAACAGTCCCTGAAGGGCAGAGATGCTCCTGCCGGCCAGGTTTTCACCCTGCTTCTGAACTGGTCTGGAGCGTCTGATGAAGGGGTGTGTAAGCTGGAGTCAGATACAAAGACATGTGGTCCGAGAACGCGAGGGTGGGCGGGGGCTCCGCCCGGTACGCGCTGGGTATGTTTGTGTAAACAAAGGTCCAACGCGTTCGCTCCTCCTCTCGTTCTGGACCACTAGAATCAGAAACACCCACCTTACATACTTCACTAACTGACCACTTTATCAGAAACACACCCACCTTATACTCCACTAACATGACTCACTATATCAAAACACCCACCTTATACGTTCCTCTAACTGACCACTTATATCAGAAATCACCCACCGTTATCTCGCCACTAACTGACCACTTATCAGAAACCACCACCTTATATTCTTCCCACTAACTGACCACCATATATCAGAAACACCCTCCTTATACTCCCACTAACCTGACGCACATTATATCAGAACAGACACCACCTTATACTCCCACTAACTGACCACTATATCAGAAAGCATCCTACCTTATACTTCCTCTATACTGACCACTATATCAGAAACACCACCTTATACTCCCACTAACTGACCACTATATCAGAAACACCCACCTTATACTCCCACTAACTGACCACTATATCAGAAACACCCACCTTATACTCCCACTAACTGACCACTATATAGAAACACCCACCTTATACTCCACTAACTGACCACATATTAGAAACACCCACCTTATACTCCCACTAACTGACCACTATATCAGAAACACCCACCTTATACTCCACTAACTGACCACTATATCAGAAACACCCACCTTATACTCCCACTAACTGACCACATATCAGAAACACCCACCTTATACTCCCACTAACTGACCACTATATCAGAAACCCCACCTTATACTCCACTAACTGACCACTATATCAGAAACACCCACCTTATACTCCCACTAACTGACCACTATATCAGAAACACCCACCTTATACTCCACTAACTGACCACTATATCAGAAACACCCACCTTATACTCCCACTAACTGACCACTATATCAGAAACACCCACCTTATACTCCCACTAACTGACCACTATATCAGAAACACCCACCTTATACTCCACTAACTGACCACTATATCAGAAACACCCACCTTATACTCCCACTAACTGACCACTATATCAGAAACACCCACCTTATACTCCCACTAACTGACCACTATATCAGAAACACCCACCTTATACTTCCACTAACTGACCACTATATCAGAAACACCCACCTTATACTCCACTAACTGACCACTATATCAGAAACACCCACCTTATACTTCCACTAACTGACCACTATATCAGAAACACCCACCTTATACTCCCACTAACTGACCACTATATCAGAAACACCCACCTTATACTTCCACTAACTGACCACTATATCAGAAACACCCACCTTATACTCCACTAACTGACCACTATATCAGAAACACCCACCTTATACTCCACTAACTGACCACTATATTAGAAACACCCACCTTATACTCCCACTAACTGACCACTATATCAGAAACACCCACCTTATACTCCCACTAACTGACCACTATATCAGAAACACCCACCTTATACTTCCACTAACTGACCACTATATCAGAAACACCCACCTTATACTCCCACTAACTGACCACTATATCAGAAACACCCACCTTATACTCCCAACTGACCACTATATCAGAAACACCCACCTTATACTCCCACTAACTGACCACTATATCAGAAACACCCACCTTATACTCCCACTAACTGACCACTATATCAGAAACACCCACCTTATCCTTCCACTAACTGACCACTATATCAGAAACACCCACCTTATACCTCCACTAACTGACCACTATATCAGAAACACCCACCTTATACTCCCACTAACTGACCACTATATCAGTAACACCCACTAACTGACCACTATATCAGTAACACCCACCTTATACCTCCACTAACTGACCACTATATCAGAAACACCCACCTTATACTCCCACTAACTGACCACTATATCAGAAACACCCACCTTATACTCCCACTAACTGACCACTATATCAGAAACACCCACCTTATACCTCCACTAACTGACCACTATATCAGAAACACCCACCTTATACTCCCACTAACTGACCACTATATCAGAAACACCCACCTTATACTCCCACTAACTGACCACTATATCAGAAACACCCACCTTATACTCCACTAACTGACCACTATATCAGAAACACCCACCTTATACTCCACTAACTGACCACTATATCAGAAACACCCACCTAACTCCACTAACTGACCACTATATCAGAAACACCCACCTTATACTTCCACTAACTGACCACTATATCAGAAACACCCACCATACTCCCACTACTGACTATATCAGAAACACCCACCTTATACTTCCACTAACTGACCACTATATCAGAAACACCCACCTATACTCCACTAACTGACCACTATATCAGAAACACCCACCTTATACTCCCACTAACTGACCACTATATCAGACCACTATATCAGAAACGACCCCACCTTATACTTCCACTAACCTGACCACTTATTCAGAAACACCCACCTATACTCCCACTAACTTGACCACTATATCAGAAACACCCACCTTATACTCCACTACTAGACCACTATATAAGTATCACCCACCTTATACTTCCACTAACTGACCACTATATCAGGAAACAACCCCACCTTATACTCTCCACTAACTGACCACTATATCAGAAACACCCACCTGATACTCCCACTAACTGACCACTATATCAGAAAACAACCCCACCTTATACCTTCCACTAACTGACCACTATATCAGAAACACCCACCTTATACTCCCACTAACTGACCACCTATATCAGAAACAACCCACCTTATACTCCCACTAACTGACCACTATATCAGAAAAACAACCCACCTTATTACTCCACTAACTGACCACTATATTAGAAACACCCACCTTATACTCCCACTAACTGACCACTATATCAGAAACACCCACCTTATACTCCCACTAACTTGACCACTATATTAGAAACACCCACCTTATACTCCCACTAATGACCACTATATCAGAAACACCCACCTTATACTCCCACTAACTGACCACTATATCAGAAACACCCACCTTATACTTCCACTAACTGACCACTATATCAGAAACACCCACCTTATACTTCCACTAACTGACCACTATATCAGAAACACCCACCTTATACTTCCACTAACTGACCACTATATCAGAAACACCCACCTTATACTCCCACTAACTGACCACTATATCAGAAACACCCACCTTATACTCCACTAACTGACCACTATATCAGAAACACCCACCTTATACTCCCACTAACTGACCACTATATCAGAAACACCCACCTTATACTCCACTAACTGACCACTATATCAGAAACACCCACCTTATACTCCCACTAACTGACCACTATATCAGAAACACCCACCTTATACTCCACTAACTGACCACTATATCAGAAACACCCACCTTATACTTCCACTAACTGACCACTATATCAGAAACACCCACCTTATACTTCCACTAACTGACCACTATATCAGAAACACCCACCTTATACTCCACTAACTGACCACTATATCAGAAACACCCACCTTATACTTCCACTAACTGACCACTATATCAGAAACACCCACCTTATACTTCCACTAACTGACCACTATATCAGAAACACCCACCTTATACTCCCACTAACTGACCACTATATCAGAAACACCCACCTTATACTCCACTAACTGACCACTATATCAGAAACACCCACCTTATACTCCACTAACTGACCACTATATCAGAAACACCCACCTTATACTCCACTAACTGACCACTATATAGAAACACCCACCTTATACTCCACTAACTGACCACTATATCAGAAACACCCACCTTATACTCCCACTAACTGACCACTATATCAGAAACACCCACCTTATACTCCACTAACTGACCACTAATCAGAAACACCCACCTTATACTCCACTAACTGACCACTATATCAGAAACACCCACCTTATACATCCACTAACTGGACCAACTATTTCAGAAACACCCACCTTATACTTCCACTAACTTGACCACTAATACAGAAACACCCACCTTATACTTCCACTAACTCTGACCACTATATAGAAACACCCACCTTATACTTCCACTAACTGACCACTATATCAGAAACACCACCTTATACTCCACTAACTGACCACTATATCAGAAACACCCACCTTATACTTCCACTAACTGACCCTATATCAGAAAACACCCACCTTATACTCCCACTAACTGACCACTATATCAGTAACACCCACCTTATACTTCCACTAACTGACCACTATATTAGAAACACCCACCTTATACTCCACTAACTGACCACTATATTAGAAACACCCACCTTATACTCCAAATAACTGACCACTATATCAGAAACACCCACCTTATACTCCCACTAACTGACCACTATATCAGAAACACCCACCTTATACTCCCACTAACTGACCACTATATCAGAAACACCCACCTTATACTCCCACTAACTGACCACTATATCAGAAACACCCACCTTATACTCCACTAACTGACCACTATATCAGAAACACCCACCTTATACTTCCACTAACTGACCACTATATCAGAAACACCCACCTTATACTCCCACTAACTGACCACTATATCAGAAACACCCACCTTATACTCCCACTAACTGACCACTATATCAGAAATACCCACCTTATACTCCCACTAACTGACCACTATATCAGAAACACCCACCTTATACTTCCACTAACTGACCACTATATTAGAAACACCCACCTTATACTCCCACTAACTGACCACTATATCAGAAACACCCACCTTATACTCCCACTAACTGACCACTATATCAGAAACACCCACCTTATACTCCCACTAACTGACCACTATATCAGAAACACCCACCTTATACTTCCACTAACTGACCACTATATCAGAAACACCCACCTTATACTCCACTAACTGACCACTATATCAGAAATACCCACCTTATACTCCCACTAACTGACCACTATATCAGAAACACCCACCTTATACTCCACTAACTGACCACTATATCAGAAACACCCACCTTCTACTCCACTAACTGACCACTATATCAGAAACACCCACCTTATACTTCACTAACTGACCACTATATCAGAAACACCCACCTTATACTCCCACTAACTGACCACTATATCAGAAACACCCACCTTATACTCCCACTAACTGACCACTATATCAGAAACACCCACCTTATACTCCCACTAACTGACCACTATATCAGAAACACCCACCTTATACTCCACTAACTGACCACTATATCAGAAACACCCACCTTATACTCCCACTAACTGACCACTATATCAGAAACACCCACCTTATACTCCCACTAACTGACCACTATATCAGAAACACCCACCTTATACTCCCACTAACTGACCACTATATCAGAAACACCCACCTTATACTCCCACTAACTGACCACTATATCAGAAACACCCACCTTATACTCCCACTAACTGACCACTATATCAGAAACACCCACCTTATACTCCACTAACTGACCACTATATCAGAAACACCCACCTTATACTTCCACTAACTGACCACTATATTAGAAACACCCACCTTATACTCCCACTAACTGACCACTATATCAGAAACACCCACCTTATACTCCACTAACTGACCACATATCAGAAACACCCACCTATACTCCCACTAACTGACCACTATATCAGAAACACCCACCTTATACTCCCACTAACTGACCACTATATCAGAAACACCCACCTTATACTCCACTAACTGACCACTATATCAGAAACACCCACCTTATACTCCACTAACTGACCACTATATCAGAAACACCCACCTTATACTCCCACTAACTGACCACTATATCAGAAACACCCACCTTATACTCCACTAACTGACCACTATATCAGAAACACCCACCTTATACTTCCACTAACTGACCACTATATCAGACACCCACCTTATACTCCCAACTGACCACTATATCAGAAACACCCACCTTATACTCCCACTAACTGACCACTATATCAGAAACACCCACCTTATACTCCCACTAACTGACCACTATATCAGAAACACCCACCTTATACTCCCACTAACTGACCACATATCAGAAACACCCACCTTATACTCCCACTAACTGACCACTATATCAGAAACACCCACCTTATACTCCCACTAACTGACCACTATATCAGAAACACCCACCTTATACTCCCACTAACTGACCACTATATCAGAAACACCCACCTTATACTCCCACTAACTGACCACTATATCAGAAACACCCACCTTATACTTCCACTAACTGACCACTATATCAGAAACACCCACCTTATACTTCCACTAACTGACCACTATATCAGAAACACCCACCTTATACTTCCACTAACTGACCACTATATCAGAAACACCCACCTTATACTCCACTAACTGACCACTATATCAGTAACACCCACCTTATACTCCCACTAACTGACCACTATATCAGTAACACCCACCTTATACTCCACTAACTGACCACTATATCAGAAACACCCACCTTATACTCCACTAACTGACCACTATATTAGAAACACCCACCTTATACTCCACTAACTGACCACTATATCAGAAACACCCACCTTATACTTCCACTAACTGACCACTATATCAGAAACACCCACCTTATACCTCCACTAACTGACCACTATATCAGAAACACCCACCTTATACTTCCACTAACTGACCACTATATCAGAAACACCCACCTTATACTTCCACTAACTGACCACTATAGAAACACCCACCTTATACTCCCACTAACTGACCACATATCAGAAACACCCACCTTATACTCCCACTAACTGACCACTATATCAGTAACACCCACCTTATACTCCCACTAACTGACCACTATATCATCAGAACACCCACCTTATACTCCACTAACTGACCACTATATCAGAAACACCCACCTTATACTCCACTAACTGACCACAATATCAGAAACACCCACCTTAAACTCCCACTAACTGACCACAATATCAGAAACACCCACCTTATACTTCACTTAACTGACCACTATATCAGAAACACCCACCTTATACGTCCACTAACTGACCACTATATCAGAAACACCCACCTTATACTTCCACTAACTGACCACTATATTCAGAAACACCCACCTTATACTCCACTAACTGACCACTCAAAACATAAACACCCACCTTATACCTCCACTAACTGACTCACTATATCAGAAACACCCACCTTATACTCCACTAACTGACCACTATATCAGAAACACCCACCTTAAACTTCCACTAACTGACCACAATATCAGAAACACCCACTTATACTCCCACTAACTGACCACATATCAGAAACACCCACCTTATACTCCCACTAACAGACCACTATATCAGAAACACCCACCTTATACTCCCACTAACTGACCACTATATCAGAAACACCCACCTTATACTCCCACTAACTGACCACTATAATCAGAAACACGCACCTTATACTCCACTAACTGACCACTATATCATGAAACACCCACCTTATACCTCCCACTAACTGACCACTATATCAGAAAACACCCACCTTATACCTCCCACTAACTGACCACTATATCAGAAACACCCACCTTATACTTCCACTAACTGACCACTATATCAGAAACACCCACCTTATACTTCCACTAACTGACCCACTATAGTCAGAAACACCCACCTTATACTTCCACTAACTGACCACTATATTAGAAACACCCACCTTATACTCCCACTAACTGACCACTATATCAGAAACACCCACCTATACTCCCACTAACTGACCACTATATCAGAAACACCCCACCTTAAACTTCCACTAACTGACCACTATATAGAAACACCCACCTTATACTCCCACTAACTGACCACATATCATAAACACCCACCTTATACTCCACTAACTGACCACTATATCAGAAACCCACCTTATACTTCCACTAACTGAGCCACTATATCAGAAACACCCACCTTATACTCCCACTAACTGACCACTATATTAGAAACACCCACCTTATACTCCCACTAACTGACCACTATATCAGAACACCCACCTTATACTCCACTAACTGACCACTATATTAGAAACACCCACCTTATACTCCCACTAACTGACCACTATATCAGAAACACCCACCTTATACTCCCACTAACTGACCACTATATCAGAAACACCCACCTTATACTCCCACTAACTGACCACTATATCAAGAACACCCACCTTATACTCCCACTAACTGACCACTATATCAGAAACACCCACCTTATACTCCCACTAACTGACCACTATATCAGAAACACCCACCTTATACTCCCACTAACTGACCACTATATCAGAAACACCCACCTTATACTCCACTAACTGACCACTATATCAGAAACACCCACCTTATACTCCACTAACTGACCACTATATCAGAAACACCCACCTTATACTTCCACTAACTGACCACTATATCAGAAACACCCACCTTATACTTCCACTAACTGACCCACTATATCAGAAACACCCAACCCTTATACTCCCACTAACTGACCACTATATCAGAAAACAACCCACCATTATAACTTCCCTTCTAACTGACCATCTATATCAGAAACACCCACCTTATACTTCCACTAACGGACCACTATATCATAAGACACCCTCCTTATACTCCACTAACATGACCACATATATCAGAAACACCCACCTTATACTTCCACTAACTGACCACTATATCAGAAACACCCACCTTATACTTCCACTAACTGACCACTATATCAGAAACACCCACCTTATACTTCCACTAACTGACCACTATATCAGAAAAACCCCACCTTATACTCCCACTAACTGACCACTATATCAGAAACACCCACCTTATACTTCCACTAACTGACCACTATATCATAAACACCCACCTTATACTTCCACTAACTGACCACTATATCAGAAACACCCACCTTATACTTCCACTAACTGACCACTATATCAGAAACACCCACCTTATACTCCCACTACTGACCACTATATCAGAAACACTCACCTTATACTCCCACTAACTGACCACTATATCAGAAACACTCACCTTATACTTCCACAAACTGACCACTATATCAGAAACACCCACCTTATACTTCCCACTAACTGACCACTATATCAGAAACACCCACCTTATACTTCCACTAACTGACCACTATATCAGAAACACCCACCTTATACTTCCACTAACTGACCACTATATCAGAAACACCCACCTTATACTTCCACTAACTGACCACTATATCAGAAACACCCACCTTATACTCCCACTAACTGACCACTATATCAGAAACACCCACCTTATCTTCCACTAACTGACCACTATATCAGAAACACCCACCTTATACTCCACTAACTGACCACTAATCAGAAACACCCACCTTATACTTCCACTAACTGACCACTATATCAGAAACACCCACCTTATACTTCCACTAACTGACCACTATATTAGAAACACCCACCTTATACTTCCCACTAACTGACCACTATATCAGAAACACCCACCTTATACTCCCACTAACTGACCACTATATCAGAAACACCCACCTTATACCTCCACTAACTGACCACTATATTAGAAACACCCACCTTATACCTCCACTAACTGACCACTATATTAGAAACACCCACCTTATACTCCCACTAACTGACCACTATATCAGAAACACCCACCTTGTACTCCACTAACTGACCACTATATTAGAAACACCCACCTTATACTCCCACTAACTGACCACTATATCAGAAAACACCCACCTTATACTCCCACTAACTGACCACTATATTAGAAATACCACCCACCTTTAACTTCCACTAACTGGGCCACTATATCAGAAACACTACATGTCTGATGAAATGAAGGATCTAAATATCTTCTAGATGCTGATTGGTCGTATTTTCAGATGAAGTGACTCGATGTTTTAGAAAAAGCTGGCAGCTTGAAGTTTGAGTTTCATGTTAACGTTTACATCACGTCTTATTCTGAGAGTTTATTGGCCGGTTGCAGAGCAGAGATCTGATTACTGCCTGATGTAACATTTGATGGAGTGTAACTAATGAAGGAGTCAAAAGTCATCACAGTTTAAATTTATGTTTTTATTTGTCTGTAAGGGGGGCTGCTGGAGGGTCTTTGGGGAAACTTAGGTGCAAGACGTTTAGGTGGAGCTGGGCTTGTCCTTCTGAAAACACTTCCACATGATGGAGCTTCCACTGCTTGGACGGCAGGTCAGGCACTCCCCACTGAGATGAAGGAGAGAGCGATGGAGGGAGACGGTGGGAGAGCTGCTCCTTCTGGACAGGTTGTTAGAGTGTGATCTACTGGGGGTCCACTAATTAACCAAAAGAACATCTTTTGCCATTGAAGCTACAATCAGCTCAACTATGGCGAGATAGTTAGCAGTTACCCAGCTAGCATCGGACCCCCCAATCGGACCCTCCTCACTCTGTTTTACAACCTTCTTAAAGCGTCCACCAATCTGTCCATCCAGTCTCTGACAGCTCTGCTGAAGCTTCTACTCTTCTTTACAGGCTTCAGATCAGATGTTCTCCTCTTGAGTTCTTCAAGCTCCTTCTCCATCTTTCTCATTCTGTCCTCCATCAATCCTTCTGATGTAGTCTTCTCTCTCTTCTTCAGTCTTTCTCTCTGTTTCTCCCTCATCTTCTCTCTCTCAACTAACTCCTCCTTCATTCTCATCTCTCTTTCCTGGAAGACCTGCTCCATCTCTCTCAGTTTCTGTTCATCTCTCTTTCTTTCTTTCTGTCTCTGGATGTCTCTTTCAAGATCCAGTCTCCTCTTCTCCTTTGTTCTCTTCCTCAGTGCCTTGTTTACCGTCTTCAGCTCCTCCTTCAGCAGCTCTATCTCCTGGAGAAGCTTCTCGTCTCTCCCAGAGCTCAGTGTCGACATCTGAAATTCAAACAGCTTCAATCAAATCAACTGAAAACCTCAGCTATTAGCCGTCCTCTAGCCCTTCACCAGTGACCACTTTCTGACCACACAGCTGCTCTTAGCTGGATATTGATTAGGAGGTGGTCAGTCCAGCAGCAGAAGAAGTAAAACTATTAGCAGTTCATGTGTTCTAGATGTTCTAGATGAAACACGGACATTAGGGGCTGATAAAGACTCTCAGTGGGTTTTATCAGCTGTTTGTTTGAAACCTCAACTCAGATTTGATCTGTAGTACTTTTATAGTGACTCCCAGTAAAGAGTCCAGAGGGGGGCGCTCTAAGTTCTCACCGTCACTGATACGGTCTAGTTTTGAGGATCAGGGCAAGTTAACAGTGTTGGACAGACGGCTGTCAATCAATCTGCTCACTAGCCCCGCCCACACAGTGGTGTTTAACCATATTTATATCTTCTATTCTTCTTTCACGCTTTGCTGGATGTTTAATATAATCCTTAAAGTTCGTTTAAGTTCTTTTAATAAATAAAACGTATTAATGTTATTGTAATAATAATAATAATAATTATTTTTATTATTATTATTAGATTTGTGTGTGTAGAGGGAGAGAAAAGGACAGAGTGAGAGAGAGAGAGACATACCTTAAGATGTGTCCGGTCTCTTGGAACAAAGCACAATGACGACAAACCGAATCGTCTCCACCTTATATAACCTCGTGGCCTGCGTGATGACGTCACAACGGAGACGGTCTAGGAGTCCAGCTGCGGGCTGAAGCTTTTAGTTCTCGATTATAATATATTCTAATTTATACAGCGGGGAGTTTCGACCGTGCAATCTGATTGGCTGAGAGTCGTTCCTTTTAACACCACGCCTGTATTACTCCGATGAAGCGTTGCTAAGTAACGAATAACGGCCAGCTTTAGTATTTGTGCTCATACAAGACGAGGAATTAAAAAATGGGTGACTTTCAGACAACATATAACATTTAACCTGCAGATCGTTATAAATTAATGTTAGTTGTAGTTTAACAGAAACTATATTTCTCCTGTAGCCCACTGTGTTCTGGCAGGCTAGCGAGTTTTTACCGTTGCATAGCAACAACCCATTCGTTGTGGAACTACTTTTTGGTGGAAGGTATTGCTTAGTATTAAATCATTCTCAGTTTTAATTTATTTTCTCTCTTTCTTTTGTAAAAACTGTAGTGTAAAACAATAGAACAGGAGAGGGAGTGTGTAATATATTATAATATAATATAATATAATATAATATAATATAATATAATATAATATAATATAATATAATATAATATAATATTATATAATATAATATAATATAATATAATATAATATAATATAATACTCCCCCTGGTATTCTATAGATAATATAATATAATATAATATAATATAACATAATATAATATAATATAATATAATATAATATAATATAATACTCCCCCTGGTATTCTATAGATAATATAATATAACATAGCATAACATAACATAATATAATATAATATAATATAATATAATATAATATAATATAATATAATATAATAACACACTCCCCTTCGTGTTCTATAGATAATATAATATATATAATATAATATAATATAATATAATATAATATAATATAATATAATAACACACTCCCCTTCGTGTTCTATAGATAATATAATATAATATAATATAATATAATATAATATAATATAATATAATATAATATAATATAATAACACACTCCCCCTCGTGTTCTATAGATATTATAATATAATATAATATAATATAATATAATATAATATAATAACACACTCCCCTTCGTGTTCTATAGATAATATAATATAATATAATATAATATAATATAATATAATATAATAACACACACCCCTTCGTGTTCTATAGATAATATAATATAATATAATATAATATAATATAATATAATATAATATAATATAATATAATATAATATAATACAATATAATATAATAACACACTCCCCCTGGTGTTCTATAGATAATATAATATAATATAATATAATATAATATAATATAATATAATAACACGCTCCCCCGGGTGTTCTATAGATAATATAATATAATATAATATAATATAATATAATATAATATAATATAATATAATATAATATAATAACACACACCCCTTCGTGTTCTATAGATAATATAATATAATATAATATAATATAATATAATATAATATAATACAATATAATATAATAACACACTCCCCCGGGTGTTCTATAGATAATATAATATAAAATAATATAATATAATATAATATAATATAATATAATATAATATAATATAATATAATATAATATAATATAATATAATATAATATAATAACACACACCCCCTGGTGTTCTATAGATAATATAATATAATATAATATAATATAATATAATATAATATAATATAATATAATATAATATAATATAATATAATATAATCACATACTCCCCCTGGTGTTCTTATAGATAATATAATATAATATAATATAATATAATATAATATAATATAATATAATATAATATAATATAATATAATAACACACTCCCCCTGGTGTACTATAGATAATATAATATAATATAATATAATATAATATAATATAATATAATATAATATAATATAATATAATATAATATAATCACATACTCCCCCTGGTGTTCTATAGATAATATAATATAATATAATATAATATAATATAATATAATATAATATAATAACACACTCCCCCTGGTGTACTATAGATAATATAATATAATATAATATAATATAATATAATATAATATAATATAATATAATATAATATAATATAATATAATATAATAACATACTCCCCCTGGTGTTCTATAGATAATATAATATAATATAATATAATATAATATAATATAATATAATATAATATAATATAATATAATATAATATAATATAATAACATACTCCCCCTGGTGTTCTATAGATAATATAATATAATATAATATAATATAATATAATAGAATAGAATAGAATAGAATAGAATAGAATACAACAACAACAACAATAATAATAATAATAATAATAATAATAATAATAATAATAATAATAATAATAATAATAACAGTTTTATTAACAGTTGAGTACCTGGTTCAGTAACTCAGCTATTAGAAGGAAGTTCTGCAGATTTTTACTAAATCCAGATTGGAAATTAATCTGCTCAGAGTCGTTTATAAATTAATAAATAAAACGTTAAATGTTTCAGTAGTTAATGATAAAGTAAATGTTGTAAAATTCTGATATTATACTGTGAATTTATTAGATATGTTTTATAATCTGGATGTGATTAAACACTGTAAACTGTATTTAATCACAGGTTTAAAGCTGAAATGAGAAGATAAATGTGCTGATCACTGTCTGGAAGCTCAGAGTTTCTAAAGAGGAGACTTAGTAAAAATGAGGAGCTCTAATAGCAGAAGAAGCTACTTACAGCTCCTGACCACCCGGGGGGCGCCCTGTGCTCATTATTCAACATTAACCTGGTGAAAAAGCTCACAGAGAACGTCCACTGAGGAGAACCCTCAATCTGGAGTCTCTATAAAGTCAGTCAGCTTTACTGTTATTCCCTCTGAGCACAGATGTGTTACTAAATAACTGATCATGCTTTCAGCAGGAGAAGCAGGGCACTTTTAGAAGGTAGACCCTGAAAGGAAGATGTTTCATTTGTAAAGGGAGTGGTTCTATTTAAAATCAGGAGTTCTGTATAGAACCAGTGGATCTTGACATGGTTTGAACATGGTTCTTGAAGTGGTTGATGAAATGTTTCCCACCAAAATGGATCTCCTGTTGTTAAAATCAAAGACTTCACAAGAACCTGTTCTGGTGCTGTACACAGCCATTTTCGTCTCACTAGAGAACAACCTGAAGAACCTGAAGAAAAACTCCATTTCTATTTTTCTATTATTTAAACACAAAAAGTGACGTGTACATTGTGTGAAAGTTTCATGATGAATGGACCAATAGAAATGCTCCAAAATAGCTGAAAGTACACTGAAAGTAAAGACTGTGTTTGTCCTCTTATGTGAAGTTTACTTGTTTTTGTATGGATAGCACCAAGCTATATATAAACCCTCTTATGATAAATCGATGCTTTAATGGTTCTTTCCATGGTGTAATGGTTCTTCAGACTGATGGTTCTACATGGTATCAATAAGGTTTATACTATTATTACAAGCTTGGCATCATGTTATTTATTTATAAATAACCGTGTTATTTAACATTAACACGGTTTAAAAAAGCACAGAGAACTTCTGCTGAAGAGAACTAACAATCTGCAGTCTCTCAATCAGACAATAGAGGGCACTCATGTCTACATTGAATGGGTTCCTATGGCGCATTTGTGTGAAACTGTAGTTTGTTTATATACTCTGTAGGACTGTATAGACACACCTGGAGGTCTTCCATGAGCACCAACTCAATCAACCAATGAGCAGTAGCAGGAATGTAGTGAAAGTGAAAGACTGTGTATCTTTTTGAGGTTTTTAATTTTTTATGTTGAAATTCCCTGTTAACCTTTACATCTTGTGTAAAAGTCCCAAAATTACTTGGTTTAAAAGTGAATTATGTTGGAGTAAGCAGTAAAACACCAAAACTGTTTGGACGTTTATTGCTGTTAAATATCAGGACAAAAAGTCTGGAAGCAGCGATAACCTGCAACAAAATATTGTGTTGAAAGATACTGTCATAACAAATGTACACTAAATATCATCAGTCAAGATAGGTTTGCTTTTTAGTTTAATATAATTTATTCATAAACTCTACACGAACATTTCTTAATATTTCAGTAGAATTAAACATCCGAGGTTCCCCAGTATCCTATGTTGCCAGGGTTCTATGTTTGCCAATATCCCATATTCCCAGGGCCCTATGTTCCCTCTGTAATATATTCCCAGTGCCTTATGTCCCCAGGGTCCTATGCTCCCATGACCCCATATCTCTAATGTCCTATGTTTCCTTACACCTTATTTTGCCAGGGCTCTATATTCCCAATATCATAATGTTCCCAATGTCTTATGTTCCTAAGGCCCTATGTTCCCCTGACCCTATATTATTAATGCCTTATGCTCCTAGAGTCCTGTGTTCATAGGACCCAATGTTACCAAGGTCTCTATGTTCCCAAGACCTTATATTCCCAGTGCTCTATGTTCCAAGAACCCTATATTCCCAATGTCCTATGTTCCTTATATGTTCTAAGTTGCTGATGTTATTTGTTCCTAATGTACTAATATTCTCAGGGGCCCTATATTCTTTTGTCGTATATTATGTTTCTAGGCCCTATCTTCCTAGAATCTTATGTTCCCAATGTTCTATGTTCATAAGGCCAAATGTTCCCATGACCCTATGTGCCCTATCTTTCTAGAACCCTATCTCCCCAGTGCCTTATATTTCCAATGCCATATGTTCTTAATGTCCAATGTTCCCAGTGCCCTATGTGTTCTCTGTTGCCAATGTCATTTGTCCTAATGTACTATATTCTCAGAGCCCTCTGTTCTTGTGTTCTATGTTGCCAATGTCCTATATTCCCAGTGGCCGCTGTTCCCACTCTCATATTTTCCTGGTGCCTTATATCCCCTTATATGTTCCTGGCGTGCTATGTTCTCAGAGCCCTATGTTCCCAGTGTCCTATGTGTTCTATGTATCCAACATCCTATACCCCGCTGTTTTATGTTACCAGGGCAACATGTTCCCAGAGCCTTATATTCCTAATGTGCTATGTTCCCAGGGCCATGTGTTTCCAATGTCTTATGTTCTCAGGGCCCCATGTTACCAATGTCCAATGTGTTCTACGTTGCCAGTTGTTCCCAATGTCCTATGTTCCCAGGCCCCTTGTTTTCCAAGGGCCTATAATCTCAGTGCCCTATGTTCCCACTGTCATATGCTTCTAATGCTCTTCCCAATGTCTCAGTGTTCTTCCACTTTCTCCATGTCCTATGTTCCCAGGGCCCCATGTTACCAATGTCCAATGTGTTCTACGTTGCCAGTTGTTCCCAATGTCTTATGTTCCCAGGGCCCCTTGTTTTCCAATGTCCTATATTCCCAGTGCCCTATGTTCCCACTGTCATATGTTTCTGGTGCTCTTTTCAATGCCTCCATGTTCTTCCACATTCTTCATGTCCTATGTTCCCAGGGCCCCATGTTACCAATGTCCAATGTGTTCTATGTTGCCAGTTGTTCCCAATGTCCTATGTTCCCAGGGCCCCTTGTTTTCCAATGGCCTATATTCCCAGTGCCCTATGTTCCCATTGTCATGTTTCTGGTGCTCTTTTCAATGCCTCCATGTTCTTCCACATTCTTCATGTCCTATGTTCCCAGGGCCCCAGGTTACCAATGTCCAATGTGTTCTATGTTGCCAGTTGTTCCCAATGTCCTATGTTCCCAGGGCCCCAGGTTACCAATGTCCAATGTGTTCTATGTTGCCAGTTGTTCCCAAGGTCCTATGTTCCCAGGGCCCCTTGTTTTCCAATATCCCATATTTCCAGTGCCCTATGTTCCCATTGTCATGTTTCCTGTGCTCTATATTCACAATGTTTTTTCACATTCTCCATGTCCCATGTTCCCAGGATCTATGTTCTCAGAGGCTTATATTCCTAATGCTCTATGTTCTCAATGTCCTATGTTCCCAATTTTCTTAATCTTAACCCACCTTCAGTTAAAATTCTGACTGAAGCTGATGTGAAACAGTGTGATGTACCTGCTCTGGCTGTACTTACGTCACTGTTTCAGGGTCAGTTTCTGACAGAACAGACGAGTCCAAGGATCCAGTGGCTGTATTCACATTTTTATTAAAGTACTGATTCATAAAATACTACAAAAATACAATCAGTATATCAGTGGGTGTGTTTTTCATGAATGAATGTTGTGTATCGGTGTAAGTTTGTGTGCTCAAGAGGTCCATAGACTATATTTTTATTATAATCTTTGATTTTCATTCATGTTTAATTGTGCTGCTGTAAAGGAGCTTTGTTCTGATTGGCTGTCTTGTGCTTCTTCGTTTGTGCGTGCAGGTATAGGTGAGGGCAGTCTCTGTGTACTGTGATGTAACGGTGTGACTGTGCATAGGTGTGCGCTACTCATTGGGGAAGGTCGTGACGAGGTCGAGACCCTCCGGGGGTTTCGTGCGAGCACGTGCGTGGGTTTCGCAGTACAGCTGCTCGTCTATGAAGAAATAGCCTTTCTGCTTCAGGTTCTCCTCACAGTCGGTGCAGACGAAGCAGCCGGGGTGCCGATACTTTTCCCGAACCTTAACGACCGTCCCACTGAGAAAGAGAGAACGAGTGAGATGGAGAAGAGAAAAGAAAGAAAACGTTATTAAGGCTCTTTAGCTTCTTATTCAAATTTTTTTTTGTTCCACCTTAAACTGTGTTGGCACCTCAAGCACCAACATCTAGCTGCTGTGTTGTTTAAGGTGGAATCCAAAATTTGATTGAGAAGCTGTTGAAGTGGCAGAGATATGGTCAGAGGAATGTTTTGGTGGCATTCTCTGGACCCCCTCATCCATGTCAAGTAATTTGAATGTGAATTCATCTACGTACACCATACATGCTGATGGTCTTCTCTGGGGTGGATGGGATCTTCCAGTAAGATAATGCGACACGTCACATAGCTTGAAATGTCCCACACTGGTTGGAAGATCTGACCAAGACTTCCAACTACTACCCTGCACCCTTAGTTCCCCAGACTTGAACCCAATTGGGCATGGCTCCAGATACCTGTGACCACCTACCAGGACCTTACTGAGTCTCACTATGCTAGGTACTCACACTATGCCGTTGCCACACTTGTCACACATGGGCAGCTTGTGGAGGTTTCCGGCGGGGGCGGGGGGCTTGGTGGTGGGCGCTCGTACTGTTCTCGTCACTATTGGACGCGTTCCTGCCCATCAGAGAGATTCAGTTCAGTATGTTAGAAGAGTGATACAATAAAATAGCTCTGAGTTATTAAGGACCGTGTTCAGCACGTAGCGTTCTTATTGTAGGACATTGTGTAGCAGCTCATTAGCATCCAGTTTAGGCTAGCTCAATTCCCCCCCTGCACTCTGATTGGCTAGTTGAATTTTCCATTTTGCAGTTTAATTGGCCAGTTGAGTTTTCTGTGCTGCACTCTTATAGGCTGATTGGGTTTTCTCTCCTGCACTCTGATTGGCTAGTTGAAATTTCCTTCCTTCACTTTGATAGGCTACTTGAATATTTCTAAGTGCACTCTTGTTGGCTAGTTGAATTTCCCTTCTACTCTCTGATAGGCTAGTTGAATTTCTCAACCTGCACTCTGATTGGCTAGTTGAATTTTCTCTCCTGCAGTCTGTTATGCTAGTTGAATTTTCCATTCTTCACTTTGATTGGCCAGTTGAGTTTTCCATGCTGGCACTCTGACTGTCTAGTTGGATTTTCCCTTCTGCACTCTGATTGGTTAGTTGAATTTTCCCTCATGCACTCTGATTGGTTAGTTGAATTTTCCCTCCTGCACTCTGATTGGCTAGTTGGATTTTCTCTTCTGCACTCTGATTGGCTAGTTGGATTTTCTCTTCTGCACTCTGATTGGTTAGTTGAATTTTCCCTCCTGCACTCTGATTGGCTAGTTGGATTTTCCCTTCTGCACTCTGATTGGCTAGTTGGATTTTCCCTTCTGCACTCTGATTGGCTAGTTGGATTTTTTCTCTTCTGCACTCTGATTGGTTAGTTGAATTTTCCCTCCTGCACTCTGATTGGCTAGTTGGATTTTCCCTTCTGCACTCTGATTGGCTAGTTGGATTTTCCCTTCTGCACTCTGATTGGCTAGTTGGATTTTTTCTCTTCTGCACTCTGATTGGTTAGTTGAATTTTCCCTCCTGCACTCTGACTGTCTAGTTGGATTTTCTCTTCTGCACTCTGATTGGCTAGTTGGATTTTCCCGTCTGCACTCTGATTGGCTAGTTGGATTTTCCCTTCTGCACTCTGATTGGCTAGTTGGATTTTCTCTTCTGCACTCTGATTGTCTAGCTGGATTTTCCCCTTCTGCACTCTGATTGGCTAGTTGGATTTTCTCTTCTGCACTCTGATTGGCTAGTTGGATTTTCCCTTCTGCACTCTGATTGGCTAGTTGGATTTTCTCTTCTGCACTCTGACTGTCTAGTTGGATTTTCTCTTCTGCACTCTGATTGGCTAGTTGGATTTTCCCTTCTGCACTCTGACTGTCTAGTTGGATTTTCTCTTCTGCACTCTGATTGGCTAGTTGGATTTTCCCTTCTGCACTCTGATTGGCTAGTTGGATTTTCCCTTCTGCACTCTGATTGGTTAGTTGGATTTTCCCTTCTGCACTCTGATTGGTTAGTTGGATTTTCCCTTCTGCACTCTGATTGGCTGTTGGATTTTTGCAATTCCAACTGACTTGCACACTTTTTCCTCCTACACTTCGACTGGCAATCTACAGTCTTACAAACTTTTCTTACTGTGTTCTGTCTGACTAGTTGAATTTTTCCTCCAAGATTCAGGAGAGACCACTATGAGTATATGTGTGTGTACATCTGTGTTTATGAGGGTCTTACCTTCACTGCTGATGTAATCCTGCAGGGCTTTGAAGGATCCTGATTGGCGGGGCTCATGAGGCTCGTCTTCTGTCTGATCTTTCTGCAGCATTCGATACACATCTGACTCTTCTATACAGGTCAGAGTCCTGGGACTAAACACACACATATATATATCATCATCATCATCATCATCATCATACAGTGAACATCTGTATGAAGCTTGTTCTCTGTTTTGTGGCTGAGAAGAGCGAACTGGTCTACGGGTGAACTACACTACCACTGAAACCAGGTTTCTTGGGAGAGCACTGGTCTGGGGCCGCTCAAGCTCCTCGTCTTCATTGGCATCTGTTTTGTGTTCAGCTGGATTGTGTGTGCACTTGTATGGGCTCTGTTTGTGTGAACACATTCTTTTCTGATGCAGCTCACCTGGTTCCAGCAGACACACCGGCCTCCGACTAATCTATTCAGAAGACATTCATTCCACTGCAGCTCTGTAAGCCCCTCCAACACACACCCCATATATCTGCTCCTCTAATGTGATCCACATGAGTCACGGCTCTTGACCCATGCTAATGCGGCCCACCTTCACCCACCTAGTTTGGTAAAAAATCACACGTTGCTCTCCCTCTTAATCCCAATTGTAGTCGGCCAGCCAAGGCACGTTGGCTTTTTGAGTTTTGCACGGCAGGTATGAGGCTAGTGTGGTACTAGTTCATCATGGGTGTTTATTACAGTCACTTAGTCCAATGCTAGTCACTGCAGGTGTCTGTTTAGTATCACTCAGCCTGGTTCTAATTATCATGGGTGTTTATTAGAATCACTTAGTCCAATGCTAGTCATTGCAGGTGTCTGTTTAGTATCACTCAGCCCGGTTCTAATCACCATGGGTGTTTATTAGAATCACCTAGTCCAATGCTAGTCACTGCAGGTGTTTGTTTAGTATCACTCAGCCCGGTTCTAATCATCATGGGTGTTTATTAGAATCACTTAGTCCAATGCTAGTCATTGCAGGTGTCTGTTTAGTATCACTCAGCCCGGTTCTAATCACCATGGGTGTTTATTAGAATCACCTAGTCCAATGCTAGTCACTGCAGGTGTTTGTTTAGTATCACTCAGCCCGGTTCTAATCATCATGGGTGTTTATTACAGTCACTTAGTCCAATGCTAGTCATTGCAGGTGTCTGTTTAGCATCACTCAGCCCGGTTCTAATCATCATGGGTGTTTATTAGAATCACCTAGTCCAATGCTAGTCATTGCAGGTGTCTGTTTAGTATCACTCAGCCTGGTTCTAATTATCATGGGTGTTTATCAGAATCGATTAGTCCAATGCTAGTCATTGCAGGTGTCTGTTTAGTATCACTAGCCCAGTTATAATCATCATGGGTGTTTATTAGAACCACTTAGTCCAATGCTAGTCATTGCAGGTGTCTGTTTAGTATCACTCAGCCCGGTTCTAATTATCATGGGTGTTTATTAGAATCACTTAGTCCAATGCTAGTCATTGCAGGTGTCTGTTTAGTATCACTCAGCCCGGTTCTAATTATCATGGGTGTTTATCAGAATCACTTAGTCCAATGCTAGTCATTGCAGGTGTCTGTTTAGTATCACTTAGCCCGGTTCTAATCATCATGGGTGTTTATTAGAATCACTTAGTCCAATGCTAGTCATTGCAGGTGTCTGTTTAGTATCACTAGCCCGGTTCTAATCATCATGGGTGTTTATTAGTAGGATGCTAGCTTACATGAGTGTCTGTCTCACTTGCCTTATGCTAGCCATCACAGCTTTCTGTTAGCATCACTCAGCCCAATACTAGACATTGTGGGGGTCTGTTAGCATCACTCAGCGCAATGCTAGCTAACTTGGGTGTCTATTAGCACCACCATACTAAATAAAATAGCCCAGACCAGCATCTATTTGATGTTGGTCTAAGGTGGTGTATACTGGTTTATCTTGGCTTCGCTGGCCACCCCATCATCAAATGCTGGTTTTGCTGTCTATGCCAGTATTTCTAGCAGTGTAGTGTAACGCTAGCTAACATGGACATCTGTTAACATCACTCAGCCTGATGTTAGCCATCTTGGGAACCTGTTGGGATTACTCAATGCAATGCTAGCTAGTGTGTCTGTTAGCCTAAGGAAAAGAGCTGATTGTTATGTGTTCTCTTTAAGTTGTTCAATGAAGCTGCGTTAGCAACAGTTGCCCTAAACAGGTGCTAAACATGGTGGCGCTTCACTTCTCCTGAAGCAAACACATGCAAGCCTTTAACTTTTGAGAAGAAAACAAGAAGTACAAGAAGTGTATTTTCACTGTTTCTGGTCGTGTTAGTAATTAGCTTGTGCTACGTCTGTCCATCTGGTGTAGCACAAAAAGACATCATTACTACATCAGTTCTTTCTTAGGCCTCACCCGTCTTATCTGGTGGGTCAACGTGACTGCAGGGTTTCATTCCAGTCAAGCAGACTGGTACCTCTTGTTTAATCAGGTGGTCTTAGTCTTGACAGATATATAAGGTGCTGCTGCCTGATTGTAATGAAAAGCTGCAGCAGAACCGGCCCTACGTGGAAAACACTGGGAGCTTCAGGTCTTCTGGTTCCTCCACACTCACCTCTCCGGCTTGTTGCATATCAGGCCTCTGAGTTGACCATGTAAGGCGTCCTGGATGTTGCCTGAGGAATAGAGGCCAATGGGGGAGTTGTAGGCAGAGCTGACCACCTGCCGCTTGTCATCGATGTTAGCCGCCGCTACGAATGGGGCGGCCCTCCGATTATGGCCTGTTCCTATTGGCTTGTACTCCTGCCAGTCAAAATGATACAGACTAATAATAACACTCTTTGCAGGCCCCCTGGTGGCCATTCCTTTAGAAATTAATCAAAGCAGTTTCCCAACATCCCTGTTATCAGACTAACTAGAGCTTGTTGAGCGGTTAGTGAGCAACGAGGGGTGAATGCATTAAACACAGTTAACAAAGTAACAAAGTAAACGTGTAGATAAATCAAGAGACTTCTGATTTGATGGCTACTGCGAGGAGGTGTTAGTTACCAGTACTGACCTGCCTTTCCGCCTCCAGGTTGATTTTGAAAGGGTGGGCTCGGCCCTCTTCATTTACGCGAGGTGACCACAGTTTGGTCTCTGGCCTGTGATGTAAAGAGGTTACTTTTGAGAAGAATGCTGGTCCAGTAATTTGAACATCACTTCTTTCTGGAGGCCATGAAATAACCCCATATTTCTATGAATACTGTAGAATTAGTTGTATCTAGTTGATGAACTTCCAAACGCTGGTACATAAAACCTGCTCTAAAACAGCCTAGCCTAATCAATTAGCCAAGAAGGATCTGCTGTCTGGTGTTGGTAATATATCTAACGTAATGAAAGATTGTATCTCAACAGTTTGCATCATATAAACTATATAACAACCATGTTGAGATGTTTTATGTACTTGCTTATGTGGTTTCTGACACTGTATGACCTTCTGTTATGGACGAACTGTACACACTTTTGTAGCTCCAGTAAAAAAAGCTAAAGAACTTGGATTTATGTTGTGAGCACTGACCTCTCAATGGTTAAGGTGAGCTGATGTGTCGCCTCCCTGATGCGATTCTGAGCCTCGCAGTGCATCATGCTCTCAGTGGGGACACCATCTATGGCTAGGATGATGTCACCAGGAGACAGGTCAGCCATTGAAGCCTTACTGCCAGAAGATATCTGACCACAGAGACGCACAATCAATCTGTTTATGTTTTGAAAATAACAAACGGCTAAAAAAAAGCCTTTTAACAGTCGCGGCTGAACCATAGAAATCGTATTTAATGTAGAGGGTGTGCATGTGATTGGCTGAAGTTACGCCCACTGAGTGGCAGAGTAGCAGAATTAGTGAACAGTGTGAATTCTTTGTGAGTTCAGAACAGGAAACAATCCACAATAAGAAGGAGCTGTTGGGTGACTGACTGTACGAATAGATACAGCGAGAGTGTTAAGCAATTACAGACTGACCAAAGATAAAGAAAAGTCTTGTAGGTCTCAGGGTAGGGTAACGTAGGGTCAGCTACCTATTTCAATCTTCCCATTTCACCTTAGATGGTGCAGTCGTTACATTCTGGTGCCTGAGGTCAGATTGTAACTGCTGCATCAATTAAGGTGTAATCCGAAAATTCAAATAAGAAGCCAACTCCAGCCTCTCATTGGTTGCTGCAGTTTGGAGAAACATCTGGAATCCATGGAACAAAATATGGTTTTGCAGTCGCCACTTTGTGTCAGGAATGCCGAATTTGGGGTAAAATCATACCGTATGGTTTAAACTGTATTGACGTCTCATAGGTTCAATATTTAGCATCTTTCATTTCCGCTCTGATGCTGTATAACTGTAAAGTTTCTGTCAGCGGGTAGACGGTTACAATGCTAGCAAAAAGTTTTTATTGGACCTGAGAAGCAATAAAGGTCCTGATGACCACCAAAAATTATATTGTACTGTCCAGCTGCTTTCGATTGAAGTAGTTTAATCCCTTGTTTTATTCCCAATTTTACTGTTTAATTCTTCCTAACCTTCTATACTCCCAGGGCATGTGTTCTTAGGTGTTCTTTGTCCCCTGGGCCCTATAATCCCAGGGTCCTATGTTCACAGGGCCTTATATTTCCTAGGTCCTATATATCCAGGACCTTATATTCCCAGTGCCCAAAGTTTCCAGTGCTCAGTGTTTGAAGGGATATTTGTTCCCTACGCTCTATAAGGGCACTATGTACCCAGGATTCTCTATTCATATTGTCCCATGTTCCCAGTGTCCTATATTCCTAGTGCTCTATATACCAAGGGTTATTTGTTCCTATTGTTCTGTAGTCCCAGGATGTTGGGTTAGCAAGCTAAATTTGGTACATGTGTTCCCAATGTCCTGTATTCTCAGTGTCCTATGTTCCCACTATACAATATTCCCAGTGCCCTATGTTCCCATTGGCCTATATTACCAGTGCCCATGTTCCCAGTGTCTTATATTCTCAGTGTCTTATATTCCAGTGCCCAATGTTCCCAGTGTCTTATATTCCCAGTGCTCTATGTTCCCATTGGCCTATATTACCAGTGCCCATGTTCCCAGTGTCTTATATTCCAGTGCTCAATATTCCCAGTGTTATATATATTCCCAGTGTCCTGTATTCCCAGGGCCCTATGTTCCCATTGTCCTATATTACCAATGCCCATGTTCCAAGTGTCTTATATTCTCAGTGTCCTATATTCCATTGCCCAATGTTCTCAGTGTTTTATATTGTGTTTTATAGAACTATGGTTCTGTAGTCCCAGGATGTTGGGTTAGCAAGCTAAATTTGGTACATGTGTTCCCAGTGTCCTGTATTCTGTGTCCTATGTTCCCACTGTCCTATATTCCCAATGCCCTATGTTACCACTGTACTATATTCCCATTGGCCTATATTACCAGTGCCCATGTTCCCAGTGTCTTATATTCTCATTGTCTTATATTCCAGTGCCCAATGTTCCCAGTGTCTTATATTCCCAGTGCTCTATGCTCCCATTGGCCTATATTACCAGTGCCCATGTTCCCAGTGTCTTATATTCCAGTGCCCAATGTTCCCAGTGTCTTATATTCCCAGTGCTCTATGTTCCCATTGTCCTATATTACCAGTGCCCATGTTCCCAGTGTTTTATATTCTCAGTGTCTTATATTCCAGTGCCCAATGTTCCCAGTGTCTTATATTCCCAGTGCTCTATGTTCCCATTGTCCTATATTACCAGTGCCCATGTTCCAAGTATCTTATATTCTCAGTGTCCTAGATTCCATTTCCCAATGTTCCCAGTGTTCTATATTCCCAGTGCCCTATATTCCAAGGGTTACTGGTTCCTATGGTTCTGTAGTCCCAAGTTGTTGGGTTAGCAAGCTAAATTTGGTACATTTGGCAAATTTAAGGTAGCACCATGCTCAGCTCACACTTTGGGATCAGCTATAGACTACCTTAAATATTCTGTAAAATCTGTTCATAGAAGGGAGGTAATGTAAAATAAAGAAAACTATTTTTTTCATTAACATTTCAAATAAAAGTCAGAAGACACATGTAGGTTCACTGGTGGTGTTGCTAGTAGATAAAATATCTATATTGTGCTGAAGACATGAAGACCCCTGGTTCCATTGCCCACCACTGTAGCAAAACTTAACTCTTCAGACGTCTGGTTCCTATCACCACCACTGTGAACAATTCTGACTCACTATGTTTTTTTTAGATGGGGGAAATCACACCAGGTTTGTTTACATCTGTATTGTTAATACTTGTGTATGGATTTTACATAATCACTAGAATAGCCTTACTGGTGGTGCTGAGCTGAATGGGTTAAGCTGTAGAACACGTTTTCAAGATGTGTCCCGCATATGTTCCATACGTTCTAGTTAATCTGTCAGCGCTTGTACATTTAAAGATGATAAACTCCTGAGGAGCTTCAGCGCAGTGTTTGTAATTGATGTTCCATCTGACGTTGAGAGGTTCTGCGAATGGTCCTGTTTAAGAGTGTCTGCTAAACGAATAGATGTAGATGAAGCTGCAGCCTTGACTTTGTGGGTGGACATTATTGGTGACATAAGCGCTGTGAATGGGGGAAACAGTGACTCCGTCGTTCTGCTCCCGCTGCAGTCCTCCTGTCTGTCTGATGGAGTGTCCTGACTAAGCGCAGAGCGGAATCTGTGTTCTTGGTCTTGCTGGTATGTATACTTGTGTAAACTGTTTTCCTCAGTAAACACAAGAACAGTGTGCAGGCTGACTCTGCAGACGTGCTGCTGTCCACAGTTAGCGGTTTACATGAGCTGCGCGGTCACACTGTGCATGTGCGCTGCGTTACGTGACTTCAGTGCAGAGGCATGTGCAGGAGAACCTGTTGAAGGCGCCTGTAGATGCTTTCCAGGAGACTCTTCACTCCACACTGCTGCTTTACCGAGGCTACGTCACCTGATCCATTAACATAAGACAAAGAAGCACTGAACTCATTTTCCAAGGGTTCTATTTTCCAAGGGTTCTATATTCCCAGGATTCTGTGTCTCCAGGGCTTTAAGTTCTCAAGTTCTATGTTCTCAGGGTTTAGCATCTCCAGAGTCCTATGGTCTCAGGGCCCTGTGTTACGGTTTCCAGGTATCTATGTTCCCTAGGTGTCTCAGGGCCACCATATTCTAATAGTTTTACGTTCTCAGTGCTCTATGGTCTCAGCATTCTCTTCCAAGGGTTCTTTGTTCCCAGTTCACTATATTCCCAGAGTTCCCAGAGTTCCCAGGGCAGTTTCTATGTTGCCAGAGCCCTTTGTTCTCCAGACCCTGTGTTTACAAGGTGTCATATGTGTCCCAGATTATAATTTCCTATGTCCATATAGTCCAAGTTTCCTGTGTTCCTAGGGCCCTGTGTTCTTAGGGTTCTATATCTTGGCAGTCTTATGTTCTCCAGGGCCCATGCTCCCAGGTCCAGGGGTTCCCTGGCTTCTGTTCCTAGTATTTTATGTTCTCAGTGTTCCGCAGGGCCCTATATTCTTCGGATCCGATGCTCCCCAGGTTCTATGTTCTCCAGGGTTCTGCGTTCCCAGAAATCTTTATTTCATTTCAAGCTGCATTACTGAAAGAGAAGTGATGCTGATCTGAACTCAGCACCGACTCCCACTGTTCTCCGTCCGTCTGTTTACTACATAGACAACAGCAGCTGCAGAACACTAACAATACTGAGCAAGTCCAACCACCAGCACCACCAGTGGAAAAATAGAGGAGGAGAATCACTCCATCACTGTCTTTTCATCTCTCATCCCCTCCTCCCAGCTTAGAATGACTAGAGGAGAATGGCGATGATGGAAGAAAGAGGGGAAAGGGTTTCTGTGTGAACTGCAGTGAACGTATTGAAGTTCTCACAGCGTTGCGATACGGTGTTCTATGAATAGTAACAGCAGTGAAAGCTCGAGAGACTCGTATAGAACATGGAATGGAAAAACAAGACTTTCATTCTTATGAGCTGTGTTCATCACGCGAGTAGATAAACACAGCAGACGTCTTTACAGTGAGTAGGATTACATAATCAGCAGGTAAACAAACAAACAAACAAACAAAAGCATGTACAGGGTCAGGCAGCAGGGCTGATAGGATAACCTAGAACAGTTCTGTCCAGGATAGAACAATCTGTGGAACCAAACCGGTCAGCAGATGCAATAAAACATTTAAAATTATTGATTTATTTTTATTTTATTTAATTAATTTTATTAGACCAGTGACTAGTGATTACTAGTGACGCTGGTATCCCCCCATTCCGACGTCCCTCTAACGTAAGGAATACTAGAGGCATGTTTAAGGAAACTGCCATACACATTTCCAGCCAATAGGAGCACAGAGAATTTCTGAAGGCCATTAACAAAAGAATGAAAACTATGGATATAACTGATTTGTTCAGAGTTTTCTTCGGAGAGACAGATGATGCTACAGCTTTATGTGACTTTTTTAACAAATAAAGAAAAACAGAGTTTGGTGTCAGTGGGCTCTGACGTTAGCAATGCTGGCTAATCCAGCTAATACCAGCCCCCACTAGCCAAACCAAAACTGACCATTTGTGGACCTCCTTAATATCGTCTATGGAGTTTAGTAGGATATTTCTTGTTATGTATCCACATCTTCAGTATCTGTTGTTAGCTGTTGTTAGCTATCTCACCCACGGCAGCTATTTTATCTAGATAGACAGCCCTTGTCTGATCAACAAGCCTCACAACTGAAACAAGGAAATGAGGGTATATAGCATGGTACACCCTACAAAACCCCACAGTTCATATCAAGAGTACCTGCAAAGGACCAGTTTGGCTTTTGCCAGTGGGCGCTATATCTAGCTAGCCAACATTTGAGCCCACAGGCATGTTGTTCTTCTTTATTCTTTTAGGAATTGTAAGCCATGTCCTCTTCTCTTTCTCTTGTCACAGGGAAAGCGCTAGAATAACAACTGAGTAGTTTTTTGGACTCAGGTTTGGAATCAGACATGTAGTTCAATACATCATGGCTTAACAAGCTGGTTAGCTGCTTATTGAACATTTAAATCCAAGTCAAATTTAAGATGTTTCCAGATTAAGAAACATTTATTGAGGTAAATTAATACTTTTGATATAAATGAATTTTAAGATAAATGAATACTTTATTGAGGTAAATAAATACTTTATTAAGGTAAATGAATACTTTATTGAGGTAAATGAATACTTTATTGAGGTAAATGAATACTTTATTATGGTAAATGTATACATTATTGAGGTAAATGTATACTTCATTGAGGTAAATGTATACTTTATTATGGTAAATGTATACTTTATTGAGGTAAATGTATACTTTATTGAGTTAAATGAATACTTTATTGAGGTAAATGAATACTTTATTATGGTAAATGTATACATTATTGAGGTAAATGTATACTTTATTGAGTTAAATGAATACTTTATTAAGGTAAATGAATACTTTATTGAGGTAAATGAATACTTTATTGAGGTAAATGAATACTTTATTATGGTAAATGTATACATTATTGAGGTAAATGTATACTTCATTGAGGTAAATGTATACTTTATTATGGTAAATGTATACATTATTGAGGTAAATGTATACTTTATTATGGTAAATGTATACTTTATTGAGGAAAATGAATACTTTATTGAGGTAAATGAATACTTTATTATGGTAAATGTATACATTATTGAGGTAAATGTATACTTTATTGAGTTAAATGAATACTTTATTGAGGTAAATGAATACTTTATTATGGTAAATGTATACTTTATTGAGGTAAATGAATACTTTATTATGGTAAATGTATACATTATTGAGGTAAATGTATACTTTATTGAGTTAAATGAATACTTTATTGAGGTAAATGAATACTTTATTATGGTAAATGTATACATTATTGAGGTAAATGTATACTTTATTGAGTTAAATGAATACTTTATTGAGGTAAATGAATACTTTATTATGGTAAATGTATACATTATTGAGGTAAATGTATACTTTATTATGGTAAATGTATACTTTATTGAGGAAAATGAATACTTTATTGAGGTAAATGAATACTTTATTATGGTAAATGTATACATTATTGAGGTAAATGTATACTTTATTGAGTTAAATGAATACTTTATTGAGGTAAATGAATACTTTATTATGGTAAATGTATACATTATTGAGGTAAATGTATACTTTATTGAGTTAAATGAATACTTTATTGAGGTAAATGAATACTTTATTATGGTAAATGTATACATTATTGAGGTAAATGTATACTTTATTGAGGTAAATGTATACTTTATTATGGTAAATGTATACTTTATTGAGGTAAATGAATACTTTATTGAGGTAAATGAATACTTTATTATGGTAAATGTATACATTATTGAGGTAAATGTATACTTTATTGAGTTAAATGAATACTTTATTGAGGTAAATGTATACTTTATTGAGGCAAATGAATACTTTATTGAGTTAAATGAATACTTTATTGAGGTAAATGAATACTTTATTGAGGTAAATGAATACTTTATTGAGGTAAATGTATACTTTATTGAGGTAAATGAATACTTTATTGAGGTAAATGAATACTTTATTGAGGTAAATGAATACTTTATTGAGGTAAATGTATACTTTATTGAGGTAAATGAATACTTTATTGAGATTTTATTAAACGTTTGAGGGACCTTATTTAAGGTGGAGCTGGTAAATATGTGTTTTATGTATAAAATTTATTATTTATTATTACTTTATATAGATTCTCACACAGTACCAAGTTCTGAACTTGCTGTCTACACAGATCTGGTCCCCCAGTCTAACTGACGCTGTCCTCATAGTGTTTTCTGAAGACTCCATCAACAGTATCCATATATCTGTGAAAGTTTCTCTGGACATTCTGGTCTCTTCTGTCCTGTCTTGGTCCACCTGTTGGATCGTAGCTGCAGTAGTGGTGAAGAGACGAGCAACATTAAAGCTCATCTGAGTTCCATCTGAGGCCTTCTAAGATCTCAGGCTGCTCTGCGTTACAGCCACCCACAGTCTCTGTCTTGTTCTGTCAGTGGTTCTGGATAAGATCTACAGCTCTCAAATAAAGCTCCAGAACTGTGTCCCTGTGTTTTCACCAGCGCAGGCCAGGTTACAGTGCCATCTGTGACAGGAGAGAAAAGGAGGAAAAGGAGAGAGAGAGAGAGAGAGAGAGAGAGAGAGAGAGAGAGAGAGCAAGACGAAGGGCTTTTTGACCAAAAATGGCCGGGGTTGCTGTATTAGGTAACAGCGCAGGCCCAGTGAACAGAGCCAGATCTCATTAGAGCCGAGCTTCAGGGGAACAGCTGGGAACCCTCAGAAAGACAAAACACATCTCCGCAGCGTCAGACCTTCTATCGGTGGAAGTCTTTTGAGTGGATGGCCATGAGAAAGCTCATAGTTCTCATGTAAACATGAGCTGGAGGAGTACAGCGGACACACTGATGGTCAGTTTCGAAGCTGTTGTTGAAGATTGTCAGGCTGTTTTTGATAAATGCCCTTGTTTCAGATGAAGAACAGTCGGTTCCTCACAGCAGTGGACGAGTATTAACCAACAAGTATGAATGATCATCCATCCATCCATCTGTCTATTCATCAGTTCCACTGCTTCATTCCTCCTTAAATCACTTATTATTGGATTCTTCCATCCCTCCATTCACTCGTCAATCCATTGCAGTTATCCATACCACCATTCCTCCATCCGTTCATTCATTGCTCCATCTGTTTGCTCATTCATTCCTCCACCAACCCATGCTTTTTGGTTTTAATCCATCCATTCCTTCAGACATTCCATCTATCCACTTATTTGTTTTTTTCATACACTATCCAAAGACATTCATCACTCCGCTCATTGATCCATCTTTTGGCTCATTCATTTTGCTGTCTATCTATCCATTCTTTAATCTATCCACATATCTATTCTTCAGCCCATTCCCAACCATCTTTTATAAATCTATCCCTTCATCCACTGGGCCATCCATGCATCTATCCATCATCCATCAATCATCTACTGATTCACACGTCAGTCCATTGCTCCACTTACTCATTCATTTACTCTTCCTCATTTATCATTCCTACATTCCATCCTCCACAGTCCATTCCTCCATTCATCCAGCTATTTCTCTACCTATCGTTCCTTCATCCGCTGATTTAATGATCCATCTATTCATCGACTTATATATATATATATATATATATTCCCATCCCCAAACCTATTCATCTCTACCATTTACTTATTTCTAACCATCCAATTATTCATCTAGCTCTTCATCCTACATCATGTCATCATCTATTCCATTCACTCATCCAGCTGTCCATCCATTTCTAAGGTTTGCTTAAGCTGAGCTACACTTCATCCACTACAGTGACAGGTGTGAGTGTCTCAGTGCTGCCTTCCTTATGAATCACTCATAATGCTTTTAGAATATCTCTCTCTCTCTCTCTCTCTCTCTCTCTCTCTGTCTTTACCTCCCTCTCTCGCTCACCCCCACCTCTCTCTCTCTGAACCCTTCCTCCCTCCCTCTCTTGCTAGCCCCCTCCTCTCTCTCTCTCTGTCTCTCTAAATTTAGTGCGGCTTTGGTTTTACTAGAAGCGCTCTGTCCTGTCTCCTGTTGCGGTTCTTTGAGGTTCTAAAGTGAGCGTTCCTGGAGTGGACGCTGGGGCTGATCTTACTGCTGGACGCAGCTCTTATTTCAGCTGTTGCTCACACAGACGGACGTGTGTGTGTGTGTTTGATGTAAGTTGCTATAAATGTGAATCAGATATTCAAACACAGCTGCACAGGATCCTACAGTATCAACACACACACACACACACACACACACACATATATATATATATACACACACACACACACACACATATACACACACACACACGTGTACTAGGGCCAGGAGAAAGGTACCAATACATACAGCATTTAGAGTATAATATATGTGTAATATTACAATATTATAGATAGACAGTTATTGTAATATAGTTATTATAGTTAATATATGTGTAATATTACAATATTATGGATAGATAGTTATTATAATATAGTTATTATAGTTAATATATGTGTAATATTACAATATTATAGATAGACAGTTATTGTAATATAGTTATTATAGTTAATATATGTGTAATATTACGATATTATGGATAGATAGTTATTATAATATAGTTATTATAGTTAATATATGTGTAATATTACAATATTATAGATAGACAGTTATTGTAATATAGTAATTATAGTTAATATATGTGTAATATTACAATATTATAGATAGACAGTTATTGTAATATAGTTATTATAGTTAATATATGTGTAATATTACAATATTATAGATAGATAGTTATTACAATATAGTTATTATAGTTAATATATGTGTAATATTACAATATTATAGATAGATAGTTATTGTAATATAGTTATTATAGTTAATATATGTGTAATATTACAATATTATAGTTACATAGGCATTATAATATAGTTATTATAGTTAATATATGTGTAATATTACAATATTATAGTTACATAGTTATTTTAATATAGTTATTATAGTTAATATATGTGTAATATTACAATATTATAGTTACATAGGTATTATATTAAAGTTATTGTAGTTATTAATATATGTGTAATATTAAAAATAATAGTTACATAGTTATTATATTATAGTTATTTTAGTTAATATATGTGTAATATAAAAAATATCATAGTTACATAGTTATTATATTATAGTTATTATAGTTATGATAGTTAATATATATGTAATATAAAAATATTATAGATACAATAGAACTAATACAGAAGTTTTTTATATCCTTAATGTATATTAAGCCTGTTTTTTAAGAAACTAGATACAAAAAATCTATTATTATTTATTATTCCACACGATGGTGCTGAAAACTAAGTGATTGCTGCTTTATCTCTTTCTTTCACAATTCTGATTCACTTCAGGAAAAAGAGACTGAAATGAAGACAAAGCACACGTACAGTAACAGATCATGATATATTACAATATGCAATACTTGGTTTACAATAACTTTCCAAGATATTTTAAATCCTGAAAACTTGCAGCCGTGTTGTATGGGACAAACTTTGTGATGTGATGTTATTGTGACAATATTTTATTCATATCATATTTTTTTTAAAATATTTTTTCACAATAACATTATATCATGATTTCTTATTGTGATAATATATCAACATAATACTTAATACTGTCATACATAACATTGTATTATGATAATATTGATTTGATGATATCCTAAATTGATATATATTGATAACACTGATAGTATTGTATGGTAATAATCTGATATTTAGATAGTTTGTCATAATAGTATCATGTATTGATAATATACTATGATAATATCATACAATGACATTACCTTATATTGATTAAATCATATATTGATTACATTGTAAACTGGTGATAATGTGATATACTGATATATTAGTATTGTAATAATATCAGAGTATTGTAATCATTAAGAAGTCTTTTGTACCCACCACTAAAATGCACACAAACACACACACACACACACACACACACACACACACACACACACACACACACGGAAGGACATATACAGAGACATAAATGTTTGGCTACTTCATCAAACATAATATTTACATATTAATCACACACTCACTCACCCGGGCGATCGTGAGAGGCTGATTGAAGTCTTTCCCTCCAATTAGCCTGAAGCCCCATGGAGCCGGACCCTCCAGAACCACGCAGTGTGGCATATCTCCAGTGTGTGTGTGTGTGTGTCCTTTAGAAATCAACAGTGTGTGTTAGAGTGTGTGTGTATGTGGAGCCTCCCCCTGAGTAGACTGAAGGAGTGCACTGTGCACGAACCCCTTAAAAAGTACAAAATAGACCCCACCTACCCACCAAAGCTATTGGATGGATTATACAACCAAATCTCTCTCTCTCTCTCTCTCTCTCTCCTCCCATCTCTCTCTCTCTTTCTGCCACTTTTCCAGCCAGACCTCTCCTCCCTTTCACTGACTTTACAGTGGACAGTGAGTGGACACAGTGTTTAAACACTCCAGCAGCACTGAATGACCCACCACCCAAATAGTACCTGCTCTGTGGTGGTCCTGTGGGGGTCCTGATCATTGAAGAACAGGGTAATACAGTATACAGAGGATCAGATGAACTACAGTCTGTAAGTGTAGCTCCTATATGGTCAGTGTGGAACTGATACAGTGGACAGTGAGTGTAGATACCAGGAGATGGTTTTAATGTTATGGCTAATCAGTGTATATATATATATATATACCTGCTGTAGTAATCAGTAGCCTAACCTAATCCAAACAGTCTGTCAATTAACACAGTGACATTATTACTAGAACAGCTTTACTTAATCTTTTACCTTGAGGTTCTGGGTGGTTTGTGGATGTTCTATCATAGGCCTGAACAAGTTGTAGTTAGTCCAGAAAGCTACAGAAACTAGAAAGTTTGACTACACCAGCCCAGTTTACCTACATTGGTTTAAAAGGCCTTCATTTCACACAGAAGCACAAAGTCAGGGGTGAATAATACTAGAAATAAAATCAACACTCTGCACCATCACTGAAAAGTCAGAAACCACACGTGTGAAAGTGAAACTAACTTGACTGTGCTAGCATAGCACGCTCTACTCTCAGCACCTCTGGACTGTTAATGCTAGCTGGTGAGTTGAGGGTTTATAGCTGGCCAGTCTGTGGAGTGTATAAGGACGCGTCCTGTTTCAGATATCTTCTGGAAAACGCTGCAGATCCCAGATATCTGTAGATCTAGGCTGAATAAAAGTCCCAGGATCCCCCTGGGGATCCTACTCCATAGCCACTTTTTCAAAATGAACCCCCGCCCTAGATGTGACGTATTTACCATTCAGAGCTTGGGCGACGAGTCTCAGTGTATGTGGTTTGAATGGAATCCTGCTGATGATCAGCCTGTTCTTACCAAGTACCTGTAATCAGACTACTGTCTTCTTACTGTAGCTGTAATGAAATACAGGTACTAATTGTTTGTATCCTGATTACAGAACGCTGATCATCGAACACTGTTACCTGTGTTCCGTTACTACCCAGTGCATTAATATTTTATTATCAATCAAATTTGATTTTAAATTTTTTTGATACACTTTACTTTTTTGCCATATAATTGTTTTTTACACGTTAATGCCTATTAGTGGAGTTTCTTCAGGTTCCTATTAGGGTTTTATAATTATTTCTGTCTGTAAGTGAAGCCTCATTTCACTTTACCACCTTCTATCCCCCCAAAATTCAATGTAAGCCAATGGAACCACACATTCCCATCAATTTTGGGTTGTTTATTTTAGTCCATTATTCATGGATCAATAAATATGTCTTATAAAAAAGTAGAATATACAGTACTGTGGAAATGTAGGCATCTGGGGACATAGTTATATATAAAAGCTTTTATTTACCCAGTAAATCAATTTATTCTTTAAATATTAAGCAGTATTAATAGAGTAAGTAGTGATTTTACATACGTCAGTGTGTTTATTTAACCCTTTCCAAGCTTCTCCTTCTATAAACAACCCAGTATTATTTACAGTTCTCATCTAATACCTGCTTTGACTGCTCAGTACTTCATTAAGCTAAATCAAGATTACTGCTGAAGGAACTGAATACATTCATACAATGTTTGGGGCGTCCAGGAGAAATCTGGAACTACACTTTGTTCTTCAAACTGGAGTCAAGATCTGATCTACTTCTCTCACAATAACATATTCATGTTACTTTGTATTGTATGTATGATTATTTACATCTGTTCTAATCAGATCTGCTGTTCTTACTGGTGAACATACACTTATTGATCAGATACAGGCTTTTAAACTATCAGCTTAATCTAACTGTATGTTTAAACATTGTCCATTAAGGAGCTGCTGCCTCTAAATCTCATCAGAGTCGGTCCTGATCTGTGTGAGAGGGAAGGAATCATAGGAACAGTTATGGATATTAACCTATTTGTTAATAACTCTTTGTTTGTTAGCTGGACTGTGAACTGTAGGAGACCCTGAACCTTTGACTGTTGGGATCAGGAGCTGCTAAAGGTCGACCTTCTGAAAGATAAACATTCCCACAGAAGCACTGAGGCCTGCAGGTTCCTGAGCCCCAAAGCTCTATGTGGCCTTTGTGTGAGTTTAGAATGATCCCAACTTTAAGATCCAGACTTTTTAGTTCAGGAGCTACTTTGATGTCCATTGACTTTTTAGCTTTTCATTATAGTTTACATGGAGAAGAGAGAAATATAGTGACATATAGTCCATGTTTACTCTTGGTCTGCTGAAACAAGACTTAGACTTTCTGTGTCCTTCAATACAAACTCCAGGTCTAGAAATGAAGTTAGACTGGTGTTAACTGGACAATCAGAAGATATTCTAACTAGCAAACCACCAAAGAGTGTCATAATGAGGGTCATGCATAGTTTGAGCCCCAGATGATATGATGATATGATGGACCAAGGCTCAACACTGGACCCTCAGATGAGCTTTGGAGGAAATGCATTGAGACAACACCCAGACATCTGGTTAGGTACACAGATCTGCTCTGCTAGTGTAGAATGAAGACCACTTTATCTACACAGGGCTTATACTTCTGCTAAAACCTGAAGAGGTCGCTGTAAACAACGTACTGTGATGTGGTCTTCAAAAACTAGATGTTTGCCAACATCAGGGAATAGGCTTAGTGTAGTATGCTGTTTGCTGATCTCCACAAATTAGCTGGGGCCTAGATTTGGTCTCAACATTGGTAGGGACATCCCCCAATATAAAGAGTGTTTAACGTTTACTTCTGCTAACAGTCTGACTGCTAGTCTGTCTAAGACAGAAGCTTGGATTAGATGGTGTAATAACATCAGCTGACCTTATTTTAACCCAGTGGAAGGACGTTCGGTAGCAGGCTTTCATTCGCTGGTTACTGGACGAGGCTTCTTAACCAAATGTTTTGGTCCACCTTAAAACTAAACTGCAATAGCAGCAAAGAGAGATCACACCAAATTTTATTTCTCAAAATAATAGAAATTTAAAAGCAGCTTATAAGAGAGCGCTACTTACAGTATCAATACTATTTTAAGTGTTTAGCTGAGTATGGAATAATAGCTGAGTATGGAATAATAGCTTTTATAATCATATAATAATTTCCCCAAGGGCCTCAAACTTGTGCACAGTACTATAGAGCCGGTGTGAATGGCTACAGTAATTAACTTGGAAGCTCATTGCGTGCAACAAGGTGCAACATTCTTGGAACGGTTACTGCATCTACTGTGAAATGGGCCCACCGCAGACCCCCAATTAAAGACTTACTTGCGTGCTACAGTGGCTAACGATGCTGAGGCAGTCTACCAGTCGTGAATGAAGATACTGCAGTAATACTACATACCCGTCTGGTCACGGTCACCTGAAAAGGTGATACGTTATTAAAGCTCTGGCTCGATTGTCGGGAATTTGATATCGACTGTAGACCCTGACAGTGGATCACAGGCAACGAATGTTGAGAGATTAAAAACGATGGGATTGTTGGCTAAAAGAATGGATGTAGGATCAACCTGTGGTTTACATCAGTGTGAACATCACTCCCTCTTCACAGCTATACTCCTCTGGGACCACCGCGTCCTCAGTCTGCAGGTCAGGAGCTGCTGCTGGCTCTCCGGTGGTGGGTGGTAGGCGAGGGGATGGCTGTGATTGTACAGTGAGGGAGATGTTAGGAGAACAGGCGGGTGGGATCAGCGTGAGAGGTTAGGCCAGAACTCCCAGGCTGGTCTGCTCTGGCTGGTGAAGAGCCTGGAGGACGCAGCTCAGCTCCTCAGACCTTATTTGGTGAGGAGCAGTGGTGGAGCTCAACACACACACACATTCTTCAGCTCACTCTCTCTCTCTTTACTTACTAATCCACGCTCTCCCTCACTTATCTCTCCACTTCTCAGTCTCTCTCTCTCTCTCTCTTTCACTCTCTCTCTCTCTCTTTCTTTTTTCCTGCATGTTTATTGAGTCTTGGATCAACGGGATGTTTCTCTCTCTCCGGCCTCCTCCCTCTCATCCAAACAGGCCTCTCTCTCCCTCTCTCTCTTTCTCTCTTCCTCCCTCTCTCTCTCTCTCTCTCTCTCTTTCATGCACACACTTTGTTTTTCATGCTCCCGCTGGGAAAAGAGAGAAAGAGATGGAGTGATTAAAGCGTATCCATCACTGAAAGCCTGGTTCGTGGGTAGCGATATGAGAGCGGTGTAAACTCTGAGCACTCTGTGACACGTTCATTAATCAGACCCCAGGAAGGCTTGATTGGTTTATTTCCTCAAGCGCTGTGGGGACCAGCCAATCAAAACATGGGTCGCTACTGGGACTCGGAAAGCCTTCTGAAATATCTCAGTGGCTTTGGCCGTGTCCCCTCGCTGAAGCCCAGACGCTGGTGTGGTCGGTTTGGCCGACGCTCCTCTCGTTCCATACGGCCTGCGGGCTTCATCTTAACATCACTCACTTCAGCCGCCCAACGCTTTAGAAGTATTATACATAAGATTGTACATACAGTCACAACCATGAAAACGATAAAGTGTGAGGATTCCTTCGCTCGCACTAGTCTGAGACAAAGAAGATCATGGACATCACAGAGTGTAAGACGAGGTGGAAGAACTTGAGGGACAAGTACATATTTACAAACTCACTATATTTCTTGCTTTCCTTCTTTCTTGGGTTTCAATGCTTTTGTGGTATAACTGCAGAGCGATGCAGACCCACCAACGCACAAGTACACATGCTCACAATGACGTAGACCACTTGCGTAGCCTTTTTGTCAGTACCTGCTGGTCTAGGTAAGCGTTAGCTGTGCTACCCAAATAAATAAACTGATTAAAATTAGTGATGATTTCTGGCCACAAGATATGCTTCCTAGCTAGCTAGGCTGGTTATACACAGTCAAGTCACAGTATTAAGTCTGGGGAATGGTTTCAAGTAATTCTCTGGACCCATCCATGTGGAAGACACTCTCAACTGATACGGGTCTGAATCCATCCTTGCAGATCACATACACCATACATGCTGATTGTCTTCTCTGGGGTGGATGGGATCTTCCAGCAAGGCATGGCTAGAAATGTCCCACATTGGTTGGAAGAGCTGACCAAGACTTCCAAGTACTAACCTGGACCTCTAATTCCCCCAGACTTGAACCCAACTGAGCATCTGTGGGACCATCTGGATGGTGGTGTTGGCTCTATGGAACCTCCTCCATGCTCCCACCAACAGCTGTGGGATGTCAACATGGCTCCAGATACCTGTATCAACCTACCAGGACCTTATTGAGTCTCCCAGTCCATCTACCTGCTGTCCATGCTGCACATGTTGGTTACTCTGGATATCAGCTGGTGCTTCTAATAAGGTGACTCCACCTTACCAAACCTTAACGTGAAGCTGATCAAGTTTCTTGTGACGTCTGACTCTTAAACATATAGAACTGTGCATACAATCACACATCCATGAGTAAGCATTGCTGTTTGTTATGAGACAAATCTGTAGATAGCTCAACCAATTCCGTTTGTATTCGTGTTACATGACTGTAACGCTGTTCTCCACCAAATCCAACCCTAATCTTGACCTCGGCAACCAGTAGATCAGCTTTGGTTTTGAATACAGAGGCTCATGTGGTGCTGCTGTTGTACATTATTTATGGTTTTACATCATCCTGGGCACATTTGGTCCCTGCAACGATATAAATACACATACAGGAGGCTTTGAATGGAAACTGGACAACTACATAAGCTCTCTCTCTCTCTCTCTCTCTCTTTCTCTCTCTCGTCCATACACTTTTATGTGCAGACAGGTTGTAAACCTAGAGGATTAAACTCAAGCATCTCTGACGCAACCATAAATCTATAGGACGTTCCCTGAAGCCCGAAGCGCTCCGAGACGACGTCTTTACGACAGACCAGAGAACAGAGGCCGATCGCTGCGAAGAAATTTATTGGAGACGGAATTAAACGACAGAGCAGAGAGAGAGAGGGTAAAAGACTGGGGCTCGGCTTCGGCCCACTGAACAGACACAGCAGAGAACAGTACATGTATATGTATGTATATGTATGTATATACGGGAAACATCCTGTAAAAACTCTAGAAAGAAGTCTCTTTCGGTCCCACACTGAGGTACCATGCTTCTCCAGCTCCCTAAGAACGTCCGGTGCTGCAGTTGTTGCATAACGTTTTCGCTGTCCGAATGTTTTCGGCACCGTGGATGGAATGCATGCAGATGAAAGAAAAACCCAAAGCGATGAGTGAGTGAGCAAGGACAGACTTTATAAAGCAAGTGACCATACAAAAACGAAAACAAACCAAAAAACGAAAAAACAAAACGAAAAGAAAACTCAAACTTGGTGAAGCTAGTGAAGAGAACCCATATAACTCAGAACTAATGCGGTTAAGGTGCTTTAAAGATTCCTCTTACATCACACGTTGGCACACACGCATCCACACGTCCATCACAAGCAGATGAAAACATGGCAACACAGTGAGGCTACACGTCACGTCCTGTGCAGAAAATACTGAATTGTCTTCTGGAACCCTTTCAAAACTAACTGGCCGTCTTCACCCCCATTACAAACATACATCCCGAGTGACGATCAGATCATAAGTGTGCTAAGTGCTGGGGTACAAAGTAAGGTTCCTGTAAAAGGACAGCCATGCAAAATAAGACAAAGCTACGAATAAAAGGAATTACGAATAGCTGATTCTGTTTGAGGAAGGTTGTGGGTTCAATCCCCCCTGACGTATTGGGTCGCCTTAAAATAAAACTGTTATGTATGTAGGAGTGGTCAGCAGCCTAGGTAAGGTGAACTAGGTATTGAACTAGATTGCAATCTAGCAATTGTAAGGTATATGTAAGTCAGTTGTGGGACTTGAACCCAGTTTGGAAGGCTTGGTAAGATATTCCTGGTAAAGAAAGACTGGTTAGGTTTTACTTGTTTGATTACAGCTTAAAAAACAGCTGCCTCAAAATAAGTAGCTGGTAAACGTTGTGAGGTGAAGCAGCAACCTGAAGGTTGTGGGTTCAACTGCGACAACTGATTGCATATACTTAACCCTCCACTCTCAGTATAACTGACTGTATGAGACAAAGCACGACTACAGTTGCAAACAGCTGATGCTGTCTGGAAGCCCAGAAACTACCTCGTAGATAGTTTAAAAACAGATAGTAAGTTCAAACACCAGAAGGTTGTGGGTTAAGACCCTATGACTGCCTTTGTTATTCCTGTTGGTTAAGACACTTCAAAATAAAATTATTTGTTCCGGAGCAGCTGGAAACATAGCTTAGGTGGACCAGCGATCAAATGGTTGTGGGTTCAACTGCCAACTAACCCCACTCTCAGTTTCTCCATCTAAATAAAATTAGGTCGGATTAAAGTTACAAACAGATGATGATGTCTGGAAACCCATAAGCTACCCCATAGTTCAAAAACAGATGGTATGTTCAAACAGACGACGTTTGTGGGTTCAAACCCCCCTGACTTGTTGGGTCGCCTTAAAATAAAACTGTTATGTATGTAGGAGTGGTCAGTAGCCTAGGTGAGGTGAACTAGGTATATGCAGTCAGCTATGGGGTTTCAATCTAGCAACTGTAAGGTATATGTAAGTCAGTTGTGGGACTTGAACCCAGTTTGGAAGGCTTGGTAAGATATTTCTGGTAAAGAAAGACTGGTTAAGTTTTACTTGTTTGATTACAGCTTAAAAAACAGCTGCCTCAAAATATGTAGCTGGTAAACGTTGTGAGGTGAAGCAGAAACCTGAAGGTTGTGGGTTCAACTGCGACAACTTATTGCATATACTTAACCCTCCAGTCTCAGTATCACTGACTGTATGAGACAAAGCTCGACTAAAGTTGCAAACAGCTGATGCTGTCTGGAAGCCCAGAAACTACCTCATAGACAGTTCAAAAACAGATAGTAAGCTGAACACCAGAAGGTTGTGGGTTAAGACCCTATGACTGTCTTGTTATTCCTGTTGGTTAAGACACTTCAAAATAAAATTACGTGTTCCAGAGCAGCTGGAAACCTAGCTGAGGTGGACCAGCGATCAAATGGTTGTGGGTTCAACTGCCAACTACCCCCCCCCCCCCCCCCCCCCCCACTCTCAGTTTCAATGGAAACCCATAAGCTACCCCATGGTTCAAAAACAGATGGTATGTACAAACACCAGAAGTTTGTGGGTTCAAACCCCACGACTGGCTGGGTGTTCCTGTTTTTTAGCACCTCAAACAGCTGCCTCAGAAAAAAACGTTACATATGCTGGAGCAGCTGGTAGACTAGGTGAGGTAAACTAGTAACCAGAAGGTTGTGTGTTTGAATACCACATCTGATGACATATCCCTGATCATGCCCTTGGGGAAGTAATGTTACTTCAGACCGCATCACTCCCCACAGTGGTGCGCAGTACAGGTGGGAACAAGGTCTAATGTGATCCAATAACTTCAAACACCTTTAGAGCCTATGACCTATAACCGCATAGCATCTGCAAAGGCTGATGTGTAGATGTTTGTAACAGATCTTACTTGTTCACATGTCCAAGGACAACAAATCAATTGTAAAATCTGATCGTCCGTGGTCACTGGAGTCACAGGCGCAAGCGGCTATAAGCCTAACTGTCCACTTGTGACCTGGCCACGTGAGATGGACGGGTGTAACCGGGGTAAACAGGGCCAGTGTGACTTTTTTAAAACAAAAAGCAAAATTGAGCGCGTTATAAAAGGTATTCGTCAAGCTACTCTCTGAAGCCTGTAATATTGTGCATCGTTTACAAAGTGAACTTCGTGATAATTCGCATTTAAGCAACATTGTGAGAAAAAAAAGTGGGAACTGTGACAAAAAGAAAACAAGAGAGTGAAAGAGAGAGAAAAGCAAACATGTCTTCCAAACAAACTGATTTCACACAGTTTCAGTTTGCCCTTTGACTTTGTCTTTACATTTACATCCAGCAACCAATCTACAAACATTCATACCGGCACCAGTGAAACTTCAAAACCCAAGATATTCTCCAAGATTTCTCTTTACCGTCCTTTACAGAAACACCCAGAGATTTTAATCACAGGCCAAACCGCCAATACCCTTTAATGTCCACAAGCAGTAAGTCAAGGTGGCTGGATATTTTGTGGTATAATTCATTGGGGTGTTCCGGGTAGTTGTTAGGTTATTGCTAAACAGGTTGCAACGGTATTGCTATGTGGTTGTTATGGTGCTAAAAATGATTGCTGGGGCAGATTTGAATATTTTTAACACTGTACAATAGATTTCAAAGACAAAAACATCTCCAAACAATGCTGCACAGTAACACTCACTAATTTGCATAGTTTAATATACATTGTTGCCATCCAAAGTAAAACATATACCATTTAAACACGACAGCTGCCGTTTACACTGGGTGGACATTTCAAATTTCATGATGAACGAACCAATGGAATGCTCCAAAGTAGCTTGGAGATAATTCTGATTCCATTGACTTACATTGAAAGTCAATGGAACCACTGTTTCCCATTTTAATTTTTTTTATTGGACAGCAACGATATAAATATCTATATAAAGTATATAGATATACACGTCCAGCCCCTTGACTTACTGCTGTTAGACGATTCAATGACCCGGACAACTGAACACTTATACAGGCAAAATGCATTTTAATGTATTCTAATACAAACGCATTGACTGCCATGATCAAGAAAGTAATACTTTTTGTTCACACCTTCATGGTGAGTATTGATACTGTTGTATGTAAATAACTCCCTGTTGCGCATACATGGACATCGTTTTTTTAATAGTTAGCCCAAATATGAGCAAAGCTGTAGTGTTTACACAATCAATATTTATGTGTTTCCACGCGCAGAGGACGAACGTCAGATTAGCACAAGTTTCCTTATTGCTTTTACGCAAAATCCTTCCCCCAAAATCCCAGAAACCCACGTACGAACGGTGGCTATACGGTCCTTCAGCGAGCTAACTCTACAAACGTGCAAACACACACACTTCCTTGGACAGCCGCCGATCCGTGTTCTCCGACCCCACGTTTTCTACCCATGTCTCCCGAAAACTATTGCTTATCGGAAAATAGAGTCACTAATAAATAATATATGGTTATAGAGCGTGTAAATACAAGTGTGAGCCGCTGAAGTGTAATCCGGGAAGGAAGCTGAACGCTCAAAGGAAACCAAACTTCCCTCCAGTTTTATCAAAAGAAAAAAAGAAATGAACTTCATCGAAGGAGTCTGTAGAGATGGCTAGTGAGAGCTAAAATCGTTTTTGCATGAGAGCACACACACACACACACACACACACACACACACACATATAAGAAAGCACACACACACACACACACAAACACACACACACTCTCAGGGTTGAGGTTCCACGTTGGCCCTATACTGAAGGCATCAGAGTGGCCGTGGTTGTGCCGTAATCTTGATTAAAGTGGCTTAACGTAGTTTCCCGGGAACGTTCCGAACACCCTGCTCCGCCGAGACGTTCCTAGAGAGAAGAAAGGGACAGAGAAAGAAAGGATGAATGCATTTAAGAACAGACTGGGGCAATAAAGCATGAACAAACTGGCAAACGCAGGGCAAACATTCCCGTAAGAAAAGATTGTTTGACGAATAATAAAAGAACAACAGTAAAGTTTGGTGGAGGGGGGATAATGGTCTTGGCAGGGCAGGGATTCAGAGTTTGGGCTTCAGTGAAGTTTCAGTGAATGCTGATGTTAAAGCTCTATAAACACATAGAGCTTTTCAGGAGTTTGGTGTGGAGGAACTCCAGTGGTCTGCACTCCAGAAGTTCTGACCTCAACCCCAACTGAACAGCTTTGGGATGGACTGGAACGTTCGATGGTGAGCCAGGCCTTCTCGTCCCAGACAGATGCTCTTTTGACTGAGAGAAGCACAAATTCCCACAGACGCACTTCAACATCTTGTGGAAAGTCTTCCCAGAGCAATGGAGGGTGGTATAGCTTTAAAGGGGGCTTTAACTCCATATTAAGACCCATAGTTTCTATGCTACACCAAATGGAATGCTAAGCAAGCTCATATAGGCGTGACGGTCAGGTGTCTGCATACTTTTGGACACATTTCTGTTCTCAAAACTCGTATTAGCAGGAATGGTTTGAACTTTGGACAGCTGTTATTGGCGTACACTACTCTGGTGGACATGGGGAAGAAGTCCAGCCATTCACTTACAACAGCTAGACTTGAGATGAACAGCGTTTCTTCTGAAACGTAGGGTGTTAATAGGAAGCTTTGCCGCAGTACCAGCCTCCACCCGTCTGGAACGGTTACGCTACATGTTCAGACATTGCTTTAAGGAGGATCTCGTGGCATTTAGTCTCAAGAGCATTTGTGAGGTCAGGTGCTGATGTTGGATGATTAGTTCCCCCACAGTTATTGGATGTTGTATTGCACAACTATTAATGGTAACTATTACAAGTTGTTTATAAAACAAGGCAGCAGACCCTGCGGTTTGGGACGTGAGATATATTGATAATAATTATGAACATTGAACGTTGCTTTCTGGCTATATCAACCAGCCCTACAGCGTTCGCTACAGTAATACAGATCCAAAGCCAGCTGCTGCTCCGTACCTGGAACATTCTTTACGTGTGCCGCAGCACTTCGTTTGAGTAACTCCAGTGGGCTACAGGAAATATGACCTTAATTGAAGCACTTAGCACCGTTCCAGGAGAACAACGTGGGTGCAAAGCAGCTGCAAGCACTTAAAATCAGGTTGAGACAAGCTGCAGGCTGTGGGGCTTCATTTCAGTATTACTTCAGATGTAAACAGAGCTATTCAGAGTGGGCTTGGTGTAAAAGCTTGATTGTAGAGATGTTCTTTACAGTGGTGATGATGGGAACCAGGGGTCATGACGTCTCCAACACAAATATAGATATTTTATTTACAATCAAAACCACTACACGTGTCTCCTGAGTGTTTACACTTAATGTTGATGATCTACAGAAACTATGTTCCTGCCAGTACGTCTCTATCATAAGCTGATTTGAATTAATTACAGTTTATCCCAAAATCTGATCTCAAAACTATCATAAACAATATCTAACCGTCCATCCATCCATTATCTTCCTCTATATCCCGCTAGTTGGGTCACGGGGGGGCTGGAGCCAATCCCAGCATCATCGGACGAAGGCAGGGTAACCAATAAATCTAATAACCTTCAGTGAAGGCACTTCCTCTTACTGGCCACTTTATTAGAAACCCCCAGCTAAAACTTCCACTAACTGGCCACTTTATTAGAAACACCTACCTTGGACTTCCACTAACTGGCCACTTTATTAGAAACACCCACCTTGTACTTCCACTTACTGACCACTTTATTAGAAACACCCATCTAAACTTGCACTAACTGGCCAATTTATTAGAAACGCCTACCTTGTATTTCCACTAACTGGCCACTTTATTAGAGCTCTGCTCTGTGGTGGTCCTGTGGGGGTCCTGATCATTAAAGAACATGGTAATAAAGTATACAGAGAATCAGATGAACTGCAGTCTGTAAGTGTGGTTCTTGTATGGTCAGTGGAGCTGATACAGTGGACAGTGTGTGAAGATACCAGGATGGGAACCTAATGAAGTGGTCACTGAGTGCAACAGGTTCCACATATAACCAGATACAGAAGGTAGTTTGTATCACTGTTGGGCTGTAAAGGGTTAAATGAAGGCTGCTGTTTGTTATGAGCAGTTATGAGCGGTACTGGTCACCCCTGTCAGAAGATTCTGGCTCTGCTCCAGGAGATCCACTCTCTGGTCCAGCTTAGATCCAACACTTATCTTCTGACTTCTAATTGGCCACTTTATTAGAAACACCCACCTTGTACTTCCACTAACTGTCCACTTTATTAGAAACACCAACCTTATACTTTCATTAATTGGCCACTTTATTAGAAACACCCACCTTGTACTTCCACTAACTGGCCACTTTGTTAGAAACACCCACCTTGTACTTCCACTAACTGGCCACTTTACTAGAAACACCCATTTTTATTCCCTTTAACTGGCCACTTTATTAGAAACACCTACACATCATTAGGTTGGAAGCAGCCCGCCACCCGAAAGCGTCCAGACAGGAGCAGCTCTGCGGACCACTGAGGGAGGGATAGTATAAAACTAATACTTATCAGTGTCAACAGATGATCTACAGCCTCTAATGCCCCCCAGCGAGGTGGAGGGGTTTCTAATAAAGGGGCCAGTGAGTGTGCATAAATGACTACAGGCTAAGGTGGCGTGTCACTGACCTACGAACCAGCCGTCATCACATTTCTCCATGACGTCGATCACGTCGCCCTCTCGCAGCTCCAGCTCGTCCTCATTGCGGGGCACGTAGTTATACACAGCCTGGAACCTGATATGATTAGATCAGATGTAGAGAATCATCCATACAATACAAAGTAATATGAATATCTTATTGTGAGAGAGGTAGATAGTGGCTGTGTCTCAAACCCTAGTGAGCTGACTACATAGACAGCATTTTAAGTCACCTAGGCACCTTATTTAGACCTGATTTAGACCAATGACGCAACGCAGGCAAATCTACGAGCAGTGAAGTGGTTTTAAAATGTGAGTTATTTTGATTCTCTCTGGAGTTTTAATGTGTTTCTGGTCATATAATCACACAAAACAGTATTTCTTATCAACTCTGTAACGAGTCCTTCACCATTTAACAGTTTATACTCGAGACATTAGCATTTATGCTAGCGGATTTGGGCTATTGTTTTGGATGCCGGCTGGTATCTTAGCAACCAGCTAAACCACCGGTCGCGTGCTGCAGTGGCGGGAACAAGCCGTGACGCAGTCTCTCTCTAACTAGAGTCTCAGTAATCTGTTTATGAGGAGAAATGAGGAGAAATGAGGAGAAATGAGGAGAGAACGTCTTCAGTTCCTTCAGCAGTAATCTTGATTTAGCTTCATGAAGTACTGAGCAGTCAAAGCAGGTATTAGATGAGAACTGTAAATAATACTGGGTTGTTTATAGAAGGAGAAGCTTGGAAAGGGTTAAATAAACACACTGACGTGTGTAAAAGCACTACTTACTGTATTAATACTATTGGAATAATAAATAATAAAGTGATTTACTGAGTAAATAAAAGCTTCCTGTCTGTAAAAATATCTTTTTAAATATAATAATGTCCCCAGATACTGTACAGTACTGTATGTCAGTCAGGCGTCAAGCTAAATCAACGCAATAGTTGGCAAGAAATGTACATCACTATTATATTTCATAATTAATTAAATATTTAAAAATTTAAAAATCCACCAATGTTCCCTTATCCGTGGTGGTACGGATGGGAAGCAAGGGTCTACAACATACTATAATAATGGAATATAATAATATTATATAATATATAATATATCTAATAATGATGAAGGAGCTGTTAGGGCTGGACATCTGGTTCCATTCATCACCACAGCTTCCACAGAACTTTCCCTTTAACGTCATGTGACATGTATGATGAAGACACTCACGGTTCTCCAGCTCCATGGAGGGAATCCTGCATCATCCTCTGAGAGAGAGAGAGAGAGAGAGAGAGAGAGATACAGAGAGAGATACAGAGAGAGATACAGAGAGAGAGAGAGAAAGAGAGAGAGAGAGAGAGAGAGATACACAGAGAGAGAGAGAGAGAGATACAGAGAGAGCGAGAGAAAGAGAGATATACAGAGAGAGATACAGAGAGAGAGAGAGAGAGAGAGAGAGATACAGCGAGAGCGAGAGAAAGAGAGAGATACAGAGAGAGAGAGAGAGAGAGATACAGCGAGAGATACAGAGAGAGCGAGAGAAAGAGAGAGATACAGAGAGAGCGAGAGAAAGAGAGAGATACAGAGAGAGATACAGAGAGAGCGAGAGAAAGAGAAATACAAAGAGAGAGAGAGATACAAAAAGAGATAGAAAGAGAGAGAGAGAGAGAAAGAGTGTGTCAGTGTTTTGTTGGTCAGCTGTGTGACTGCTGTGACATCACTGTCCAGGCAGGAGGTCAGTCTCAGCTCTCGAGCGCTGGTCACTGCACACTGGACGCTTCTATAAGGTTTATATCTGTTCATGCACAGAGAGGGGGGGCAGAGAACTAGACGGGGGGGCAGAGAACTAGACGGGGGGACAGAGAACTAGACGGGGGGACGTTAGAGAGGACTCCACTTCCCAGCCTGCACTGCTGCTAGTGTCACCGCACACAGCCTTCCTACCCTGCGCGCCCTACTGGAGGAAAAGGAGGGGGATATGCAGCGCCGCCTGGTGGAGACGGGGCTGCGCGGCGGCTTGCCCTCCACCACCACGTCCTGCTTATAAAGCGTCTGCAAGAGTCACACCCGGAGAGTAAGAACACAGTGCACACTCACACCTCACCAACACCCTCACTCACCCTCAGTTACCACAGCATTCTGTTAGTGGAGCTTCTTCATTCACCTTAAAGAGCCCATACCATGAAAAACACACTCATCCTCACTTTTACCTCCTCATTAAAGAGCCTCACAATGTGTGTTCAAAACTCTCCCTGTAGGTAGAAACCAGGCCGCCGCTTTTGAACTCACCATGGTAGTGATGTCACAACCCTTAACACACACATATATATATATATATATATATACATAACATGAGTCAAAAGTCTCTGGACAGCCTTTTATTTTAGAAGCAAAAAGTACGATGACATATGTGAATACCTCAGCAAGTAACGTGAGCATATTGGAGCATGTTGGATCAAGGGCTAGTTTTTCCAATGGGAAGTTGGTTGTGTAGCAGATTAAAGAAGACCAGAACTGTCTCAGAAACTGAAGGTGCAGTTGAGATCTGGACATAGTTTAGAACATAGTCTGAAAGATAGGCCCCTCAGCCATTACTTGCTGGGGTATTCAGACACGTCATTTCCCCTTTTGTTTCTGAAATAAAAGGGTGTCCTGAGACTTTTGACTCACCCTACATATAAATATACAGTTTAAAAAAATAAATTCTGGTTCAAAAGGATGTTTTTGTTGTCTTCTGTAAAGATACCATTTGAATCTTTGAACAGTGATTATATGAATATATATATATATATGTATATACACACACATACACACATATTTGGTCTTGTAAGGGACTCAAGAGAGGTCATTTACATATGTCAGTCATCAGTGGTGCACCATGACTATTAGAGCTATACCTCTAGTTGTTGTATGTTGTATGTATGAGACAAAAAGACACACACAATATATATATATATATATACTCTTTCTCTCTCTCTCTCTCTCTCGCTATATATATATATATATATATATATATATATATATATATATATTCTCTCTCTCTTTCTATATATTTACATATATACTCTATCTCTCTCTCTATATATATATATTCTCTCTCTCTATATATATATATATGTATATATGTACTCTCTCTCTCTCTCTATATATATATATATATATATATATATATATATATACTCTATCTCTATATATATTCTCTCTCTATATATATATATAAATATGTACTCTCTATCTCTCTATATATATTTTCTCTCTCTATATATATTTATACTCTCTATCTCTCTCTATATATATTCTCTCTCTCTCTCTATATATATATATATATATTCTATAAATTGACCCCCAAATTGACCTGATTGTCCACCTTAGGTCAGTCCCAGGCTCCTGGTAAGTCATGGTTTTGACATCACAACACATGAGGACAGCTTATCTACAGGCTCTTCACCAGTTCTGTGCTATAAGGACGAGACAAATGCAGAACACAGGCTCTTTAATCCATTAATGAACCTCCATTTGATCTCCACGTCAAAGCTGACCAGTTCAGGCCACATTCCCAGCATTCCCAGCATTCCCAGCACTCCTCACTGTCCTACACACACACTCGTCAGAGTTCATGTGTTTATGTTGAGTTTCTCACGTACGTCACTGCTCCAAACCACTGCACACGCCAGCACATGCTAACATATCACACCAGCACTCCTCAGACTGGTTAGTGTTAGTGAGCAGAGTGACCACTCCTCTCTTCTTTACCTTCATATGAGGAGAGCGCTGCTGACAGCGAGGAGAGAGAGGAGGGGCGGACCGACCAGCGGACAGAGGGGAGGAGCACGGGGGGCACTGGGAGACAGGGAGCCCAGAGACGGGGGAGGAGGGAGAGTGAGAGGAGGGTGGAACTGTGGGTGATGTAGTTTGATCTGAGGGAGGAGAGAGTGGAATTGTGGGAGATGTAGTTTGATCTGAAGGAGGAGAGAGTGGAACTGTGGGAGATGTAGTTTGATCTGAAGGAGGCGAGAGTGGAATTGTGGGAGATGT
>CM038724.1:15782507-15842507 GCA_021613375.1 Megaleporinus macrocephalus | reverse complement strand
CTTTCGGAACCGCTCTGAGGGGGTGTGCTTTGGGGGGCTTTGCTCTGGGGGGGTGTGCTCTGGGGGGGTGTGCTCTGGGGGGGTGTGCTCTGGGGGGTTTTGCTCTCGTGGTGTTGTTGGCTTCTTTGGTTCTGTGATATGAAGCTCTGAACTTCTATCCGAAATCAGTTTCCTGTCTAGCGTACAAGGCTGATTCGCTTCCTCGGCCGTGAGGTCATATCTGTCGTGGTCTAGAACAGCGGAGGCGGAGCTACATCTGAGAGGCGGAGCCGGGGGCGTGGCTGTAAAGGAAGACCCCAGTGTAGCTGGCGCCTGCTGGGATGCAGGGATGTGATTGGCCGTGGAGTCTCGAAGCGCGGGAGTGTGGGGGCGGGGCTTTGTGCACTGAAGGATGCTGGGAAAGGGTGGAGGAGTGGGCGGGGCTGGAGAGCTACAGGTAGAATGGGAGGGGCTGGAGACACTCAGAGTGAGGAAAAGCCATTCGCTGGTGACTTCCTCCAGGTAAGGGCAGGGGGCCGAGCCGGGTCGAGGCAGTGGAAGGGGGGAGGGCTTTTGAAGAGGTGGAGAAAGGGGGGGAAAAAAAAGAGTGAAGCAAATAGAATAACAGACTAACAGCCCCTGAATAAGAATAAGCCCCTGTTTGAGCTTCTCTTCCACCACTTTCTCACAACCACATACCAGCTGGACAGACCCCGGCGTCACCAGAGGGTCCAAGGTCACAATCATGAACACATACAAGACCACTGGAACTGAACACGGCTTCTAATGTGTTGCCTATAATGTAACACGACTGGTTACGAGCGGTGGGGTGAAGAAATGCTGCTATAAAACCTTTACCTTGTGCCCCCTGTGTGAGTCTCCGTGGTGACTGGGGCTCTTGGAGGGAGACCCCTTGACGATGTCGACGTACGAGACGGGGAATATTCCCTGCTTACTGGTTCCAGGAATCCTCCCTTCAAACCAATTCTGATCCACCTTCCTCAACAAAATCACCTTCTCGCCCTGTAACACACACACACACACACACACACTCATAATGAAGTATAGTCCAGATATTTATACATAGGGATATATTTATATAAGGGGTGTAAGAAAATATCGAAGTATCGAATATCAGGATATTATGTTTAGTGATCCTGTATCGATTCTCAAAAACATCAATACACAGATTCCTGGCAGACAGTGAACCATTGTGTGTTGTGTTTAAACCTCTGACCACTAGATGTCAGCGTTGTAATCCATTTTCAGCTCCACTCCAACATTAACAAGCAGCACAAGGGCGCAGTGCTATTGTAAGTATTGATAAACCTGTTCATACAGTGGTGTGTTTTAATAGTAGGATTAGAAAAATCACAATATATCACTTTACTTGCAGTATTGCAGTATATCGCAATATATTGAATCGTGACCGCTGTACCATGATACGTATTGTATCGCCAGGTTCTTGCCAATACACAGCCCTACTGAATACCTCACCAAGTAACGGGTGAGGGGGCCTATCTTCATAACATACTACAGGACCGAAGAAATTATGGTTGTGCAGCATGTTATCTTTATAAATAGAACATGTTCCATATGTATTATATGTATTGACGTATCTATATGCATGTAATAATATGTTCCCTTATAATATATATCTAAATACCCCAGCAAGTAACGGGTGAGGGGGCCTATCTTTTATCTTCATGTCCCGAACATGTCCGCCATCTTGAAAGCCGTCATATTGGATCAAGGGCTCGTTTTTCCAATGGGAAGATGGTCTTGTAGCAGATCAAAGAAGACCAGAACTGTCTCAGAAATCGATTGATCTGATTTGCTTTGCAATATCTCTTGTGGTTCAAATGTTACCAAAACAAAAAGTATAGATACTTATATATAGGGTACATGTTCTATTTATAAAGATAACATGTTGCACAACCATCATTTCTTTGGTCCTGTAGTATGTTTTACTTGTTCCCTTTAAAGAATGAACCCACACTAGAAGGAGCTCATGAGTGCATGTGTTTGCAGCTTTCAAAACAAGACATGTTTAATCAATATTATATTAGTTTTCCAGTAAATCAACAAAAACCAGAATAAGCTAAAGACAACATAGGAATAGTATAGAAATAGTATAGGGGGTGCATATAATCAATATTCTGATCCGGAGCACATACACATTCTGTCTAGAGTAAGAATTTGGAAGAACCATGAGATTTCCAGTGGACAATTTCCACCTGCCTGATACCACTAGACCTGGTCTTATCCCACCAGACAGTTACTTATATTATTCACTATATCATTCAAGTAAACCTTTATAAACCTGGTATACATAATAACAGCTAGCTCGCGTGCAGGCGAGTGGTCTTGCCTTTCTCAGTGAGAGCTCCACGTTGGTGTCAGCGTTGAAGTTGTATCGAGCCACAGCCTCCCCCATCTCTCTGACCTGCGCCGGGGGAGGGGGACGGGCGGGCTGCTTTCGCTCTGGAGACGCTACCTTCTGAAAGAACAGAGGGACAAAAAAAAGATTGCTATTGTAATTGTACTGTACTGTATTTACCGACAGAGCGTCCTCAACAAAAGATCTGGAACGATCCTCCAGAGTGAACTTAGACAAACACTTAGAACCAATACAGCAAGATCTCTTCACGCCACCAGTGAAAACATGAGGCAGTCTTGGGCTGAAGATTAGGGATCATCACTGGTTCGATCCTCTAAACTTACAGACCAATGAACAGACCAATGAACCAGTGAACTTACAGACCAATCACGTGCGCTGTAAGATCACCATAGGCGATTCTCAGCCAATCAGGTGTATGCAAATTGGGGAGTTGGAGACTAAAGCGAGTCAGAAAGAATAACGTGCTCTAAAAAAGAAAGTCCACAGCAAAGACTGACTGATTAACCAGTAATGGAGCGAGACTGGCTCGTCATACCGGTATGAATAACTAACATATCAATTTGTGAAACTAAATTAACAAGAAGACACATTTTATTTACTTTCTCTATAAATAAACACTTTAAGATCCACTTTTTTTCAAAAGCATTCTGTTTTTACATTCCTAGTTTTAACTTGAAGTGGGTAAAAACATTTATTAGAAGTTTTATAAACAAGCAATTCAGTTCAGCATTTAAAACTAAAAAAATAAATATTAAATATAATAAATATACTGAAATATACTGAACGGTATGTGTGATGTGTTGGTGTTTCAGTAGTTGATGGTATGCGATGCTGATACTAGACTACTTCAGTAAACAGGATACACCACTGAATCAGAACACATGTTAGAAATGATGGTGGTCCAGACCTTGGTCTGAAGATATCTCCTCTAACTGGACCTTACTGACTCTAATTAAACACCCCTGATCTAAACCAACAGGACACTGACTGAAGTGCCCTTGAGCAAGGCACCTAAACCCCAGTTGCTCCCTGAATACTGTGGATAGGGCTTCCCGACCCTCCGGGCAAGGGTGCTCACTGCCCCCTAGTGTAAAGTTCTAGATTCTACACTATAGCAGGTTCTTTAGTGCTGTTTGGTGGGTTTCCTATTCTAGGAGGATTAGTATTACATGGGCATGGCTGGATTACTGACCGGGCCAGTGGGGCCAGCACCCAGGGGCCCTTGAGGTCAGGAGGCCCCGGGGAGGCATTTATGATATATATTTTTAGTTCTGAAGGCCCTCCATTTTAAGGATCCTCTGACTTTTAGGGACTTTGACCCCAGGGCCTCATACTTTTGGGCCCCTTATGAAAATGGACGAGGCGTTGTGGCATTGCTCTGACTTCAACTTCTGGCTATTAGGGGTCCTAGGGAAGAGGGGCATAACTTTGGAGGGCCCTGGTTATGAGAGCCTCTACCAGGGGGCCCTAGAGAAAGGCACACACATTAGTGAACACACACACTAGGGGGCATTAAAGAGCCCCTCTCCACAGAGCAGTTGGGGTTTAAGTGTCTTGCTTAAGGGCACTTGATTTGTGTCCTCTTGGTTGAGGGAACTGAACCCGAGACCTATATATAATAACTGCAGCAGGTGGTCCACTGTTGGTCCCTAATTCAATTCGAGGTTGATCTAACATGTGAGGCCTTCTGTCCAGCTTCTGCAGTCCTAACCAATGAGCAAGCTCGCTTGGCTCTGTCTATCTAGATACCACCATTATGATTGGACAGTGTCTGATGAACCAAATACCAGACACTAAAGTTTTAAGCTCTCAGAACTCTTGAGGAGCTACGAGGCCCTCAGTGCTCCTCACTGTGTCACACCTACGTACACCTACCTCTACGTAGGAAATGGGGAATATGCCGATGCGTCCTCGGTGCTCTCCCTCGTACCAGTTACTGTCGATTTGTCTGATGATGTTAATCGCATCGCCCTTCTTAAAGGAGAGCTCCCTGTACACATACATATAAATATAAATATAATAAATAATACACACAGATATACAGGTGGAGAACTTAGTTAACCTGGAAGTGGACTTAACATTAGTGTTTAAACACTCCAGCAGTACTGCTGCTCAGCGCAACACACACTAACACACCACCACCACTATATCAGTACCACTGCAGGGCTGAGAACCATCCATCTTCCTAATAGGACCTGCTCTGTGGTGGTCCTGTGGACCTGACTATTAAGAAACAGAGTAACAAAGTATACCGAGAAACAAATACAAATAAACTAATACATACACACACTATGTTTACTGCTGGATGTCAGTGAGCTCTGTGTTCAGTGAGGATACTCTGTGAGGATAAAGTTGGTGACCCTTATTTTGTCCATTCATGTGGTCATACCAAGTGTAATAATCAATAAGCAAGACCAAAGTGATTAATCACAATTAACTACACAAACTAAAGTGATTAATTGTTAATTATTACACAAATGAATGATTAATAGCAAAAAAACTACACAAATAATTGTGGTTAATAGCAATTAATTACATAAACTCATGTGATTAATTGCAATTAACTATGGAGACTGATGTAGCAATTTAAATTAACTACCCAAACTAAAGTGATTGATTGCAATTAACTACCCAAAACTAATGTAATTAATTGCAATTAACTACCCAAAACTAATGTGATTGATTGCAATTATCTACCCAAACTGAAGTGATTGATTGCAATTAACTACCCAAACTAATGTGATTGATTGTAATTAACTACCCAAACTAATGTGATCAATTGCAATTAACCACACAAACTAATGTGTGAATTGCAATTAACTACACAAACTAATGTGTGAATTTCAATTAACTACCCAAAACTAATGTGATTAATTGTAATTAACTACCCAAACTAATGTCATCAATTGCAATTAACCACACAAACTAATGTGTGAATTGCAATTAACTACACAAACTAATGTGATTGATTGCAATTAACTACCCAAATTTTGATTAATTGCAATTAACTACCCAAACTAATGTGATTAATTGTAATTAATTACCCAAACTTATGAGATTCATTGCAGTTAACTACATAACCTAAAGTGACTGATTGCAATTAAGTACACAAACTAAATTGATTACTTTCAATTACCTACACAAACTGTTATGAATAATTGTTAATTATTACACAAACTAATATGACTAATTGCAATTAACTACAAAACTAAGGTGTTAATTGCAATTACCTATACAAACTAAAGTGATTAATTGCAATAAACTATAGAATTTGATGTGTTTCATTCAGTTGACTACACAAACGAATATGATTGATTGCAATTAACTACCCAAACTAAAGTGATTAAATGCAATTAACTACCCAAACTAAAGTGATTAATTGCAATTAACTACCCAAAACTAATGTGATTAATTGCAATTAACTACCCAAATTAAAATGATTAAATGCAATTAACTACCCAAACTAATGTGATTAATTGCAATGAACTACCCAAACTATGATTAATTGCAATTAACTACCCAAACTATGATTAATTGCAATTAACTACCCAAACTAATGTGATTAAATGCAATTAACTACCCAAACTAAAGTGATTGATTGCAATTAACTACCCAAACTAAAGTGATTAAATGCAATTAACTACCCAAACTATGATTAATTGCAATTAACTACCCAAACTAATGTGATTAACTGTAATTAACTACCCAAACTAATGTGATCAATTGCAATTAACCACACAAACTAATGTGTGAATTTCAATTAACTACCCAAACTAATGTGATTGATTGTAATTAACTACACAAATTAATGTGTTAATTGCAATTAACTACACAAACTAATGTGTGAATTGCAATTAACTACACAAACTAATGTGATTGATATATATATATATATATATCAATATATATATATATATATATATATATATCAATCACATTATATATATATATATATATATATATATATATATATATATATATATATATATATATATATATAATTAGAATTCACTTAAACATTTCAAAGATGACGCAGCTCCCATGCAGCAACGCATACCAACACTCATCATAAGCAGCAGTGTTCAATTATACATTCAACTGCATGAAAACTGATCTGAGCCAAAACATAAAACATGCTAGCACAATTCAGACAGGTGTCATAACAGAGCCATGCAGATTCATTTCAAAATAAAAATAAAGTAAATACTGAATAAAGCAGCCAGAATGAAATACGGCAGCACGGCGACACAACAAAACCCCACACAGCTCCGGAAACCCGTACGTATTCGAGAGGACGGCGTCATAGGCATGCGCGGGAGCGTGTTGGCGGTCAGCGGGGCGGTACTCACTTGCTGGACTGCGCTTTAAAATCATAAATAGCCCTGGCAGCCTGTCTCTGATGGAGGAGAGAAGACAATATGAGATATGTCATCTGCTTAGAGGACACCTAGGAGAAACCCAGAGAGGCCATCAACTCCAAACACAACATCACAGCATCACACCAGCAATCAAATCACATTCTTTACTAATAACATACATACATAACAATACACAGTGAGTGTGTTTCACTCCCAGTCAAAACAGACACCAAGCTGCTCGTTCTCAGGTCTATCTTTAAGATGCTGAGGTTCTGAGACCACCAGCAGCTTCTTTGTCTGATGGGTCTGTATCACCTTTTCTCAGTGAGGAGCTTCTCGAACAGCTACACATCCCTTCAGACCCCCAGTAGTGCTGAGGTGTCTTCTCACAGTGGAAGGATAAATAGAAACACCTGTGAAGGTTCTCAGATCTGATGCAGGAGTGGAGCTTGATGTTCTCCTTAATCTCTGAAAGCACTTCATGCTGTTCGTCTGATGGGGACATTGTTGGTGGTCTTCCAGGTGGTTGTTTGGAGCCCCATGCTCTCTGTAGCTTAAGCTCAAGTTTAAGAACTTTGTTCTACTTCTGTAGATCTTTTATCTAATCTTCTGAGGAACATCTCCTGAGGTATGAAGACCATGTACTTGGTGGCTGTTTTGACCAGAAACAAGACTTCTTCTCCGTGTGGGTCAGCAGGGCATATACACTGAGAAGCACTGAAGGGGTTTCGTTACCTCTCGGTCTGGAGTTGGTCTTCTGTTCTGAGGGGTCAGAGAACCAGCATCAGAGCCCTGATCTGTAAAGCAAAGCAGACAAAGGTCAAAAGGTGAGAAGGTGGTCAGCATTTATAAGCAGGTGGTAGGGTCATGATGGGGGGAAAGGTGGAAAAAGGAAAAAGGTGGGATGGAATAACAGCAAAAAGGCAAAAAACTCCACTTTTATTTCACTTTTGAGGTTTGAGGCAGACGAGGAACGACTTAGGAACCGCAGTTTCAATAAAAATCACAAGCGAACAAAAGAACTTTTCCTTTTCCAGTAGCCTCAACTCAGTCCTGCACTCGGTCCAAACCTCTAAACACATGCAAAAAGAACAGAAAAGCCCAAAAATGTTCATATTTTAAATGTTAAATTTTAAAATGAGCATCTTTTGATTGCTTGACCAAATTAAAAATATATATTGAAGGTATTAAAGCAACTGGAAATGGGAAAATGCACTGTATTCACATTGTAAACATATACAACACCGCCAAACAATAAGAAGAAGGAAATAAAAACAAGACCCAACAACAGAAAATTGCAGTGTATACGTAAATAAACCAAAACGGAACCAATATGGAAGCATGCATTCACCACATAGACCACTAGCATACACAGTGTCTTTGCCTCTTTTCCACAAAACATCCTATCAGACAAGACTTGGGGGTCTTATATGGGCCCTGACCAATTTACGAGGCCTAAATCTAGATTTGATAGAATCAATGACTTTATATTACTTTCATGTTTTCCTTCGTCCAGGCTCTCTAACTACAATTCCCAGAATGCAATTCAATTTCAAATACATCATGTAACCACTAGGACCTCCCTGTGGGGTCACCCCATCTATGCAGTGGTCTACAGGTTCATGAATACAGGCAAGCTAGCATTAGTTGAAATAATAAAAGAGAAATGCAACCCTTCTGGTCAAGAAGCTGAAGCCATGCTGAAGAAAGAAATCTGGATAGCCAGCTACTCTGCTAACATCACACTACACCACCGTACTAACCACTACACCACCGTACTGACCACTACACCACCTTACTAACCACTACACCACCGTACTAACCACTACACCACCATACTAACCATTACACCACCGTACTAACCACTACACCACCATACTAACCACTACACCACCATACTAACCACTACACCACCGTACTAACCACTACACCACCGTACTGACCACTACACCACCGTACTAACCACTACACCACCATACTAACCATTACACCACCGTACTAACCACTACACCACCATACTAACCACTACACCACCATACTAACCAATACACCACCGTACTAACCACTACACCACCATACTAACCACTACACCACCATACTAACCATTACACCACCGTACTAACCACTACACCACCATACTAACCACTACACCACCATACTAACCAATACACCACCGTACTAACCACTACACCACCGTACTAACCACTACACCACCGTACTAACCACTACACCACCGTACTAACCACTACACCACCGTACTAACCACTACACCACCGTACTAACCACTACACCACCGTACTAACCACTACACCACCATACTAACCACTACACCACCGTACTGACCACTACACCACCATACTAACCACTACACCACCATACTAACCACTACACCACCATACTGACCACTACACCACCGTACTGACCACTACACCACCATACTAACCACTACACCACCTTACTAACCACTACACCACCATACTAACCACTACACCACCGTACTAACCACTACACCACCATACTAACCACTAAACCACCATACTAACCACTACACCACCGTACTAACCACTACACCACCGTACTAACCACTACACCACCATACTAACCACTACACCACCGTACTAACCACTACACCACCATACTAACCACTACACCACCGTACTAACCACTACACCACCATACTAACCACTACACCACCATACTGACCACTACACCACCGTACTGACCACTACACCACCATACTGACCACTACACCACCGTACTAACCACTACACCACCGTACTGACCACTACACCACCGTACTGACCACTACACCACCATACTAACCACTACACCACCATACTGACCACTACACCACCATACTAACCACTACACCACCATACTAACCACTACACCACCGTACTAACCACTACACCACCATACTAACCACTACACCACCATACTAACCACTACACCACCGTACTAACCACTACACCACCATACTAACCACTACATCACCGTACTAACCACTACACCACCGTACTAACCACTACACCACCGTACTAACCACTACACCACCGTACTAACCACTACACCACCATACTAACCACTACACCACCATACTGACCACTACACCACCGTACTGACCACTACACCACCGTACTGACCACTACACCACCATACTAACCACTACACCACCATACTAACCACTACACCACCATACTAACCACTACACCACCGTACTAACCACTACACCACCGTACTAACCTCTACACCACCGTACTAACCACTACACCACCGTACTAACCACTACACCATCGTACTAACTACTACACCACCGTACTAACTACTACACCACCGTACTAACCACTACACCACCGTACTAACCACTACACCACCGTACTAACCACTACACCACCATACTAACCACTACACCACCGTACTAACCACTACACCACCGTACTAACCACTACACCACCGTACTAACCACTACACCACCATACTGACCACTACACCACCATACTGACCACTACACCACCGTACTAACCACTACACCACCGTACTGACCACTACACCACCATACTGACCACTACACCACCATACCGACCACTACACCACCATACCAACCACTACACCACCGTACTAACCACTACACCACCATACTGACCACTACACCACCATACTGACCACTACACCACCATACTAACCACTACACCACCGTACTAACCACTACACCACCATACTGACCACTACACCCACCGTACTAACCACTACACCACCGTACTGACCACTACACCACCGTACTGACCACTACACCACCGTACTAACCACTACACCACCGTACTAACCACTACACCACCATACTAACCACTACACCACCATACTAACCACTACACCACCGTACTAACCACTACACCACCATACTAACCACTACATCACCATACTAACCACTACACCACCGTACTAACCACTACACCACCGTACTAACCACTACACCACCGTACTAACCACTACACCACCATACTAACCACTACACCACCATACTGACCACTACACCACCGTACTGACCACTACACCACCGTACTGACCACTACACCACCATACTAACCACTACACCACCATACTAACCACTACACCACCATACTAACCACTACACCACCGTACTAACCACTACACCACCGTACTAACCACTACACACCACCGTACTAACCTCTACACCACCGTACTAACCACTACACCACCGTACTAACCACTACACCATCGTACTAACTACTACACCACCGTACTAACTACTACACCACCGTACTAACCACTACACCACCGTACTAACCACTACACCACCGTACTAACCACTACATCACCATACTAACCACTACACCACCGTACTAACCACTACACCACCGTACTAACCACTACACCACCATACTAACCACTACACCACCATACTGACCACTACACCACCGTACTGACCACTACACCACCATACTAACCACTACACCACCATACTAACCACTACACCACCATACTAACCACTACACCACCGTACTAACCACTACACCACCATACTAACCACTACACCACCGTACTAACCACTACACCACCATACTAACCTCTACACCACCGTACTAACCACTACACCACCGTACTAACCACTACACCATCGTACTAACTACTACACCACCGTACTAACTACTACACCACCATACTAACCACTACACCACCGTACTAACCACTACACCACCGTACTAACCACTACACCACCATACTAACCACTACACCACCTTACTAACCACTACACCACCACACTAACCACTACACCACCATACTAACTACTACACCACCATACTAACCACTACACCACCGTACTAACCACTACACCACCGTACTAACCACTACACCATCATACTAACTACTACACCACCATACTAACCACTACACCACCGTACTAACCACTACACCACCGTACTAACCACTACACCACCGTACTAACCACTACACCACCACACTAACCACTACACCACCATACTAACCACTACACCACCATACTAACCACTACACCACCGTACTAACCACTACACCACCATACTAACCACTACACTACTGTACTAACCACTACACCACCATACTAACCACTACACCACCGTACTAACCACTACACCACCATACTAACCACTACACCACCGTACTAACCACTACACCACCGTACTAACCACTACACCACCATACTAACCACTACACCACCGTACTAACCACTACACCACCATACTAACCACTACACCACCGTACTAACCACTACACCACCGTACTAACCACTACACCACCATACTAACCACTACACCACCGTACTAACCACTACACCACCGTACTAACCACTACACCACCGTACTAACCATTACACCACCGTACTAACCACTACACCACCATACTAACCACTACACCACCATACTAACCACTACACCACCATACTAACCACTACACCACCATACTAACCACTACACCACCGTACTAACATTCTCCAGGTAACAAAGACAAAAACAACTCAAGACAGCCTCCAAAGTAGTTCCTCTAAAGTTCCTCCCCCTTCAAGATACATCATCTCCAGAAAACAGCCCTCCAGAGACTCCTGCTGCACCTAGTCTAGAGGATGAGGAAGCATGTTTACTCGAGCAAGTTACAGCAACGCTTATTACGGCCAGTGTGTCCTTCTAATGTAGGACAAGCACGTCACTTCATCAGGCTACTTCTTAGAGGAGCTCATCTAGAGTCCCTCGAGGACTTGGGTGACTGTGTGCAACAAGGTATATGTCTCGTACCAATCTCGAGTCGTGGAGAAGAGGCAGCGCTTCAGATACACTAGCACAGGATGTTTGTGGGAATGACAACGGGACCATGCGACAAGAACAAGGTTCACTGGAAGACCTAGCCCGGCTGCACCTGAATAGCCGGCCACGTTAGCGTTGGCGTGCTGGTTGTTGTTGGAGGCGTCTCTGTGGTGGGGCTGCTGGTAGGAGGCACTGTGGTAAGGCTGGTAGAAGTGGGAGGAGGGGGAAGAAGTGTAGGACCCCCTCTGTCCCCGCAAAGAGGAGCTCCTCTCCGGAACGTCCGGGAGCAACTCCTCCAGTAGCCGCCGCAGAATGCTGTCGTCCGGCAACCGTGCCGGCCCCAGCCCTTTCTCAGCCCTTATGTGGTCATAGATGTCCTGCAGGGCGGAGTCTAAAGCCTCGTACACGGACGCTTTCGATCTGTGGCGGCTGCCGCGGCTGTGGCGCCTCTGGGTCGGTGGGGATCCCCGTTTCCTGCGGAAAGGCACAGGGCTGACCAGGAAAGCCAGCTTGGAAAGGCTCGAATCGTTGGGCGAGTGCTGGGCCAGCGGAGGCGTGACGGCGGCACGGCTCTCCTGCCGCGCCCGCTCGTGCTTTAGCATAGTGGTGAAGCGAGTGTAGGATGCTGGGCAGCGTCCCTTGCAGGAGCTGATCAGGTGGCGGTGGTGGTATCCTTGACTCTGGCCCAGACTCTGGTGGTGATGGTGGTGGTGGCGGCTCCCATGATGCCGATGTCCATGGTGATGGTGGTGGAGGTGTCCGGAGCCGTAAAAGCTTTCGGATGAGGCCAGGGAGCAGTGGTCCAAGTCGCTCTCGCTGCAAAAGGAGGAGCCCTCAATTTGAATGAAGTCGCTCAGCTCGGAGGCGCAAGCGTCATGTTCGCTGTCCGAGTAGTCCTGCTGCTGGTGCTGGTTCTGCCTGACCACCGGCACCAGGCTGCGGCTCTCTGGACCCGGCCGCGGCTGACCTTCCGGAGGACTCCTTTCCGGAGGATCCTCCTCCTCCAGAAGAGACTCCACCGAGAAGCGCCGCTTGGGGCAGCTGCTGGCCCGAGAGGACCCCGGGGTAGTGGTGCCTGACGGGGTGTTGTCCTCTCCTAGATCGGGCATGGATTTGGACTTCTTGATCAGCTGCTCGTATTCCGAAATCCGGTTCGGCACCATGTGCTGTGGCACCTCTTGCCTAGACGGGGGCCAGGCGTGGAGGCTTTTCCGCTGCTGTTGCTGTTGCCGCTCGAGCTCCAGGATACGGGCTCGCACGGAGCGGATCACTTCCGAGGGCAGGAGCTGCGCCCGGTCGATGTGGTGCATCTTTTTGTACAGCTGCAGAAAGCCCGGCGTGTCGTGGGCCATCTTGCGCCTGTGGTGCCGTCGCCCCCTCGGGGACGAGTTAAGACTCTTGGCCTGCGGCGGCTGCGTCCCGCCTTCGTCGACCAGGGAGCCAGCACTTTCCGAGCGGGTAGCCGTCATGGAGCTCGAGGCTCTTCCAGGCATGCCGGCGTTCCCATCCGAGAGCAGGTCGTCGCAGCTGCGCGACTTGAGGCGGGGCGAGGAGGCCTCCTCTTCCTCCACGCTGCTCCAGGTGTCGGCGCCCTCCTGCCGCGACGCCGGCCAGCCATTCTTAAAGCAGATGGAGCGCTTGGAGCTGCGTAAGGTGGACGTGGAGATGGTGAGGGAGTCGGAGGACAGGCGAGAGGACGCCATACCTGGGGAGCTCACTGATGGGGACAGAGACTCACAAGTGCCTCCAGCTGCCGAGGCAGCCCGCAAACGCAGCGTATCAAAGAGAAGGGAGACAGGACAGGAGGTTAATAGGTCAGTGAGAGTAACGAGAAAGAGTTAGAACGGTTAGAACCCAGAGAGGACGCTCAGAGGTCCAGAACGAGTACACAGAGGACGTGTGGTGCAAACGAGGATATCGTCTCTGTCCAAAGAAGAACGTGTCTCCATTTTTTTGGTCAACTTTTAGGTTTAGGCATCACTTGATCTCAACAGCTGTTGTTTACAGTCTGTGAAGGTTTCACGATGAATGGACTAATAGAAATGCTCCAAAATCACTTGGAAATAATTCTGGTTCCATTGACTTACATTGAAAGTGAAGCAAGTTTTTGGCCTCTTCTGTAAAGTCACCAATTTGGAGATACTGTTGTATCTTTGGACAGCGATGCTATACAAAGGATACCAGACGCACAATATCAAACCATCATTTGTATCAATATATATTTTCTGTAAAACTGAATAAAGATATTATTTCCATATAATAAACATCAGACCGGTTTATAGACTTAACTGTTATTTCAAAGTAATATTTGACGAAGCATTTATTTCATCCTGGAAGATCACAGCTTTTAGGTGGTTTGTTGTGTAGTACATGATTAATATTATCTGGGATTATTACTATGGGATTAGTATAATCTGGGTTACCACTGATTGGTTTGTTGAATACGCATAATTAATATTATCTGGGATTATTACTATGGGATTAGTATAATCTGGGTTACCACTGATTGGTTTGTTGTGTAGTACTTGATTAATATTATCTGGGATTATTACTATGGGATTAGTATAATCTGGGTTACCACTGATTGGTTTGTTGTGTAGTACTTGATTAATATTATCTGGGATTATTACTATGGGATTAGTATAATCTGGGTTTCTACTGATTGGTTTGTTGTGTAGTACATGATTAATATTCTCTGTGATTATTACTATGGGATTAGTATAATCTGGGTTACCACTGATTGGTTTGTTGTGTAGTACATGATTAATATTATCTGGGATTATTACTATGGAATTAGTATAATCTGGGTTCCTACTTATTGGTTTGTTATGTAGTACATGATTAATATTATCTGGGATTATTACTATGGGATTAGTATAATCTGGGTTTCTACTAATTGGTTTGTTGAATACAGATGATTAATATTATCTGGGATTATTACTATGGGATTAGTATAATCTGGGTTTCTACTAATTGGTTTGTTGAATACAGATGATTAATATTATCTGTGATTATTACTATGGGATTAGTATAATCTGGGTTTCTACTAATTGGTTTGTTGTGTAGTACATGATTAATATTATCTGTGATTATTACTATAGGATTAGTATAATCTGGGTTACCACTGATTGGTTTGTTGTGTAGTACATGATTTATATAACCTTATATATATATAAAACAGTGAGTAACTGTGAGTAGATGTAGTCGGGGGACCCCTGGAGGATTGGGAGTGGGTGGGGAGTGGGTGGGGAGTGGGTGGGGAGTGGGTGGGTACCTTTGCCTCTGGATGGGGACGAAGGGGAGGAGCGTATGGCGGGTTTCTTCAGAGTGCTGGACCTGGAGGAGTCGAGCGGGCGCGGCGGGACCTGACCGGCATTCTGCTCGTTGGCCACGCCGGACGGCTCCGACTTTCGCCTCTTCCTGTAGTCACCGGCGGCACTGCAAATCCCACAATGCATCACAGAATGAGGAAACAGCTTCACGTTACATTTAATACCAACTTAATTACCAACTACTGACCATAGAGGCGCTACACTTACAGACTGTAGTTCATCTGATTCTCTGTATACTTTATTACTCTGTTCTTCAATGATCAGGACAAAGTAGGCATTATCTGCCGATCTCAGCACTGCAGTGACACAGACCTGGTGTGTGTGTTGTGCTGATGCGAGTGGATCAGACTAGTCCACTCTATTAGACACTCCTACTACTTGCTGGTCCACCTTGTAGATGGAAAGTCAGAGACAGTAGCTCATCTGCTGCTGCACAGTTTGTGTTCTCTAGTTCTTCATCAGTGGACACAGGACGCCGCCCACAGGACACTGCTGTCTGGATAGTTTTGGTTGGTGGACGATTCTCAGTCCAGCAGTGACACTGAGGCTCTGCTGAGTCTGATGCACTCACACCAGCACAACACATACTAATACACCAGTGCAGTGCTAAAAATGAATCACCATCCATAGTATACCTGCTCTGTGGTGGTCCTGTGGGGGTCCTGATCATTGAAGAACAGAGTAATAAAGTATACAGAGAATCAGATGAACTCCAGTCTGTAAGTGGAGCTCCTGTATGGTCAGTGGAGCTGATACAGTGGACAGTGAGTGTAGATACAAGCAGGTGGTTTTAATGTGATGTTATATGTTAATGAGCTCCGTTCTGATTGGCTGCTCTGTATGGACTCTGTATGGACTGAAACACTCCTTATAACTTCAGTGTGAGTGGGAGGGGCTAAACTGCTATGGGTCGGCCAGTGAATTCATAACAGAGGCTTTAAGATCTGCTTCTTAACCACTTATTAACTATTAATAAGTAATTAATGATGTCATAATAAACAGAAACTTCACATTTTTAAGTATGTGTACATATAAATTTAACATAAAATACATATGTCATTATTATTACTATATACGTACATATATAATAGGTAAGGAACATATTAGCTTTAATGGTAGTCCTGGTATATAATACATACACAGGACATTTATGATGATGTTATTACTTCAGATGCATTATTATTATTATTGTTATTATTATTATTATTATTATTATTATTATTATTATTATTATTATTATTATTATTATTATCATTATTATTATTATTATTATTATTATTATTATTATTATTACTTTTATACACATGTTAGACATGGGTTCCTGTACACAATTGGCAAAAATTGAATATACAAGATTTTGACCTATATATATATATATATATATATATATATATATATATATATATATATATATATACAATTTTTTAAATGGATTTTCATTTCTGTGTATGGTTGGAATGGCGACATTGTTGTTTACAATCTCTAATAATTTCAAGATGACTGGACCCATAGAAAGGCTCCAAAATAACCTGGAGAGAATTCTGGTTCCATTAACTTACATTGAAAGTAAAGACAGTTTTCGGCCTCTCCTGTAAAGTTGCTATTTTGCAGATACATCTTTTACATTCTTTAGACAGCGACGATACTTAGATGGTGAGTATTTTCTAAACCCAGTCCTAAACCGGACCCCAGTTTTACTGCAGTCGGGACATTTGTGTGGTGGAAGTTTACAAAAACATGCACAGCCAAACAACAACAACAACAACAACAACAACAAACCAACAGCAGCCTTGTGTTGGCCTGTGGCTCTGAATGAAGTGATGGACTATAACACACTGAACCCTAATGTGTTTATCATTTCCATAACAACAACACAGACTCTCCTTCTACACAACTCTGTGTGTCTGAGTTGGACCTGAATCGGGAATCGTTGTGAGATGATGTTGTAATAACGAAGTGTTAACGAAGCGCACACCAGGACGGAGCCCGTTCACCGCGTCTCCGAGCGGCTCGGGAGTTTAGAGGACGTCCGGGTTTTGTCCTCCGCCGGACGAGAGAGTAAAGAGTGAGTCGAAGGAGTGAAGTGAGGAGGTGCAAGTGTAGAAAAGGACTCACCTCGGGGGCCCCTCGGGCCTTTCTGAGGGCGGGAGATGGAGGGACGTCTGAAAGAGAGCACACAATAGAGGAGAGGGGTGAGAATCTGCCGGAACAAAGAAGCCGCGTCGCGGTCTAAACCCCCCGCCCCCTCCCCTCCTCCCTCCTCTCTCCTCTCTCTCTCTCTCTCTCTCTCTCTCAGACCACCTCCACCGGCGTGATGATGAACTCCGACCTGCTTTTGGGGAGAGAAATAGTCCTCAGGTAACCACGGTAACCGGAGAGGACCGTGGATGCTGAGCGTGCCGCCGTGGCCGAGCGTGTGTGTTCAGGCTCCACGTGGCACCCCGGACTGTTACGTCCCTCACCATACATCACTCCTTCATCTTCACCAGCCAGCACTGATCCGCCCACCCTCAGGATGATCCCCGCCTGTCCCTCCGGACTCGGCCGGTCGATCCGCAGTGCGTTCAGATCAGTGCCGGCGGGGAGGGACCGCAGACCCTCACAACAACAGCAGCAGCAGCCGGTCGATACGACCGCAATGCTGATCATAAACGGGGGTTAATTACTGACCGTCTATTCACACCATCACACCATCACTCAGCCTGGAACAGCCCTGCTCCCACTTCACCCACCATCCCAACCAGCACCCGCACACGAGGGAACAGAAACACATGGAGGTCAATAGAAAGATGTTTCTAGCTGAACTCATCTGGAAAAGTATCTCAGGTGGCTTTTGGAGAATGGGAACTACTAGAAGGTTTGTTTCTTCCTCATACGTTTCTATAATAGAGCAATAAAACACTTATTGTCAAGGATATATATATAAATATATATATAGATTTTATATAGATTTATAGATTTTAGTACTTTTTTTGATCTGTTTTACAGACAAGCACTTCATTATGTTTACCTGCTCTGGAACTAAGAGTGGAAATAATTATATTAATCCTGTCCTATACAACAAACTGATCAATATAATCAGATTATACTAATCCCATAGTAATAATCACATATAGTAATAATCCTGTCCTATACAACAAACTGATCAATATAATCAGATTATAATAATCCCATAGTAATAATCACATATAATAATAATCCTGTCCTATACAACAAACTGATCAATATAATCAGATTATACTAATCCCATAGTAATAATCACATATAATATTAATCCTGTCCTATACAACAAACTGATCAATATAATCAGATTATACTAATCCCATAGTAATAATCACATATAATACTAATCCTGGGCTATAAAACAAACTGATCAATATAATCAGATTATACTAATCCTATAGTAATAATCACATATAATATTAATTCTGTCCTATACAACAAACTGATCAACATAATCTGATTATACTAATCCCATAGTAATAATCACATATAATAATAATCCTGGGCTATACAACAAACTGATCAACATAATCTGATTATACTAATTCCAAAGTAATAATCACATATAATATTAATCCTGGGCTATAAAACAAACTGATCAACAAACCAATTATACACCAATATAATCTGAATCTAATCCCATAGTAAAGATCCCTGGTTTTATTAATCAGTAATAACCCAGATATTACTATATATATATATATATATATATATATATATATATAGTAATATCTGGGTTATTGCTGCTGAACGGGTGATATATATATATATATATATATATATATATATATATATATATATATATATATATATATATATATATATATATATATATATATATCACCCGTTCAGCAGCTCTCTACTGCCCACACTGGGGCTGAATCTCAAACACCTCCCTGCTCCCTACATAGTGCGCTACTTAAGAATTTAAATACGGACTCCTGCAGCCCAGCAGCACATAGTATAGCTAAGACAGACATTTGGTATTGAGACACATCCGTACTTCACTAATAAAGCAGAGTTTTAAACCCTACCCAGCGCCCTATGTAGGGTATACAGAGGTGTTTGAGACTCAGCCCGGGTTAGATGCTGCAGTCATATCCTCAGTACTTTAAATCAAGCCTGTGATATTAATGATGGAGGTGTTTACACTGTTTGGCTATGCTGACCAGACGAGTTCTAGATAAGCCTGTCGGTTTAAACAGAACCAGGTTCTTGATTCATCAATAAACTCAGTATTAGTCAGTAATACAGAGTTCCTAGGAGTTCCTTAAATGCAGCTCAGCCAATCAGATTCTAGGAGCAGAGCTATCTAGTTTATATGGGTTCTATTTTACTGCAACACACACAAACATACACAAATACTGGACCAGCATCTACAGCGAAGGACAAGGAGACAAGAAGGAGACATTTCTGCAACCGCAGCAAACTCTGAGGCAGAGACTGGACATCTGGGGGACTGACCGTGAAGGACAGAACAAATAAAATCAGAATCAGCTCAGTTTACACTGAGATTAACCACGCTGACCATGGAACTCAGTAACTAAGGCCTTAGTACTGGTGGGTTGGGATTAGTTATTATGGGATTATTACTGCTGTTACTCTGTGATTTTAGTGCTTTTCTTTGACCTTTTTCACAGACAAGCACTCCTTTACGTTTACCTGCTACGAAACTAACAGTGGAAATAATCCCAGTTTATATAACCCTGTGCTATACAACAAACCGATCAATATAATCTGATTATACTAATCCCATAGTAATAATCACATATAATATTAATCCTGTGTATTCAATAAACCAATCAGTATAATCTGATTTTACTAATCACATAGTAATAATCACATTTAATATTAATCCTGTGTATTCAATAAACCAATCAGTATAATCTGATTATACTAATCCCATAGTCACAATCCCTGGTTATATTAATCATGTGCTATAGAATAAACCAATCAGTAGTAGCCCAGATATTACTAATATATAATTACTTTAGGTAATATTAATCCTGTGTATTTAATAAACCGATCAGTAGAAATCAGTAGAAATATATACAATAGCTCAGGTTATACCAATCCTGTGCTATAAAGCAAACCAATCAGTAGAAACCCAGATTATACTAATCCCATAGTAAAAGTCCCAGGTAGTATTAATCTTTGGAGCTTTCGCATTCAATAGACGAATGCTACTCTCGTATCGTACATAATCCTTAGACTCTATTATTCACAAGACACATACTTCACACACACACCCGACACACACACACACCAAACACATACACACACACACACACACACACACACTACACATCCACACACACAGACACAAGACACACACACACACACACACACACACATAACACACACACATACATACACAACACATACATACACACACACACAACATAACACACACCCATAACACACACACACACCACCCACACACACACAAACACTCAACATACATACACACACACACACATAACATACACGACACTACACACACACATACACACACTCACACACACAGACACACACACATGCATACACATACATATCAATACACACCCACACACACACACACACATATCATACACACACACATATACAACATACACACACACACATAACACATCTCACACAACACACACACACACACCACACCACACAACATCATTCACAACGACATACATACATACAACACATAACACACTAACACTCACACACACACATACAACACAACACACACACGCACACACCCCACACACACACACACACACACCACCCACAAAACACACACATACACACAAACACACACATACACATACACACACAAACACACACACATACACACACACACACACAAACACACACTAACACACACACACACACAAACACACACACAGACAAACACACACACAAATACACACACTCACACACATACCCACACATTTCACACACACCACATACATAACACACATACACACTAACCACACACACACACACATACACACACACACAATCACAACACACACATACACAAAACACAAAGCACACACACACTCATATCACACACAACACACACACACATACATACACACATACACCTAAACACACACACACACACACATACACAATCACACACACACACATACACACACAATCACACAGACACACAATCACATACACATACACACAAACACACACACATACACACACACAATCACACACACACAAACACACACTAACACAAACACACACACACTAACACACACACATACACACACAAACACACACACAAACACACACACACATACACACTCACAAACACCCACACACTCACACATACACACTCACAAACACACACACTCAGACACACACACAAACACTCAGACACACACACATACACACTCACAAACACACACTCAGACACACACACACACTCAGACACACACACATACACACTCACAAACACACAAACACACACAGCAGTGTAGGTCACTCAGGTGTCCAGTTGTGCGGTTACATGCCTCATAACTGTGAAGTTAGATGTATGTATTTGTGTACGTCTGAGGACCCGACCCACACAGCGAGGACTGCTAGAGGACAAAGGTAATATAAACTAGTACTGAATTACTGTTCAGCATCAACTTTACTTTTAAATACAGCACAGGCTTGACTTCGCAACAGTGGCAGAACCATGGTGCTAAATAGAACCACTGAAGAACTTATGGTTTTTATGTGGATGGACGCATATGGAGAACATTTTCCCTACACTCCAAAACAATTTCAAACTATGCAAAGAAACCCACATTTTGGACTTTAGGACTTAGCCTTTATAAGCAAGTACATTTCAGCATTCGAATTCTAGATATTAGAATATATAATTTCAAGAATTGTACATGTAAAATTTTAGATTTTTGAATAAAAAACCCACATAATTCAGAATGTTGAATTTTGAAAATTAGAAATTTAGCATGTAAAATTTTGAATTAAAAAATTTGGAATTTTGGTTTTCAGAATTTAAAATTTAGAATTTTGATTTTTTTTAATTTGGAGCTTTAGAATTTAAACATTTAGAATTTAAGGAATTGTAGACATTTAAGAAGATAAACCTATTGACTTTTTGGGAACATTAGAATTTTAATTTTTGCAAATTTTACTTGTACAACAAAGAAAATTCAAGCAATTCCACTTAACTTTTAGATAAACCAGAATGTATACTAATGACTGTTAGTCGTCCAACCGTGTGCTACTGATGATACTGTAAGGGAGGTGCTGCTACGGTGGGTCTCAGACGTGCGCTCGTGTTTATGTTCACACCACGCATACAAGCCGGCTCTGAAACCAGCGCTGCTTGTTACAGCCACTTTACACAGACTTTCGCTTGTATCCTCGATTCATCCTCAAACATGTAACCACAAGTACCGGTGAGAAGCAGACAACACACGCCACACCCGATCCGCCCGGTGTGACCTGGGACGAAGCTGGAGGCGCCGCGCTCACTCACATCTGACGTCTTCTCAGGAACAGGGCGTGGTTCTTTAGTACGCAGCTCCTGCAGTTCATGGTGAGAAGCTTTCACGGTAAACACTGCCAGAAGCTTGAGGTTCACTGTTCTGCCTAGTCATGAGAGTTGCTGTGCTGAGGTTTCAGTGGTGACGGGAGCTTTCAGACGTTAAACACTGCCAGAAGGTCTGAGGTTTCACTGTTCTGCTAAATCGGAGGTGTTTTGTTCTGGAGCTTCAGTGGTGAAGAAGCTATAACAGTAGTAAACACTGCCAGAAGTCTGAGGTTCCACTGTTTGCTAATCTGAGGTTTAGTTTTGGTCTGGAGCTTCAGTGGTGAGAAGCTTTAACAGGTACACACTGCCAGAAGTCTGAGGTTCACTGTTCTGCTAAATCTGAGGTTTCGTTTTGTTTCTGGAGCTTCAGTGGTGAAGAAGCTTTAACCAGGGTAACCCTGCCAGAAGCTCTGAGGTTCCACTGTTCTGCTAAATCTGAGGGTTTAGTTTTGTTTGGGCTTCAGTGGTGAAGAAGCTTTAACAGGGTACACACTGCCCGAAGCTCTGAAGGTTCATGTTTGCTGCAAATCTGAGTGTTTTAGTTTTGTTCTGGAGCTTCAGTGGTGGAAGAAGCTTTAACAGGTACACTGCCAGAAGCTCTGAGGTTCCACTGGTTCTGCTACATTTGAGGTTTAGTTTTGTTCTGGCGCTTCAGCTGGATGAAGAAGCTTTCAACCGGTAACACTGCCAGAAGCTCTGAGGGTTCCCACTGTTTGCTGCTACATCTGAGGTTTAGTTTTGTTCTGGAGCTTCAGTGGTGACGGAGTCTTTAACAGGTAAACACTGCTCAGTACGCTTCTGATGGTTCACTGGTTCTGCTTACATCTAAGCTGTTTCTGTTTTGGTTCTGGAATCGTCGTGGTGCAGACGTCTTTTCACAGGTACACACTGCCAGAAGCTCTGAGGTTCCACTGTTCTGCTACACTCTGAGGTTTGTTTTTGTTCTGGAGCTTCAGTGGTGACAGATAGCTTTAACAGGTAAAACACTGCAGAAGCTCTGAGGTTCACTGTTCTGCTACTAATCTGAGGTTTAGTTTTGTTCTGGAGCTTTCCAGTGGTGAAGACGCTTTAACAGGTACACACTGCCAGAAGCTGCTGAGGTTCACTGTTCTGCTACATCTGAGGTTTCGTTTTGTTCTGGAGCTTTCGCGTGGTGAAGCAGCTTTACACAGGGTAAACACCCTGCCGGAAGCTCTGAGGTTCCAATGTTCTGCTAAATCTGAGGTTTAGTTTTGTTCTGGAGCTTCAGTGGTGACAGACAGCTTTAACAGGTAACACTGCCCAGAAGCTCTGAGGTTCATGTTTGCTAAATCTGAGGTATCGTTTTGTTCTGGAGCTTTCAGTGGTGGAAGAAGCTTTAACATGGTAAACCCTGCAGAAGCTCTGAGAGTTCCCTGTTCTGTACATCTGAGGTTTAGTTTTGTTCTGGGTGCTTCAGTGGTGAAGAAGCTTTAACAGGGTAAAAACACTGCCAGAGCGTCTGAGGTTCACTGTTTGCTACATCTGAGGTTTAGTTTTGTTCTGGAGCTTCAGTGGTGAAGAAGCTTTAACAGGTAAACACACTGCCAGACGCTCTGAGGTTCACTGTTCTGCTACATCTGAGGTTTCGTTTGTGTCTGGAGCTTCAGTGGTGAAGACAGCCTTTAACAGGTAACACTGCCAGACAGCTGCTGAGGTTCCACTGTTCTGCTAAATCTGAGGTTTAGTATTTGTTCTGGAGCTCTCAGTGGTGACGAAGCTTTAAAGTGGTAAACATGCCAGAAGCTCTGAGGGTTTCATGTTCTGCTACATACTGCGGTTTAGTTTTTGGTCTGGATCTTCAGTGGTGAAGAAGCTTTAACAGGTAAAAACCACTGCCAGAAGCTCTGAGGTTCCACTGTTCTGCTACATTGCGGGTTTGTTTTTGTTTCTGGAGCTTCAGTGGGTGCAGAAGCTTTAACCTGGTAAACACACTGCCAGACGCTCTGAGGTTCACTGTTCTGCTACATCTGAGGTTTAGTATTTGTTCTGGGAGCTTCATGTGGTGAAGACAGCTTTAACAGGTACATGCACTGCCCGAGCTCTGAGGTTCACTGTTTCTGCTAAACTCTGAGGTTTAGTTTGTTTCTGGAGCTTCAGTGGTGAAGAAGCTTTAAACAGGTAAACACTGCCCAGAGTCTGGAGGGTTTCACTGTTCTGCTAAATCTTGAGGTTTTAGTTTTCGTTTCTGGAGCTTCGTGGGTGAAGAAGCTTAACAGGTAAACCCACGCAGACAGCTCTGAGGTTCCATGTTCTGCTAACATTGAGGTTTCGTTTTGTTTCTGGAGCTTTCCAGTGGTGACGAAGCTTTAACAGTGGTAAACATGCAGAGCTCTGAGAGTTCCCGTTCTGTAAATGGGTTTAGTTTTGTTTTGGGAGCTTCGTGGAGAAGCAGCGTTTAACAGGTCAAAACTCCACTGCAGACGTTGAGGTACTGTTTGTAATTGCGGGTTTAGTTTGTTTTGGAGCTTCAGTGGTGAAGAAGCGCTGTAAACACAGGTAGCCGCTCTGGGATCCCCTGTTCTGCTAGCTCTGAGTTTTAGTTTGAGCATCGCGCTTCGAGGGTGAAGAAGCTATAAAGGTCCATGCAGCCGCTAGGGTTCATGTTCTGTAAACTTGAGGTTTAGTTTGTTCTGGAGCTTCAGTGGTGAAGAAGCTTTAACAGGTATAAACACTGCCAGAAGCTCTGAGGTTCACTGTTTCTGCTAAAATCTGAGGTTTAGTTTTGTTCTGGCGCTTTCCAGTGGTGAAGACGCTTTAACAGGTAAACCCTGCTCAGCCGTTGAGGTTCCACTGTTCTGCTAAATCTGAGGTTTCAGTTTTGTTTCTGGAGTCTTCCAGTGGTGAGAAGCTTTAACCAGGGTACACACCTGCCAGAAGCTCTGAGGTTCACTGTTCTGCCTAAACTTGCGGTTTAGTTTTGTTCTGGGGGCTTCAGTGGTGAAGAAGCTTTAACAGGTCACAAACACTGCAGCAGCTCTGAGGTTCACTGTTTCTGCTCAAATCTGAGGTTTTAGTTTTGTTTTGGAGCTTCAGTGGTGAAGAAGCTTTAACCAGGTACACCACCTGCCCAGAAGCTCTGCAGTTCACTGTTCTGCTAACATCTTGAGGTTTAGTTTTGTTTGGCGCTTCAGTGGTGAAGAAGCTTTACAGGTCACACACTGCCAGACGCATCTGAGGTTCATGTTCTGTAACTCTGAGGTTTAGTTTTGTTCTGGAGCTTCAGTGGTGAAGAAGCTTTAACAGGTAAACACTGCCAGAAGCTCTGAGGTTCACTGTTCTGCTAAATCTGAGGTTTAGTTTTGTTTCTGGCGCTTCCGTGGTGCACGATAGCGCTTTTAACCCAGGTAACCACTGCCAGACCCAGCTGAGTGTTCACTGTTCTGCTATAATCTCGAGGTTTAGTTTTGTTCTGGATCTTCCAGTGGTGACGAATGCTTTCACAGGTAACCACTGCTCAGAAGCTCTGAAGTTCACTGTTATGCTAACATCTGCGGTTTCAGTTATGTTCTGGCGCTTCCAGTGGTGCGAGACAGCTTTTCACAGGTAAACACTGCTCAGCAAGCTCTGAGGTTCACTGTTCTGCTAAATTGAGGTTTAGTTTTGTTCTGGAGCTTCAGTGGTGAGAAGCTTTTAAACAGGTAAACACTGCCAGAAGCTCTGAGGTTTCACTGTTCTGCTAAATCTGAGGTTTAGTTTTGTTCTGGAGCTTCAGTGGTGAAGACGCTTTAACAGGTAAACACTGCCAGAAGCTCTGAGGTTCACTGTTCTGCTAAATCTGAGGTTTAGTTTTGTTCCTGGAGCTTCAGTGGTGAAGAAGCTTTAACCAGGTACACCACTGCCCAGAAGCTCTGCAGTTCACTGTTCTGCTAAAATCTGAGGTTTAGTTTTGTTCTGGAGCTTCAGTGGTGAAGAAGCTTTAACAGGTAAACACTGCCAGAAGCTCTGAGGTTCACTGTTCTGCTAAATCTGAGGTTTAGTTTTGTTCTGGAGCTTCAGTGGTGAAGAAGCTTTAACAGGTAAACACTGCCAGAAGCTCTGAAGTTCACTGTTCTGCTAAATCTGAGGTTTAGTTTTGTTCTGGAGCTTCAGTGGTGGAAGAAGCTTTAACAGGGTAAAACACTGCCAGACGCTCTGAGGTTCACTGTTCTGCTAAAATCTGAGGTTTAGTTTTTGTTCTGGAGCTTCAGTGGTGAAGAAGCTTTCACAGGTAAACACACTGCCAGACAGCTCTGAGGTTCACTGTTCTGCTAAATCTGAGGTTTAGTTTTGTTCTGGAGCTTCAGTGGTGAAGAAGCTTTAACAGGTAAACACTGCCAGAAGCTCTGAAGTTCACTGTTCTGCTAAATCTGAGGTTTAGTTTTGTTCTGGAGCTTCAGTGGTGAAGAAGCTTTAACAGGTAAACACTGCCAGAAGTCTGAGGTTCCACTGTTCTGCTAAATCTGAGGTTTAGTTTTGTTCTGGAGCTTCAGTGGTGAAGAAGCTTTAACAGGTAAACACTGCCAGAAGCTCTGAGGTTCACTGTTCTGCTAAATCTGAGGTTTAGTTTTGTTCTGGAGCTTCAGTGGTGAAGAAGCTTTAACAGGTAAACACTGCCAGAAGCTCTGAGGTTCACTGTTCTGCTAAATCTGAGGTTTAGTTTTGTTCTGGAGCTTCAGTGGTGAAGAAGCTTTAACAGGTAAACACTGCCAGAAGCTCTGAGGTTCACTGTTTCTGCTAAATCTGAGGTTTAGTTTTGTTCTGGAGCTTCAGTGGTGAAGAAGCTTTAACAGGTAAACACTGCCAGAAGCTCTGAGGTTCACTGTTCTGCTAAATCTGAGGTTTAGTTTTGTTCTGGAGCTTCAGTGGTGAAGAAGCTTTAACAGGTCAAACCACTGCCAGAAGCTCTGAGGTTCACTGTTCTGCTAAATCTGAGGTTTAGTTTTGTTCTGGGAGCTTCAGTGGTGAAGAAGCTTTTAACCAGGGTAAACACTGCCAGAAGCTCTGAGGTTCACTGTTCTGCTATAATCTGAGGTTTAGTTTGTTACTGGAGCTTCAGTGGGTGACAGAAGCTTTAACAGGTACCTGCAGCCGCTTCTGAGGTTCCATGTTCTGCTACATCTGAGGTTTAGTATGTTCTGGAGCTTCCGTGGTGCAGAAGCTTTAACAGGTACACACTGCCAGAAGCTCTGAAGGTTCACTGTTCTGCTAAATCTGAGGTTTCGTTTTTGTTCTGGAGCTTACAGTGGTGAAGAAGCTTTAACAGGTAAAAACACTGCCCAGAAGCTCTGAGGTTCACTGTTTCTGCTAAATTGAGGTTTAGTTTTGTTCTGGAGCTTCAGTGGTGAAGAAGCTTTAACAGGTAAACTGCCAGAAGCTCTGAGGTTCACTGTTCTGCTAAATCTGAGGTTTAGTTTTGTTCTGGAGCTTCAGTGGTGAAGAAGCTTTAACAGGTAAACACTGCCCAGAAGCTCTGAAGTTCACTGTTCTGCTAAATCTGCGGTTTAGTATTTGTTCTGGAGCTTCTGTGGTGAAGAACGCTTTAACAGGTACAACCACTGCAGAAGCTCTGAGGTTCACTGTTCTGCTAAATCTGAGGTTTAGTTTTGTTCTGGAGCTTCAGTGGTGAAGAAGCTTTACCAGGTAAACACTGCCAGAAGCTCTGAGGTTCACTGTTCTGCTAAATCTGAGGTTTAGTTTTGTTCTGGAGCTTCAGTGGTGAAGAAGCTTTAACAGGTAAACACTGCCAGAAGCTCTGAGGTACACTGTTCTGCTAAATCTGAGGTTTAGTTTTCGTTCTGGAGCTTCCGTGGGTGCAGGAAGCTTTAACAGGGTAAACACTGCCATGAAGCTCTGAGGTTCACTGTTCTGCTAAATTGCGGTTTAGTTTTGTTCTGGAGCTTCCAGTGGTGAAGAAGCTTTAACAGGTAAAGAAACCACTGCTCAGCAGCTCTGAGGTTCACTGTTTCTGCTAACATTGCGGTTTAGTTTATGTTCTGGCGCTTCAGTGGTTGAAGAAGCTTTACACAGGTACACACTGCCCAGAAGCTCTGAGGTTCACTGTTCTGCTAAATCTGAGGTTTAGTTTTGTTTCTGGAGCTTCAGTGGTGAAGAACGCTTTTAAACAGGTAAACACTGCCAGAAGCTCTGAAGTTCACTGTTCTGCTAAATCTGAGGTTTAGTTTTGTTCTGGAGCTTCAGTGGTGAAGAAGCTTTAACAGGTAAACACTGCCAGAAGCTCTGAGGTTCACTGTTCTGCTAAATCTGAGGTTTAGTTTTGTTTTGGGGCTTCCGAGTGTGAAGAAGCTTTACAGGTTAAACACTGCAGAAGCTCTGAGGTTCACTGTTCTGCATAATCTGAGGTTTAGTTTGTTTCTGGGCGTTCAGTGGTGAGATAGCTTTACACAGGTAAACACTGCCCAGGCACGCCTTGAGCGTTCCATGTTTCTGCTAAACATCTGAGGTTTAGTTTTGTTCTGGAGCTTCCGTGAGTGAGAGAAGCTTTAACAGCGTAACACACCCATCCCGACGCTTGAGTTCACTGTTATGCTAAGATTTGCGGTTTTCGTTTTGTTCTGGAGCTTCAGTGGTGAAGACAGCTTTAACGAGGTAACCACTGCTCAGACGCTCTGAAGTTCACTGTTTCTGCTAAATTGGGGTTTACAGTTTTGTTTCTGGAGCTTTCAGTGGTGTAAGAAGCTTTTCAAACAGGTGTAACACTGCAGAAGCTCTGAGGTTCACTGTTCTGCTCAATCTGCGGTTTAGTTTTGTTCTGGAGCTTCAGTGGTGAGAAGCTTTTCTCACAGGTAAAACACTGCCAGACGCTCTGCAGTTCCATGTTCTGCTAAAATCTGAGGTTTAGTTATTTGTTCTGGAGCTTCAGTGGTGAAGAAGCTTTAACAGGTACACACACTGCCCAGAAGCTCTGAAGTTCACTGTTCTGCTATCTCTGAGGTTTAGTTTTGTTTCTGGGCTTCAGTGGTGCAGAAGCCTTTACAGGTCAAACACTGCCAGAAGCTCTGAAGTTCACTGTTCTGCTAAATCTGAGGTTTAGTTTTGTTCTGGAGCTTCAGTGGTGAGATACGCTTTAACAGGGTAAACACTGCCAGAAGCTCTGACGTTCCACTGTTTGCTAAAATCTGAGGTTTAGTTTTGTTCTGGCGCTTCAGTGGTTGCAAAGAAGGCTTTAACAGCGTAAACACTCCCAGACAGCTTGAGGTTCACTGTTTGCTGCTAAATCTGCGGTTTTAGTTTTGTTCTGGAGCTTTCAGTGGTGAAGATAGCTTTAACAGGTAACCATGCCAGACAGCTCTGAAGTTCACTGTTACTGTCTAAATCTGAGGGTTTAGTTTTATGTTCTGGGAGCTTTCCCAGTGGTGTACAGGACGCTTTCACCAGGGTAAACACTGCCAGAAGCTCTGAGGTTCACTGTTCTGCTAGTCTGAGTATAGTTTTGTTCTGGCGCTTCGAGTAGGTGAAGAACGCTTTTTCAGGGTACGAACCTCCAGCCAGGACGCTCTGACGTACCATGTTTCTGCGACCAGCATCTGAGGTTTAGTTATGTTCTGGAGCTTCAGTGGTGAAGAAGCTTTAACAGGGTACAAACACTGCCAGAAGCTCTGAGGTTCACTGTTCTGCTAAATCTGAGGTTTTAGTTTTGTTTCTGGAGCTATCAGTGGTGAAGAAGCTTTCACCGCGTTAAACACTGCCAGAAGCTCCTGCAGTTCACTGTATCTGCTAAATCTGAGCGGATAGCTGTTCTGGATGTTCAGTGGTGGATACGCCTTTAACAGTGTTAAACACTGCCCAGGCACGCCTTGACGTTCCACGGTTTATGCTAACGAGGTTTAGTTTTTGCTCTGGAGCCTAAGCGAGTGAAAGAAGCTCTTTAAAGCGTAAACGCATCCCGACGCTCTAAGTACAGCGTGTTACATGCTAAGATCTGCGGTTTATGTTTTGTTTGGCGCTTCAGTGGGGAAGATAGCTTTACCTGAGGTTAAACCCCTGCCAGACAGCTCTGAAGTTCATGTTCTGCTAAATCGTTATAGTTTTGGTTCCTGGAGCTTTCAGTGGTGACAGAGACAGTCCTGATCACATGGTCCACCACTGCCAGGCTAGCTAGAGGTTACATGTTTCTGCTAAATCTGCGGGTTTAGTATTTGTTCTGGTGCTTCAGTGGTGGAAGCCGCTGTTTACACCTGTAAACACTGCCTGCAGCTCTAGAACTGACTGAGTCTGAGGGTCACTGATCTGCTTAAACTTCTAGTGGGTTCGCTGTGAGGCTAAATGAAGCTAAGTCGGGTATCTGCAACTCCTGTTACCTCAGGGTAGCAATCCCGCTAACTGGCCCTAAATTACCCAACATTTTCACTCCAGACATGTGAGCCACCGTAACCACTGCTGTGAGTTTCTTTGCCCGTACAGACTGAAGACGAGCGTTCAGACACGATTCAGACTTCAGGACGGCTTTATGAGATTTCTGGACTAAAGTAGCGCAGTTAGCGTGATGCTAACTCTTGGCTGTAATGGTGGGTCTGACAGAAGATTGTCTCACCAAAATTCACACCTAAAGATTTCTTTCAAAGATCATAACTCTTTTTTCTTGAGATCTTATGATAAGTAGAGCTGTTTTTTTGAGATCATGTTTTCTCCGGTGTGTAGTTTTCTCACTAGTGAACTGCAGGGGTGTTCAGCTCCGGCTCTCAGAGCTGTTAGAAGACTTTGATCTGTTTGTGTTCAGTATGACTGAAAAGCTTCTCACAGTGTTTAAGTGTCTTTCATAACCAAACCACTCTCACTCCACAGCACCACAGCATGCTCCTCACTCTCTCTCACTCTTCTAGATCTACTCCACAGCACCCAAGCAATGCTCCGCACTCTCTCGCCCTTTCTAGTTTACTCCACCAGCCACAACCATGCTCCCTCCACCTCTCACCACTCTCTACTTCTTCATCCACGCCAACCAGAAGTTTTCCTCACTCTCTTCATTTCTCTCTTCCACTCACTAGATCTACACACCGCCAAAACAGCATGCACTCAACTCTCACTCACTCTTCAAGACTCGTACTCTCTCTCATCCACAGCACAACAGCATGTTTCTCACTCTCTCTCATTCTCTCTCTCACTCCCCTAGATCTACACCACAGCACAACAGCATGCTCCTCACTCTCTCTCACTCTTCTAGATCTACTCCACAGCACAACACCATGCTCCTCCCCCTCTCACTCTCTCTTACTCTCTCTCATCCACAGCACAACAGCATGTTTCTCACTCTCTCTCATTCTCTCTCTCACTCCTCTAGATCTACACCACAGCACAAAAGTATGCTCCTCACTCTCTCTCTCACTCTCACTCCTCTAGATCTACACCACAACACAACAGCATGAATCTCCTTCTCTCTCACTCTTCTCTTCTCACTATCTCATCCACTTTATATATACTTTTTTTTTTCTCTTTCTTTCTCCTCATCTCACACCACTTTTTCACTCACACTCCTCTAGATCCACAACCACAGCAGCACAACAGTCAAGCTACTACACCCTCTCTTCATCTCCTCACAACAGAGACTTCACACTCTTTACAACTCAACTTTCTCACACTTTTTCACTCTCACTCCTCTAGATCTACACCACAGCACAACAGCAAGCTACTCCCTCTCTCTCTCTCACACACTCTTTACTCAATCTTTCTCACACTTTCTCATTCTCACTCCTCTAGATCTACACCACAGCACAACAGCATGCTCAACCTAGAGCTCCTCCCTCTCTCTCTCACTCTCTCTCCGTCGCACTCCCCTCTCTCCCTCCACAGTCTCCCCACTCATCACATCACATCACTCTCCTCTAACTCACTCTCCCTCTCTCTCCAGTCTATCCATCGTCTCTTATCGCTCTTTCTCTATGGCTCCTCCTCTTCTTTCTTGCTCTCTCTCCGACATCCTCTCACATACACTTGTGCTCTCTCTTCCTCTCTTATGCACTCACAACTCTCCTCTCTCATCCCCTGTCCAACTTACCGGCCGCCCAAACTCCAGCTCTGAAAAGAACTTAAACCAAGGCTCGTTCTCTAAATCTATCTCATCTGCTGAAAACAACCCTCAAAGCTCTGGAGCACAGAGTGAAAGAAAGAGAGAGAGAGAGACAGAGAGAGAGAGATAAAGAGAGAGAGAGAGAGAGGAGGATGAAGGGATTGTGAGGACTGAATGGAAAAGAATAACAGATCAGACAGAGCGAACATTAACACTGTACTTCTACCTTTTCACCAAAAGAGGGCAGCAGAGTTCCTGAGTTCATTTACTCCCCTTACTCTACTCTCTCCCTCCATCTCTCTCTCCATCCCCTCTCAACCGCCTCTTCTCCCTCCTCTCCCTCTCTCTCTCTCTCTCTTTCACAAGCACCCTCTCTTTCTTTTTACTCTCCCTCATTTCCTGTCACTCTCTCTCTCTCTCCTTCTGTTTCTCTCTCATTATCACTCTGTCACCCTCTCACTGTCTCCCACTCTGTCATTCTTTCTTCCTCTAATTTACTCTCTCTTCCTCTCTGTCAGCCTTCCTCTCGTCTCTGTGCTCTCTAATCTTCTCTTTCACTCCTTCTTTACTCTCTATCATTCTCTCTTCACTCTCTCTTTCCACTCTCCCTCTTTAGTCTATGTACTTTCTCTTTTTTCTTTCTTTCTGTCTCCTTTAGTCTCTCTACTCTTTCTGTCTTTTTACTATTTCTCTCTCTTTACTGTCTTTCTTCCCCTCACCTGTCTCTTTATTTCTCTTTACTATCTCCCCCTCTCACTCTGCCTTTCTTCCTCTCTTTGCCTCTCTCTCTCTCTCTCTCTCTCTCTCTCTGTCTCTGGCAGTCTATGTCTATTAGTCTGTATCTCTCTCTTTCTCTTTGTGTACTCTCTTAGCATCTCTCTTTTTGTTTGAGTATCTCAACAGAATCTCTCTCTCCCCTTCCACTCTCTCTTATACTCACATCCTCGCTATCAACGTCCCACCTCCTAATCATCTCTCTCCCATCCCGAGCACTCCCTCTCTCCCTCCCTCACCCACTCCGGTCTCCTCTCATCCATCATCCCTCTCTCTCTCTTCGAGCTCTGAACTTCCATCTCTCTCAGGCCCTCAATCTCTCACCTCTCTCTCTCTCTCCCCTTTCTGACTCTCTCTCACCTGATCTTTCACATTTCTTTTTTGTTCTCTTCTTTACCCTGTCTCTCCTCACCCTCCCTCCTCATCTCTCCTCCGCATCCTTTCTTCTTCTCATCTCTTCTGCATTTACTCTCTCTCTCCTTTCTCTCTGTATCTCTCTCTTTCCCTCTCTGTAATCTTTCTCACTTCCTCTCTTTTCTGTATGCTCCTCTCACTCCTACCCTCTCAATTTTCTTTCTCTCCTCTCTTTTTCCCTCTCTGGTCTCCCTCCCGCTCCCACATCTATGTCCCTTCCTCTCTCTGCAATCTGTCTCTCATCTCTCTTTCTGTCTCTCTCTCTCTCTTTCTCTCTCTCTTCCTCTCTCCCTCTTCCCCCTCTCTCTCTCTCTTCTCTCTCTCTTCCTCGCCTCTCTCTCTCACTCCCTCTCTTCTCTCTTACTTTCTCTCTCTCCCTCCTCTCTCTCGCTGTCTTTCTCTCTCCTCTCCCTCTCTCTCTCTCTCTCTCTCTCTTCTCTACTCTCCGTCTTCTCATCTCTCTCTCTCCATCTCCCTCTCTCTCTCCCTCTCTCTCTTCTCCTCTCTCTTTCCTCCTCTCTCTCCTCGTACTCCTCTCTCACTACTCCATCTCTCTCGTCATGCACTCTCTCTCTCCCCTTCTCTCTTCTGCCTCTTCTCCCTCTCTCAAACTCTCTCTCTCTCTCCCTCTCTCTCTCCTTCTCTCATATCTCGTCCTCCTCTCCTCTCTTCCTCTTCTCTGTCTCTCTGTCTCTCTCTCTCCGCCTCTCCTCTTCTCTCCTCCTCTATGTCTCATGTCTCATCTCTCTCCTCTCTCTCTGTCTCTTCTCTTTCTCATCTGTCTCTCTCTTTCTCTCTCTCTCGCCAACTCTCTCCTCTTCCCCTCCATCAACTCAAATCCCTCTCTCTATCTCTCTCACCTCCCCCCCTCCCCCAATAACCTGTCTCTCTCTCTCTCCTCCTCCTCCTCCTCTCATCTCTCCTCCTCCTCTCACCACCATCTCCTCTCCTCATCACTCTGTCTCTCTCCTCTCTCACTCTCTCTCTCTCTCTTCTGTCTCTCTCTTTCTCTCTGTCTCTCTCTCTCTCTTCTGTCTCTTGTTCTCTCTCTCTTTCTCTCTTGTCTCTCTGTCTCTCTCTCTTCTATGTCTCTCTCTCTTCTCTCGTGTCTCTCTCTTTCTCTCTCTCTCTCTCTCTCTCTCTCTCTCTCTCTTCTCTCTGTCGCTTCTCTCTCTCTCTCTCTCTCACTCTCTCTCTGTCTTCTCTCTTCTCTCTCTCTCTCTCTGTCTCTCTCTCTCTCTCACTTCTTCTCTCTCTTGTCTCATCTCTCTCTCCTATTCTCTCTCCTCCCTCCCTCCTCCTCTCTCTCTCTCCTCCTCTCCTCTCTCTCTCTGTCTCCTCTCCTCCTCTCTCATCCCCTCTCTCTCCTCCCTCCTCCTCCTCCCTCCTCTCTCCTCTCTCTCTCGTCTCTCACTCTCTCCTCCCTTCTCACTCTCCTCTCTCTCAGTCCTCACTCCTCCCCATCTATCTCTCCTCACTTCGATCTCGTCTCATCTTCCTCCCTCCTCTCTCTCTCTCTCTCCTCTCTCTTCTCTAGGGTGATAATCCCTCTTACTCTCATCCTGCTGTGTATTTTATTTATTTTATTCTGCTGCTACGTTTTTGGTTGTATTGCTCGGAGCTGGGCTGTGATTTAGGCCTGTGACATTTCAGGCCCAGTGCCTCATGGGAAATGTAGTCTTTAGCAGCTCCTGACTAAGCCTTCAGCACTCGAAGCCTTCTTCATCTGAATTGCTAAACTGCAGAGAAAGTTCAGTGATGGCTCTCGGGGGGCTGCTGAGCGGCTGAGGGGGAGAAAATCTGCAGTTGTTACTTCCTGAACAAACACACACACATGCACACACACACACACACACACAATCACACACACTCTGACCTCATGATTCGATTCCGCTGTGACTCCTTAGAAAAGGATTCAGTGTGTGTTTCACAACAGCTTAGTTCAGAACTGCAACAGTGATTCACACTGACTGATTCATTTACGATGAATGAACTAAATGAATCAGTGCACAACTTCTGATTCATTCAGAAAACTTCAGTACATTACAGACTACTGGTTATAACTAAATCACAGTGATTGAGAAATGATTGAGATATGATTGAGAAATGATTCAGAAAATGATTCAGAAAATGATTCTCAATGATTCAGAAAATGATTCACAATTATTCAGATAATGATTCACAATGATTCAGAAAATGATTCAGAACGGATTCAGAACTGATTCAGAAATGATTCAGAACTGATTCAGAACTGATTCAGAAATGATTCAGAAATGATCCAGAAATGATTTAGAACTGATTCAGAAATGATTCAGAAATGATTCAGAACTGATTCAGAAATGATTCAGAACTGATTCAGAAATGATTCAGAACTGATTCAGAACTGATTCAGAAATGATTCAGAAATGATTCAGAACTGATTCAGAAATGATTCAGAACTGATTCAGAAATTATTCACAATGATTCAGAAATTATTCAGTGCGTCATGAAATCTCACATTTTGAATTTTGATTCAAAATGAAAACATTTATTATGATTCTTTAATGAACGATTCACTGCATCGTGAAACCCCAAATGCCACTACCATTCGATTCAGTTCGATTCTTCTGTGAATGATTTGAACCAATTATGGCTGGTTAAGAAACGATTCAGTGCATTACGATTCAGAGCAGTGAATGATTCACTAACACGTGACTCCAGCAGGACTCGATTCAAAAAAACGATTCACAGCATAATGACATCATATATTTTGAAATTTGGAAAATAGCGTTAACTGCTACGTCTGTATAATAAACAGATGCCTGCATTGGCTAGCTGAGTGGTTTGGGGGCGATTGGGGGTGACAGACCATCCTACCCCACCCGGAGAGAGTGACACCTGTTATGCTATCTTTGAACTCTTGTTTACGGATGGCTGTGGCAGCACTACACAGGACCTCCACATCTCTAACACCCTGCTACACACTTCCACAGCATCAGAGCTCTCAGAGAGACCCTTTAACACTGAGCCGTCAGACCGTCAGAACATCTGAGCAGAGAGGAGAAGAATACAGCATCAGAGAAGGAGTAGAAAAGGAGGACATGGCAACTCAACCCTAATAACCCATTAGTTAGTCTAGAGTTCTCACGGAGGCTCTGCTTCACCTGTTCATTCAAATATCAAGGTCCCGTTATTGGGGTTGCTCAGACTCACGGACCCACTCACCGGCCTCTCCTGCTCTAGAATGGAGGACTTTCCAGGCTCGTACTCGAAGATGCTCCGCGGCTCCGCCCGGTATTTGCGTGTGTCCACTTTGCGGTCAGGAGGACTCCACTCATTCCTACAGGAGACCACAGAAACAGAGAGAGAGAGAGAAAGAGAGAGAAAGAGAGTAAGAGAGAGCAATTTATTCATTATCAGTTCATCATGTAGACTTTACAGCCATTAGACGTCTGGTTCCATTCACCACCACTGTAAAAAAAAAAAAAAAAAAAAAAAAAAAAAAAAAAAAAAATATATATATATATATATATATATATATATATATATATATATATATATATATATATATATATATATATATATATATATATATATATTATCCAGAGATATCAAAAATATAAATAAATATAATTAATGTATATAATTAATGTATATAATTAATTCAATTATTAATAATCTGATCATAACTGTTTTTGGCTGGTGGGGTTTAGAATGTGGTTCGGTTTTAAACTCTCTGCTCTAAGGAAGCCAGAATTGTCCACAGTGGTGGTGTTAGGATCCAGACGTCCACCGCTAAAAGGTTTACACACACTATATGGCCGAAAGTATGTGGACACTATTATTAATTGAGTTCAGGTGTTGCATTTACAACCAATACTAACAGGTACATAAAAGCAAGCAGGCAGTCATGCAGTCTCCATAGTTAGTCATAGGACGCCACCTTTGTCACAAGAAATAGAAATTTAGAATACAGAAATTTCTATCCCGCTAGAGCTGCCCTGGACAACTGTAAGCACTAACACTGTGACTAGATGCAAGCCTAAGATCGCTATGTGCAATGCCAAGTGTCTACTGGAGCGGTGTACATCGCTGCTACTGGGCTCTAACTGATCTTAATAAATCTCAGAGACTGCGTTAGGCAGAAATTTTGAAATATTGGTGGAATGCCCCTTTAATATCAAGCAGTATTCTCTGTGATTGTATCTGGTGAGTCATCCCTGTGTGCAGGCTGAGGCTGAGCAGACAGTCAGGTCTTACGGGTCGTGCGGCTGCTCCTTCTCGCGGTCCAGGTCTCGGGAGCGGAGCTGCAGCAGGGAGGGCATGGGCGGAGGAGGAGGCGGGATGGGAGCGGGGCTCGGCTCACGCTGGGGCGGGTCGACCGCGTTCCGGGACAGCGGCCTGTAGGTGTGTGTTCGTGGTGGAGGATGAGCGTGCACGGGGTCGTAGTTCTCTGAGGGGCAAAAATCAAAGATACTAGAATAGACTTACTGTAAACACCCACCTTGTACTTTCTTTATCTGGCCACTTTATTAGAAACACACATCTTGTATTTCCACTAACTGTCCACTTTATTAGAAACACACACCTTGTACTTTCTTTATCTGGCCACTTTATTAGAAACACACACCTTGTACTTTCTTTATCTGGCCACTTTATTAGAAACACCCACCTTGTACTTCCACTAACTGTCCACTTTATTAGAAACACACACCTTGTACTTCCACTAACTGTCCACTTTATTAGAAACGTCCACCTTGTACTTCCACTAACTGTCCACTTTATTAGAAACACACACCTTGTACTTCCACTCAATGGCCACTTTATTAGAAACACTCACTTTGTACCTCCACTAACAGGCCGCTTTATTAGAAACACCCACCTTGTACTTTCTTTATCTGGCCACTTTATTAGAAACACCCACCTTGTACTTCCACTAACTGTCCACTTTATTAGAAACACACACCTTGTACTTCCACTCAATGGCCACTTTATTAGAAACACTCACTTTGTACCTCCACTAACAGGCCGCTTTATTAGAAACACCCACCTTGTACTTTCTTTATCTGGCCACTTTATTAGAAACACCCACCTTGTACTTCCACTAACTGTCCACTTTATTAGAAACACACACCTTGTACTTCCACTCAATGGCCACTTTATTAGAAACACTCACTTTGTACCTCCACTAACAGGCCGCTTTATTAGAAACACCCACCTTGTACATCCACAAACTGGCCACTTTATTAGAAACACCCACCTTGTAGTTCCACTAACTGGCCACTTTATAAGAAACACCCACATTGTACTTCCACTAGCTGGCCACTTTATTAGAAACACTAACCTTATACTTTCACTAACTGGCCATTTTATTAGAAACACCCACCTTGTACATCCACAAACTGGCCACTTTATTAGAAACACTCACCGTGTACTTCCACTAACGGACCACTTTATTAGAAACACCCACTGAGCATCCACAGATGATCTACAGTCTCTACAGTGAGGTGGAGGTGTATCTAGTAAAGCCTGTATAGCTGCTGGACGTACCGTTGTTGATGACAGCGTAGGTGGCGTTGTATGTGTCTGCATAGTCATCATCTGCGGAGAGCATCACATACAAGATGAATTCAGAAGAACACACTCCAAGCTACAGAGCAGTTAATGAATACGATGTGTATGAGTCACTTTATAGACACCAGATCTCTGCAGGGTGTCCGTGTTCCTCCACACTGCTGAGTTCATCAGAAATTCACCCAGAGTGAAGTTTATTTTCTATGTTTCAGGAAGTGTTTATGAATGTGTGGAGAGAAGAAGAAACCCACCAGCTTTGTGCACCATATGGATCTGCTTGAACATGGTCTTGTACCAGTCCTTGGGTCTGTCTACAGTCTGTGGAGAAACACAAACACATAGTTTCACCTCATTTACCTTAAAATCACAGCTTCAAAATCACTTTAATAACAGGGAACACAGTGACTCTGTCATTCCAACTCCAGACCTGCAACTCCAACAACCACCCCAACACTTTACAGCACCACGTCACACACCAGCAACTAGGAGTCCTTAGCTAGATAGAAGAAGAAGCTCTCTTGCTATTCCTAGCATGGACATCACGGTAAAAGGCTGTGAAAGACAGAAGAAGACTTTGTTGGAAGAAGAAAGGAAAAGGAAAAGAGAGAGTGTCTGAGAAAGAGACGGGACAAGAATAACTCTTGCAGTAGTATCCCAAGTGGGTAGACTGTTGTGAAGCAGTTGCAGTGATATCCCAGGAAGTTGCGAGAGTGTTGATAACTAGCTGCAATAGTAGGCCAGGTGATCACTTTGGGTGGTTGTTAGACTGTTGTGAGGTAGTGGCAGCAGTATCCCAGGTAGTTGCGAGAGTGTTGCTAACTAGTTGCAATAGTAGGCCAGGTGATAGCTTGGGGTGGCAGCAGTATCCCTGGTTGTTGCGAGTGTGCTGCTAACTAGTTGCAATAGTAGGCCAGGTGATCACTTGGGTTGGAATATTTGACTTTTGTGTGGTAGTGGCCGCAGTATCCCAGGTAGTTGCGAGAGTGTTGCTAACTAGTTGCAATAGTAGGCCAGGTGATTGCTTGGGTTGGTTGTTAGACTGTTGTCAGGTAGTGGCAGCAGTATCCCAGGTAGTTGCAAGAGTGCTACTAACTGGTTGCGACAGTAGGCCAGGTGATCGCTTGGGTTGGTTGTTGGACTGTTGAGAGGTAGTGGCAGCAGTATACTTGGTTGTTGCGAGAGTGCTGCTAACTAGTTGCAATAGTAGGCCAGGTGATCGCTTGGGTTGGTTGTTGGACTGTTGAGAGGTAGTGGCAGCAGTAACCCAGGTTGTTGCGAGAGTGCTGCTAACTAGTTGCAATAGTAGGCCAGGTGATCGCTTGGGTTGGATATTAGACTTTTGTGTGGTAGTGGCAGCAGTATCCCAGGTAGTTGCGAGAGTGTTGCTAACTAGTTGCAATAGTAGGCCAGGTGATAGCTTGGGGTGGCAGCAGTATCCCTGGTTGTTGCGAGAGTGCTGCTAACTAGTTGCAATAGTAGGCCAGGTGATCACTTGGGTTGGAATATTAGACTTTTTGTGTGGTAGTGGCCACAGTATCCCAGGTAGTTGCGAGAGTGTTGCTAACTAGTTGCAATAGTAGGCCAGGTGATCGCTTGGGTTGGTTGTTAAACTGTTGTGTGGTAGTGGCAGCAGTAACCCAGGTTGTTGCGAGAGTGTTGCTAACTAGTTCCAATAGTAGGTCAGGTGACTGCTTATAGTGGGTGTTAGAGTATTGTGAGGTAGGGGCAGTGATATCCCAGGTAGTTGCGAGAGTGCTACTAACTGGTTGGGACAGTCAGCAAGGTGACTGCTTGCGGTGGGTCTTAAGAGGGTTGTGAGGTAGTGGCAGTGATATCCCAGATCCCAGGTTGTTGCGAGAGTGTTGCTAACTAGTTCCAATAGTAGGTCAGGTGACTGCTTATGGTGGGTGTTAGAGTGGTGTGAGGTAGTGGCAGTGATATCCCAGATCCCAGGTTGTTGCGAGAGTGTTGCTCATTAGTTGCAATAGTAGGCAAGGTTACTGCTTAAGAGTGTAGTGAGGTGGCAGGCAGTGATATCTTGGATACTTGCTAGGGTGTTGCTAACTGGTTGCAATCGTATTTCAGTTGGTCGCATGGAGGGTAGCAATCGTATCAGTGTTGCTGTTTTTGGGTTGCTGTGTGACTGAAATTGTGGCTGTTAGGGCATTGCTAGATCAATGCTCTCCAGTTCTAGTTCTAGAGAACTACTAACATGCAGAGTTTAGTTCCAACCTGTATCCAATACGCTGCCACGCCATTACTTACTTAACACATCCAATCCAGCCAATCAGGGTCTTGAAAAAGGTTAATTAGCTATGAGCATGAGTGATAAATTGTGGTTGGAACCAGACTTTACAGCAAGGTTGCTCTCTTTTGGGGTGGGGAAGGATGGGGGCAGGCTTTAACTCTGCCAGCCTATTGCTATGTTTTTCCAGGTGGTTGCTAGGGGGTTTGCTACAGTATTCCATGTGGTTAATGGGGTGTTGCTGCTAGTGTAGTGTCATAATGGTGTACACACTTGCGAAAATGGTTTGTTAAAAAAAGTGTATATGAACAAAACTCAAGTTATATGGTGACTTTTACACAATAATGAATGAAAATGAGCTAAATATATTGTATTAGCATTTTAGCCGTTTAGCTTCATTCGCCCTTTCAATAAGGACTCAGTTTGGTGGGCCTGGGTCCTTATTTTAGTGTAATGGGAGGTGTAGTAGTGGTCAGACACCCCATGAACTGGCTGTGGTAGCATAAGGACAGCAGCTTAGCGGCAGTAAACAAAAACATGTGAATTTAGCTTCTGGCTATGATGATGTAAGCAAGTCAATATGGTACTCTCAAGCCCAGATTGTACACACACACACACACACACACACACACACACACACACATACACACACACACACACACACACACACAACCCTAGATAGCCCTACATTAGTAAGTAGCTCCACAAAATACGCTAGCATGTCTAACATGACTGGAAGCTAATATCACTTTTGAATAATACTAAACTACATTACAGCTATTTGGCTCAAGCTAATATGCTAACATGACTGGAATCTAATAACCAGCAAACAGGCCCAGCATCTGTGCTAGAAAACACATAGCAATGCCAGCGTATGTTGTGTTTTGATGATGCCATGCTGGACAACCAGCACAATCATATCTGGGGTGACCAGCTAAACCATAAACCAGTATAGACCAGCTTAGCATGAGATGCATGCTGATCTGTGCTGCTGTTTCCAACAGGGATGATTTCATTAGTGTAACGCTGACCAGTAGCTATTCACTGTTAGCGACGTTAGCGTTCCTGAACTGTTCTTCCTTTAACCGGCGCTCTCATGGTAACCGAGCAGAGAGAGAGAGAAAATGAGTTCAGCCGCACGCACACTGTCTGAACTGCTGACAGCTCAAAAGCATTCCACTCCAGTGAAAGGATCAAATGTCACAACAACAGCGGCGCAAATCAAGAGGAAACTCAGAGAGAGCATCTAAAAAACGCAGCAAACAGCACCTTCACCCTGACCAGCTTCAACGCTTCTGCTTCTCCTTAACAGGCTCGGCCAGCCGGGTTCCTAACAACGCTCCACAATCACAGGACTCAGCCAGCATAGTCCAGCATATAATCTCTGGGTCAGCGACAGTAACATGATGGAAGTAATAGGTTCGTATCCAGATCCTTTTGTGTTACTGAGCAGGTTACGCTGGTATGTCCATCCATACAATTAAAAATACTACATCATACTACTTCAAGATTTTTTCTTACTGAGTCCCTGGGTGACATGGTGTGACCAAAAATGAATATTTTGAGGCCACAACTTGCTTGTATTTGCTATCTTCCTGGTATCAGTGTTGTAAACTGTTGGCTTAATATAGTAATTTGTGATCTTAAAATTAATAATCTGTGGTCCCAGTCTATTCACTCAATATAGTGATTTATAATACCATATAATACCACATGGCCTCAAAATATTACACTGTTTTCTCCAAATATTCAATTGTGGCATAAATATAGCAATTTGTGGCCTCAATTTGGTGACTTGCGCCCAAGTTTTAGTAACTTGTGCCTCAAAATACTAAACTGTTGCCTTAATAGACTAAATTTTCTATCTTGTGACCTTAAAATACTTCAATATACTAGATTGTGGCCTCAATATTCTAAATTGGGGCCTTAATATACTAAATTAAGGCCTTGATATAATACACCATGGCCTCAAAATATTACACTGCTTTCTCAAAATAGTAACTTGTGGCCTAAAAATAGTAAATTGTTGCCTTAATAAACTAAATTGTCTCACATGTGGCCTTAAAATACTTTTTGCTTTAGATTGTGGCCTCAATATTCTAAATTAATATAATATCACATGGCCTCAAAATATTACACTGCTTTCTAAAAATAGCCAATTGTAGCCTTAATAGACTAAATTGTTTTACTTGTGGCCTTAACATACTTAAATACTTTAATATACTAAATCAAGGCCTTAATATACCACATGGCCTCAAAATATTACATTGCTTTTTCAGTACAGCAAATTGTGGCCTCAATCTGGTGACTTTTGCCCACGTTATAGTAACTTGTGGTCTCTAATTAATAACTTGTTTCCTCTAATTATTAACTTATTGCTTCAAAATAGTAAATTGTTGCCTCAAAATAGTAACTTGTGGCCACATAATAGTAAATTGTTGCCTTTATAGACTAAATTGTCTAACTTTTGGCCTTAAAATACTTCATTTTTGCTTTAATATACCAGACAGAGGCCTTAATATAATACTGTATGGCCTCAAAATATTACACTGCTTTCTGAAAACAGTCAATTGTGACATCATTACAGCAAATTGTGGCCTAAATCTGGTGATTTGCACCCACATTTTAGTAACTTGTGGCCTCAAAATAGCAACTTATTGCTTAAAAATAGTAAATTGTGGCCTCAATTTAGCAATTTGTGATTATTTGTGAATTCTCTTTATAGTAACTGGTGGCCTCAAAATAGTCAATTGTTGCCTCTACTTAGTAAATAGTTGTCTCAAAATAGTAACTTATGACCTCAAAATAGTAAATTGTTGCCTCTACTTAGTAAATTGTTGTCTCAAAATAGTAAATTGTTGCCTCTACTTAGTAACTGGTTGTCTCAAAATAGTACGTTGTTGCCTCAAAATAGTAACTTATGACCTCAAAATAGTAAATTGTTGCCTCTACTTAGTAACTGGTTGTCTCAAAATAGTAAATTGTTGCCTCTACTTAGTAAATTGTTGTCTCAAAATAGTAAATTGTTGCCTCTACTTAGTAAATTGTTGTCTCAAAATAGTAAATTGTTGCCTCTACTTAGTAACTGGTTGTCTCAAAATAGTACGTTGTTGCCTCAAAATAGTAACTTATGACCTCAAAATAGTAAATTGTTGCCTTTATAGACTAAATTGTCTAACTTGTGGCCTTAAAATACTTATTTTTTGCTTGAATATACTAAACTGAGGCCTCAATATAATACCACATGGCCTCAAAATATTACATTGCTTTCTCAAAACAGTAAATTGTGGCCTTAATATAGCAATTTGTGATTATTTTTACATTTTCATTATAGTAGCTGATACTAAAATAGTAAATTGTTGCCTCTACTTAGTATCTTGTTGCCTCATAATAGTAACTTCTTGCCTCAAAATAGTAAATTGTTTCCTTAATATACTAAACTGTGGCCTTAATATACTACACTGGGGTCATGTCTTATTAAAAAAAATGATCAGCATGTCACATTAGGGTCTCCTTTTCTCGATAAACAATATTCATCAAAGAATTTGGAACAGACAAATAATGTTTACATTTAAAATCCATATCCAAAACAATAACTACAATGAATTTTCTACATTGACTATATGGATAACTATGGACTTGTAATGAAACAGGCAGTTGGTTAGTGTTCTGTAGATACAAAGAATATCTACAACATACTCAGAGCAGCTTATTGTCGCATAATGTGATGTAATTTATCACAACCATGATATATACCATCACATCACCCAGCCCTGCCAAGGTACCTGAGCATGATCCTGCCGGCGCCTGGCTTTAACGTGATTGATGCCCAATTTTTAGGGGGTGCCACTCACCGTGCGGATGGCGATGGGGATGCCCGACTCGTCCACGGGACCGATGCCCTCGTAGTGCGGAGCTTTGATGACGGAAACTTTCTTCTCCTCTTCAGAGAAACGGGCGATCGGAGTGGTGCTGCTGACCACCGTCTGACCGGCCACTACAGACTCTCTCTGCACCGTCTCTGAGCCCTCTGAGGGAGAGATGAACAGAATACAGGACAATCGAAAAGGGGAGCGTAAGGGGAGGATAAGAGAAAAGAGGGAGGGGGAGAGGGGTGATGGGGGCTGGAGAAGTGAAAACTGAGGACTGGGTGACAGCTGATCTCGAAAGTGACGTCTGTTACAGATGAACTTAATCCGAATTAGCAGAAAGTCTGATCAAGCAAAATGACTCAACTGCGACTCAGCATATTGTCCTGCATGACACAGCATAAACAAACCAGCTAATACAGGCTGTTAGCGTCTCTGTTAGCCTCTCTTCTGTCTCTGAAAGAAGTTTGGTTACGTCTGGGTTGGCGGAAACAATACTGATTTCAAAATATTCACTAGCATCTGAGAATTAGCACAACAAGCTACTGATACGGCATAAACAAGCCAGATAATGTGATTAGCTAGCATCTCTGCATCTCTAACAGTCATAGATTTGTTGATATCTGAAGCAGAATTAGCATCCAGATAAATGGCTGAAGCAGTACTGGATTAAACTATCCATTAGCATCTGTGACTTAACATGTTTTGCTGTCTGACACATTATAAACAGTGTAAACAGTATAGAAGACTGTTAGCATCTGCTAAAAACAGTTGTACTTGTATTTCTGAGGTAATATTTATATCTATGTAAGCAGTATTGTATTAAAATACTCATCTTAGCATCATTTAGCACGTTTAGCATAATATGCCAACCAGAAAATACAGTCTGGTTTGGTAAAGTTGCCAACAGATAGTAAAAATACTGTATAACAATGTTATTTAGTTGTGACAATGTTGTGACAATATTGTTCAGACAAAGAAACCAGCACCACCTTTTGACAATGTTGTAGCAACTTTGTGTTTTTGATGGGTGTTAGCATAACTGCTGAAAACAATGTTGATATCTCAGAGGTACTTTCATTCATGGACCAGTAACAAAATATCCGCTAGGATCTGCGACTTAGCCCTTTGTGTTGCCCCGCACAGCATAAACAAACCAGGGAACGCAATGAGTTAGCATCCCTCCTAAAAACAGCTGTAGCTGATTCCTGAGGTAAAATTTATATCCAGGTAAACAAAATTGTACTAAATATTCACTAGCATCTTAGCATAATTTTGCTGTTTGACACAAAACAAAGCATTCAAGAAACACAGTCTGTTAGCATAACTGCTGAAAACAATGTTGATATCTCAGAGGTACATTCACCCTTGGAGCAGTATCAAAATATCTGCTAGTGTTTGTGACCTGAGTACATTTTATATATAACACAGCATAAGCAAACCAGGCAATGCAGAGAGTTAGCATCTTTTCTAAAAATGGATGTCCAGTAACTGAATGAAGCAGTATTAGATTAAGGCATTCACTAGCATCTATCTGCCTGTGAGCCACCACACTACCATCTCAATTCTGCTTCTCCAAGCAAATCTTTCCCCGAGCAGTGGTTCAGCGACCTGCCTCTGTCCATCTCCATTGTGCTCCCGTATCGATTGCTACAGTCTGGCTTAATGGGTGCAAATGCATCCAATCCCGAGGTCTGGACAGGACAGCGCCGCTAGCTGCCAATAGCACTGTCGCTAACAAGACATGTGCATTACACAGCCATTATCACCAGGACTGGAAGAGCGGGACCAGATCAATGAGAACATCTACGCTGAATGGACTTGAATGGTAGTTGCCATCATAAACCATTGCAATAGCAGCTACATAAGAAATCACAGCTAACCATGTGCACTGGGCGTATGGATGGTGAAGCCATAAACAAGACACCATCTTGGATCACTTGGGACAGCAAAGAAAACAAAAGTATACTTGAACAAATCCAACCTCAGCTGGAGCTCTGATTTTGGACATACTCTTAGAGGAACCAATTTAGTACAAATGACTATTAAGAGCTGAAGGTAAAAGAAGAAGTGTAACTAGTTCTCCCTCTAGTACAGAAGGTCCACAGGTCAAACTGATCACTCACCTGAGTGCCTACTCTGCTGGATCTGCATTAGTCCTGGACTAAGGATCGGTGGAGGAGGTGGGTATGCTGGAGGGGAGAAGGGTCTCTGGGAATGGGTGCTTCCATTCACTGCCATCTGGCCCTGTGGACAGCATAAAGAACCCTTACATGTAAGAGACGTAGTTGTGGGTTTTGTAATGCAGTGAATGGTGTTTAAACAGAGTAGGTAAAACTGTGGGACTCCAGGGTTAGTGAAGTAGGAAGAGACAAGAGACTTTGAACCCACAATCAGAAGACAAATATAAGCTGAATGAAAGAACAAGAATTCACAAGCAACACAAGGGAATGAAACATGACACGCACTGTTAGCATTTTGACTCAGTTTACACCAGAGATGTTCACAAGTTGCTTCAGGTGAGTTTGAGTCGAGTGTTGAGTCTCTGAGGTGAGAGTTTGAGTTGAGTCTCGAGTCTCTGAGGTGAGAGTTTGAGTTGAGTCTCGAGTCTCTGAGGTGAGAGTTTGAGTTGACTCTTGAGTCTCTGAGATGAGAGTTTGAGTTGAGTCTCGAGTCTCTGAGGTGAGAGTTTGAGTCTCGAGTCTCTGAGGTGAGAGTTTGAGTTGAGTCTCGAGTCTCTGAGATGAGAGTTTGAGTTGAGTCTCGAGTCTCTGAGGTGAGAGTTTGAGTCTCGAGTCTCTGAGGTGAGAGTTTGAGTTGAGTTTGAGTCTCTGTGGTGAGAGTTTGAGATTAGTCTCGACTCTCTAAGGTGAGAGTTTAAGTTGAGCTTCAAGTCTCTAAGGTGAGAGTTTGAGTTGAGTCTCGAGTCTCTGAGGTGAGAGTTTGAGTTGAGTCTCGAGTCTCTGAGGTGAGAGTTTGAGTTGACTCTTGAGTCTCTGAGATGAGAGTTTGAGTTGAGTCTCGAGTCTCTGAGGTGAGAGTTTGAGTCTCGAGTCTCTGAGGTGAGAGTTTGAGTTGAGTCTCGAGTCTCTGAGATGAGAGTTTGAGTTGAGTCTCGAGTCTCTGAGGTGAGAGTTTGAGTCTCGAGTCTCTGAGGTGAGAGTTTGAGTTGAGTTTGAGTCTCTGTGGTGAGAGTTTGAGATTAGTCTCGACTCTCTAAGGTGAGAGTTTAAGTTGAGCTTCAAGTCTCTAAGGTGAGAGTTTGAGTTGAGTCTTGAGTCTCTGAAGTGAGAGTTTGAGGTGAGGCTTGAGTCTCTGAGGTGAGAGTTTGAGTTGAGTCTCAAGTCTCTGAGGTGAGAGTTTGAGTTGAGTCTCGAGTCTCTGAGGTGAGAGTTTGAGTTGAGTCTGGAGTCTCTAAGGTGAGAGTTTGAGTTGAGCCTCAAGTCTCTGAGGTGAGAGTTTGAGTTGAGTCTCAAGTCTCTGAGGTGAGAGTTTGAGTTGAGTCTTGAGTCTCTGAGGTGAGAGTTTGAGTTGAGTCTCAAGTCTCTGAGGTGAGAGTTTGAGTTGAGTCTTGAGTCTCTGAGGTGAGAGTTTGAGTTGAGTCTTGAGTCTCTGAGGTGAGAGTTTGAGGTGAGGCTTGACAGTGGGAGTCATGCTTTGAGTCTTTTAACAGACAGTAAAAGTCTCTGGAGTGACAGAATCTCTAAAGTAAGTCTGTAGTCTGGTGTGTGAGTCAGAGTTTTGATGTTTACACCTTACAATTGCTGTTGAGTATTGCATATGTGGACTGACAGTCAGAGTCAAGTCTCTGTAAAGAGACAGAGTTTCTGAAATGATAGTCGAACTCTCTGAAGTTAGTCCAGTTTGTAGTCTGGAGTGAGAGTAGGGGTCAAGTTTCTGAAATAAGAGTAAGACTTGAGTCTCAGGGGTGCAAGTTGAAGTCGAGTCGGAAGTCTTTGAGGTGCGAGCCAGAGTCTTAAATCTCTGGAGTTAAGCCACTGAAGTTAGAGTCAGAATTGCATCTCTGGAATGCAAGTTCCAGTCAGTTTCTGTAATGTACAAGTCAAGTAACAAGTCTTTGAAGGTGCGAGTCTTAGTCGTCAGCTTAGAGAGCGAAAGTCCATATCGAGTCGAGTCTGTGGAGTCTCTAATTTCTGTAGAGACAGTCAGAATCAATGTTGCCAATGTCTCTGGAATCTAAGTTAAGGTCAGGTATCCAGAATTTGGAGTGTGAGTCAAAGTCAGAAACAGACAGACAAAACTGAGTATATGTATAAATATATATTCATGAAAATATGATAATTTCAAATATGGGTTGACTGCAATGGAAGTATGTGAGGAGGGAGGACCCACAACTCTCAGATTTTGAGTCGAGTCAGTTAAGGGTGAGTCAGCATTGAACTGTGTGCCAGTCAAGGTGCAACTTGAGTCCCCACCTCTGTTTTACACAAAATTCACTGTTGACAACATGACTGGTCTGGATACTCAGACACATGAAGCAGACAAGGAAACCGTTCCATCGTTTTCTGAAGCGCAACAATAAGACAAACCCAACTAGAAAAGAAAGAGTGACAAGGCCTTTAGTAAACAAGCAGTTGAGAAAGGTTTGTGAGTAAGTGGGTTATTTTCGTCAAAACACCGAATTCAGGTAAGTTCAAATATCCAAGCTAGAACACGGACCATTTCAGACAAACAAACAAGCAAATAAACAGACAATGTAAACAGATTTTATCAAAGCACATAAGCACAAGGCAACAATAAACAACCCAGAACAGAGAGAGGACGCGAGCTGGACGCACAGACCAACAGATTTAGCAACTGAAGGTGTAGAAACATTGAGCAAACATGTTCACAGGCTAGTAGAAGCCAACAGGTTAGACGAATGCAACAAGTTGAGCAAAGGGTGGTGGGGGGGAGGTATCGCGTGATAGTTACGTTAGCGCCTGCAGCCTTTGCTGGGGTAGGAAGGGCGGGGCCATCATCAAGGGCGACAGAGGTGTGGCTGAGTGTTGGGGAAGGGGTAGGCGTAGCCATGGGCGAGTCCAGGCCACAGATCTGCAGCTCCTCCAGGACGGCGGTCGACGAGGAATAGTGACTTAGTGCCGAGACGGTTAGGGGCGACGCCACGGGAGACGGCACCATCCCAGAGCGATCCGGGGAAGCATAGGGCATCGGGGACAGGGCCTTGGGCAGGAGCCCGGACAGGAAGTCAGGCGAGTCCTGGCTGGCACGGCTGTAGGGTGACCGGCGGGCCGACGGGTCAGGTGACGGAGGACCGGAAACTGGGGCAGCACCTCTTGTTGACGGGGAGGTGTCAAGCTGACAAAGGGGCATTGGAAGGAGGGATGAAGGGAGGGGAAAGAAGAGATTAGAGCAAACACACGGCCAAGCTAGCGAGCAGGACGTGAAATACCGTGTTTCTTGTGGCAGAGGTGGGCTGCACCATGCTAGGAATGTGCAAACGGAGCTGTGGGAGAAGAAAGGACGTTAACCTTGCTTGACCTGAGGTGTCAAGACAAACTACACACAAGCACAACAGATACAGATCTCTGTGTGTACTCAGTGTTGCTGTTAGGTGCTCCTGGACAGATCATGCAACGACGACAGCGGCTGGGAAACAGGCTCGGTAAAGCTAAACAACTGTAGTACCAGGACATCAGCCGGCGGTCTTGGAGGCACTACAGGGCTGGACCCTTGGTCTTCAGGTCTGGGTCCAGATGGGGCTGCGGATCCTGCCTTTGGTTCTGAGCCTTTCGGTGCTATCTGGATGGAGAGAGAGGCTGTGTGTGTGGTAGAGGCTGAGGTGGACTCAAGGCGGGGTGGTGGAGTAGGGGGAGTGGTGGCTGTGGCCTCCTTAGGGTCCTCCTTTTCAGGCTGGGGGACAGCATTCCTACCATTAGTTACCTTAGTATTAGCCATAGCACTCTCGTCTATGTTCAGTTTAGCAGAATTAGCTACATTAGCGTTAGCCATCGTAGTCTTAACTGTGTTCACTTTAGTAGCATTAGCTTGGTTAGCACTGGCCACGGTAGGGTCTACTATGTTAGCATTAGCATTAGGAGGGCTGGATCCGGCTTTATCGCTGGCTAGTTTGAGAGACGAAACCTTGCGCTCCAGCAGCTGGGTGATATAGTTGTTAGCATTAGCATTAGCCTCTGGAGAGTGGTCTGTGGTAGATGTAGTGCTGTGGGTGGTCTTGGAATAGGAATAGGAGGAGGAGGAGGAGCTGGATTTGATGGAGTAAGAGCTGGAGGGAATCAGGGAGGGAAGGGATGCGGACAGCATCGGGAAGGAGCTGTAAGAAGGAGGGTTAGGGGTCATGTGATAGCTCTCTCTCCGAGGGGGCGGGAGCGGGACCTGATTGACACAAAGGGGAGCCGATCAGGAAACATGGCTGACTGTCCTGGAGAAAGAGATCAGTTCTTGTACGAGTGGAAACAAACGGATATTAGAAATGCTACGCGGCCGCTGTCAGAAACAGAGACGCGGAGAGAGTGTTCTCGCGAAATACATCATAATCCCATCAGAACTGGGGTCTGTAAACGTAAACAAGATTCGTTTTAGAGGCTGTGACGTTCCACCCTCTGGTCTTAAAGTTTAATACCAACAGCACACGCTCACGCAATAGGTACAGCATTCGGAGAAAGATAACGTTACATTATTGACAAACAGCTTGTCGCTGCTGTCGGAACTAAACCTCTTTTCAGTTTTGGACATGTTTTTTTCCGTTCCCTTTAAAGTTTTAGAGACGTGGGTTTTTGTTTTGACAAAATACAGGGGTTGGACAATGAAACTGAAACACCTGTCATTTTAGTGTGGGAGGTTTCATGGCTAAATTGGTCCAGTCTGGTGGCCAATCTTCATTAATTGCACCAGTAAGATCAGAGTGTGAAGTTCAGTTAGCAGGTAAGAGCACAGTTTAACTCAAAATATTACAATAACACAACATTATGGGACATACCAGAGTTCAAAAGAGGACAAAATGTTGGTGCACATCTTGCTGGCGCATCTGTGACCAAGACAGCAAGTCTTGTAGCCACGGTATCCAGGGTAATGTCAGCAGACCACCAAAAAGAATGAACCACATCCAACAGGATTAACTGTGGACGCAAGAGGAAGCTGTCTGAAAGGGATGTTGGGTGCTAACCCGGATTGTATCCAAAAAACATAAAACCACGGCTGCTCAAATCACGGCAGAATTAAATGTGCACCTCAGCTTCTCCTGTTTCCACCAGAACTGTCCGTCAGGAGCTCCACAGGGTCAATATACACGGCTGGGCTGCTATAGCCAAACCTTTGGTCACTCGTGCCAATGCCAAACGTCAGTTTCAATGGTGCAAGGAGATCAAATCTTGGGCTGTGGACAATGTAAACATGTATTGTTCTCTGATGATCCACCTTTACTGTTTTCCCCACATCCGGGAGAGTTACGGTGTGGAGAAGCCCCAAAGAAGCGTACCACCCGGACTGTTGCATGCCCAGAGTGAAGCATGGGGGTGGATCAGTGATGGTTTGGGCTGCCATATCATGGAATTCCTTTGGCCCAATGCTTGTGCTTGATGGGCGCGTCACTGCCGAGGACTACCGAACCATTCTGGAGGACCATGTGCATTCAATGGTTCAAACATTGTATCCTGAAGGCGGTGCCGTGTATCAGGATGACGATGCACCAACACACACAGCAAGACTGGTGAAAGATTGGTTTGATGAACATGAAAGTGAAGTTGAACATCTCCCATGGCCTGCACAGTCACCAGATCTAAATATTATTGAGCCACTTTGGGGTGTTTTGGAGGAGCGAGTCAGGAAACGTTTTCCTCCACCAGCATCACGTAGTGACCTGAACACTATCCTGCAAGAAGAATGGCTTAAAATCCCTCTGACCACTGTGCAGGACTTGTATATGTCATTCCCAACACCAACTGATGCTGCATTGGCCACAAAAGGAGGCCCTACACCATACTAATAAATTATTGTGCTCTAAAACCAGGTGTTTCAATTTCATTGTCCAACCCCTGTACATTTACACTGTTCCGTCCCGCCGATGCGCTGCAATGTATCCCATTCATTTTCAATGGGGAACGTTGGTTGCGTCAGATGCAGCCCGCGGGGCATCATGGGTCTGTCGCGTCCAGTTTGGGGGATGCGACGAAAAGTTCAGCCGAGACTAACTTAAATAAATCCGGCAAATGCAATGCGTCTATCCAATGATAAGAGGGCGGGTGGTCCCGCGATGAGTGTCCTCAACGTATGAAATATTCATTCCACATTCAGAACTAAATTAAAACCCCCTCTTTTATAATTACATCTGATTCAAATCTATAAAATGATGTAAATATGGTATGAAAAAGCCGATGTTATACACGAGCTTTAATCACCCCGTCACCCCTGGAAACGCACATACCTGATTCCATTGGACGACGCAGGGAACACCCTTGTTACGCCCACATGTGGCCAGGTGAAGAGGGGGAGTGCGTTCACGTCCGTTGGTGCGACGGAACAGTGTAAATGCAGCAGAAGTCTGAGGCACCTGATGTCAGGCCCGTCATATCTGTCTGTCCTATCAGCTCCTCAGGTGAACTTTGCCCAGAGCACTACAATACCCAGAATGCCACGGGGGATCACATGACTCAGACTCACCGGTCTTCTAATTGTATTCACACACCCTTTATATGCCATGCTCACTCACCCAAACCTCGCGGGGTCTGTTACCCTGTCTGGATTTACTGTGTATGGACCTTTTGCCTGTTTATTCGGTTCTTTCTCCTTTTTGGACTCGGTTGGTGAGTTCTGGTTTCTTATCCCCTGCTCTCCTTTTGACTTTGTCTCTGGTTTTGTGTTTTGGTGTTTGGTATCTGCCTGTCGTTGCTTACCTGGACTGTTTTGGGTAAGCCCCTTTCTATTAAACCCTGTCATCCCACTGGTCGTGACACCTGAGCTGATTGTTTCAATTATTAATAAGTGTGTGTTGACCAGTAAGAACAGCAGATCTGGTTAGAACAGATAAATAATCATACATACAATACAAAGTAACATGAATATCTTATTGTGAGAGAAGTAGATCAGATCTTGAGCTCCAGTTTGAAGAACAAAGTGTAGTTCCAGATTTCTCCTGGACGGGGTTTTTAACCAGTGGATTGCATCCCCTTTGAGCGTCCCCATGGGGTCCCAGAGTGGTGCTATAAAGATGTCTACATTATAAAACATAGATAGCCCAGATTGTATGAGTGTGTTTCAGAAATGTTATGAATAGAAAAGAATATGAAAACAAAAGATGGTTTTCTTTTCCAGTAATGTCAGTTTTTTCACTGTGTGCTGAGGTGAAATTTAACCCCTTGAAAGCGCCAGCCAATAGAAAACACAGGTGAGAGCTCTGAGGAGCTGTCTTTCTGAAACGTTACCCAGTCAATATACTGTCTCTAATCACTCACGGCTGCAAACAACTAACTAACTACTTCAGGAGGTAGCGCTGTTTACTGTGCTATACGTTCCCTCCTAAACCGGCTCCAGTCTGTGACTACTGTGACTATAGATTTACACTGATTCTGAATTTCTATTGGGTGATTTCATTAACGAGGGTCTTGGCTGGGCTAGAAAGAGTGCCAGCGCCAGTTAAAGGAACTTCGACCCCAGTTTTAGTTCTAGTACCAGGAGAACGTGTGCATTAGCCCAGTGAGAGACGCTCTGCAGGAGGAGAACGGTCACTGGTTGGGAGGTAAATGGGAAAACTCATAAGGTTCAACATGGCATCATGGAAAGTCAGGTAAAGCCCCCCTCAGTGGATGGTACAGTAGTATTTATCAGTGTATCCAGGACTTAGGTCCAGGTCCAGTTATTCTATTAACTGATTAGACTTGATTGATCTTCAGTTATGTATATATTGCTGTATGTGGGGCAGAGCGCTGGGGTATGGTTGAGTGGGGGGTGCACTCTCACAAGGTTAAGAAGCCCTGATATAAACTCTCATTCTTTAGGCTCCCCGGTTCCAAAGCCCAGCTCCAGTGCTGTGTTTAAAGTGTAAGTGTAGTTTACCGGGACGGGGGATTTCTTGTCCTGCAGGTTGGGTCGGACGCTGCGGAAGCCTTTCGCTGCCAGAGACGAGTTGCTCGCATCACCGTTCCTGAAGCCGTCCGTTACACTACGTGACCGCCAGCCATCTACACACAGACACACACGCAATGGAGGTTTAATAGTAAACCAACGAATGTGAACCCGGTACAGTTTATGTTCTCTAAACTAAACCAGCTTTGCAGCCATAATACCCTCTTCATTCAACTCACCTCAGGTCTGGCTTACATAGATACCCCTGTCACCCCATAGAGGCTATATCTAGAGCTTCACATACAAAGCACACTGAAAGGAAAGCTAGCTCTCTGCTGAAAACCTGGATGATGAATAGTGAAGTCTATAACATATTCATACGTACAGGACTGTAAAATTATTCGACTTAAAAAAATGTGGGGTCTATAAACATGTGCATGCAACTGTACTTTGTTTTTTAAACTGAAGCTTAATCTTAAACTTAACCAGAACTTTTACTAGCCTAACCTAAACCTGAAACCTAACCCCTATCTTAACCTTAAATTTAACCCCAAACTTAACCCTAAACTTAACCAGAACTAGCCTAACCTTAACCCAAAACTTAATCCTAATCTTAACCTTAAACCTAACCCTAATTTAGCACTAACTTTAACCTTAACCAGAACTTTTACTAGCCTAACCTTAACCCTAACCAGAACTTTACTAGCCTAAACTTAACCCCAATATTAACCTTAAACTTAATGCTAAACTTTACCCTAACTTTAAGCAGAGCTTTTACTAGTCTGACCTTAACCCTTAAACCTAACCCCTATCTTAACCTTAAACTTAACCCTAAACTTAACCAGAACAATTACTAGTCTATCCTTAACCCTGAACTCAGCCTTAGCCTTAACTAGAACTATTACTAGCCTAAACCTCAATCTCTAAATTTAACTCCAATCTTATCCTTAAATATAACCCTAAACCTAACCCTAACCTGGACTACTATTAGCCTAATCCTCACCTCACCCTAACCCTAACCTCAACATAACCCTAACCTTAACCTTAACATAACACTGACCTTAACCTTAGCTTTTACCCAAATCTTAAACATGACTGCTACTAGTCTAAATCTACCCCCAACCTTAACCTTTACTTTTACATTAAGCTTAATAATAACCTAACTCTAATCCTAACATGTAACTGAGGTCCTCACAAAGGAGGAAAAGCCCCACAGCGTGAGTATAAGACCAGGGTTTGGTCCCTGCAATGTGGCATAAGCCTGGTATACATACACACACACACACACACACACACACACACACACTTATAAACACAGACAGATGCATAATCAGACTTACCGGAGTCTGCAGAGTGTGTTTCACTACCTGGAGAAATAAAAGAACATACATAAAAAATGAACTTCTGTTAAAAACAGCACTGCAGCTACAGCACGAACACAGAAACACACATACAGAAACATGACCGGACGACGTGTTTACCCAGCAGCTCAGAACAAACCCAGTAAACAGAGGACGTCCTTTTACAGGAGCCCATACGTAACCAACGCTGCATCAGCTCTAAACATGCTCACTCTCCTCCTATAGTGAGGCCTCGCTGGTCCCAAGAGTGAGACGTTCTCTTTAAAGCCAGAAAAAAAACCTTCTGATGATGTATCCTAACTGCAAGTGGTCCGGGGTGGATAAATTAGGGTGGGCTGTTTGAAAGTGCTTTCCCTCTAGGTGGCTAATGCAGATGGAAGTCACGGCTAGGAAACTGCAGGGGGGGCTTCACAGGGATTATATCACAGGGGATGTAGTGAGAAAACCAGTGAGGCTGAGGGAAGCAGTTCAGCCCTATGTATCACATGGTGGCGCAGTGGTGCAGGGGGTAGCACTGCCAACTCACAGCGAGAAGGGCCTCTCAGACAACATGTCCATGTGGGCCCCATATGGGATTTACGTGGGCTTGTAGAGGCTTTGTCATGGGCCCCAGTGGGATTAGAACATTGGGACCCAGTTGGGCTACAGTTGTTGGGTCAGTTTGTGGGCCCTATTTGCGTTAACGTTGTGGGCCCTAGTTAGGCTACCACTGGGGGCCTAGCTGTTACATTAACGGACCTGCTTAGGCTACAAGTATGGCCCCCAGGTGGGTTACCATTGTGGGGTCCAGTTATGTTGCCATTGTGGGGACCAGTCATACTATAGTAGCTCCAAAACAGACTATAGTCTGTTGAGGAGCCCAGTTAGGCTACATTTGTGGTCCCAGCAGGGTTACAGTTATTTCTGTTTTGACTGCAGGGCCAGTGGATGAGCGTTCATATGGGCCCCACTTGCAGCCCAGATTGGCCCCATTACTGGCCCACGATGGCAATACACACAGGGCCCATATGGTGACAAGTCTTTGTGGGCCCCAACTGGGTTGCCCATCTTTACCCCACGTCAGGCCCACACGAACATGTTGGCTGGACTGGATTTGACTCCCCGGCTGGGTGACCAACGTCCAAACCTATGTGGCCGGGCGAGTTGGAGATCCTAAATTGCCCCCGAGGTGTGTTTCTGTGGGACAAAAAGCTACAGCAGAAGAAAACAGGAAGACGAGGGGGTAAATAATGAAGCAGATGGTTGATGTTGATGTGGAACATGAATCTCGTACAGCCTCAAGCTACCAGCAGGAGAACAAGAGAGACGAGAAAAGAGAGCGAGAGAGAACGAGAGCTTAAGTGCTACTAATCAGCTTACAGACACTTACAACCATTTCTGCCATTCCTGTGAGGCCACTCGCTCCAAACGAGGACCAAACTACATCACTCAGGGGACACGCATGGACACTTATGTCAAAACAACGTCTAAACAACGTTTAAATAACGTCTAAACAGCCTAGTTAACCGGACGGACCCTCTCGTCCTATATTTATCGGACTCGTAAATCGTCCACAGGTAATAAAATGCATGCCTACATACTCAAGAGAGGCTTACAGCTGAAAACAGCTCAAACCTGATCTCGGGGCTCGTTAGAACTGCTTAAGTAAATGAGAAGTAATTACATGAAATTGCTCCTGCCAACTTAATATAGGTCCCTAAATGCTTCTCAGCTTGGACGTACAGTTTTTGGAATGTCTTTATTTGCCGCATATGGGGGTTAACCAAGCTTGCCACCATACTTCATGAACAAAAGATTATTTAAAGCTGCATAATGCTGGACTTTTTTCATCTACAGTTGAACAAAGTAGCATCTTTGCTAGCATGAGGTGGAAAAACATCCTGAAATACAGAGTTACAGGAGATACAGGAGACCAAGTTTAGCTAATTAGGTCTCCGATGGTCTTGACATTGGAACTACAGTGATGAAGATATAAAGACAAGTTTGGATAATGTGCTCACATCCTCAGAAGAGACGTGCCTAGTTAAGTTTTACCTAAGTTCTCTTTGAATCCTAGCGGTCATTAGACTCGTCCACTCAGGGAAGAGGTTCAAAGAGAACTCAGTCAATGATCAAAGTCAGTTATCTAATGTTGTCATTGTGTCTTTGAAATCTCTCTCAATCATCAGATTCATCCACTCAGGGAAGGGGTTCAAAGAACAGCCCACATTACACAGTGTTTTTACATTGCGTGTAATTACACATTTCCACCAGAGGGGTCTCCAAATCCCCAAACATGTACATAGTG
>CM038724.1:15770007-15775007 GCA_021613375.1 Megaleporinus macrocephalus | reverse complement strand
GTTTAGCAAAATCCCATTCGTCCCATTCATCTACACGTCACATTGTTATGACCAGCTAGTATCCGGAGTGACAGCTGTGTGCAGCATGGACAGCAGGTAGACGGACTGGGAGACTCAATAAGGTCCTGGTATGTTGGTACAGGTATCTGGAGCCATGCAGACTGCAGTGCATCCCACAGCTGCTGGAGGAAGCGTGGAGGAGGATCCATAGAGCCAACACCACCATCCAAGGTGGTCCCACAGATGCTCAGTTGAGTTCAGGTCTGAGGATTAGGGGTTAAGGGTGGTATTTGGAAGTCTGGGTCAGCTCCTCCAACCAATGCAAAGATCGCTTGAGAGTGTCTTTCACGTGGATGAGTGGGCCAGAATGTTAGCAAAAGATTTGAAGAGTCATAGAATCGATGATACTCTGCAATTGTTATTAAATAACAATTCCTATTGACAGTTATTGACCTGCGTTAGAAAGGTGTGATGGTTTTGCACATGCTGCTATACTATAATATTCTATAATATTTGTTTATACTTTAGTTGTATACATATATATGAAATAGTTTGCTGCAGTGGTTGCCTTGAAACCGGTGTGTCCAAACATTTGCATACATTGATATCAACACACTGTATTACAGAAACCTCCTAACTTAATGCCAAGCGCCAACACTTTTTTATTGTTGAGGGGAACCATCCGCCTGCTAAACATGAGTGAGTGAGTGAGTGAGTTATTCATGGGATGCTTCACGTCTTAATACATAATGCCACTTGCTAGTAAATGCAGTTAGCTTGTTAAGATAGAATGACACTAAAACACCACTGAGCTTATCCTAAAGTTAGAACACTAATTAGAATATTTGGACAGGCTTTGTTTATCAGGAATTTCGACAAAAAGTGAACTAAGAAAATGCTATTCTGTAATGTCTTCTGTCCTAAATGAGACCCTCACTAAGACTAGGCTACCATGATGTTTCTGTAATATAGCCATTTAAACTCCTAAAATCAAATCTTATCCCTGAACATGAAGTGAAGTCATGCCAATGTTGGAGATCTGATCTATGATCAACTCAAAATTGTCATATATCAGAAACGCTAAATGAATGAAAGGTCTCTGGTGATCATAATGTGGGGATATATTAGTTCCCTTAACCCTGAAAGTAGTCAGTCAGCCAAAAACACGTTTGGTGTCTGTTTTCTTCTTTAGTTTCGCACTGAAGCTATAAGGCTAATGTAGCTAACAGATGATGGAAGACCATATCCTTGTGATTAGCTACCAATCAAAAGTTCTATAGCCATCTAAAGTAGACACTCTATGACACACTGTTGTATATAAACATGGACACAAGTATATCTCACAGCTAAAAACAGAATTTTGTCCACTTTTATAGACTTGCAGATGATGACCAGTGAGTTTCATTACTTGTGTGCTCGATTAGCCTTATTAGTTAAGTACAAAACTAAAGACACAAAACCGACTAACGGCATGTAGGGAACCTCACTGGATCTAACTTTATGAACCCAAATACCTTATTTATCACTTCAAACTGGGGCCCAGAGCCAACTGTTAGTGGGGATGTCCACTGAGTTCTGCATAATTATATCTTTCAGTGGTGGTGAATGGACCAGACATCTGAATTCCCCTCATGGTGCAGGGTTTATCACTATTTTACCATTACAACGTAGGTTCTCTGGTGGTTTTGATGGAAAGACATGGTGCAGACATGGTGACCCCTGGTTCCCATCACCACCACTGTAAAGACATTAGAACCATTTTCCACCAAAGCACTCTCATAATGAGACATCTTAACCAATTTACCATTTTCCTGGACGTTTGTTATTCCTGCCTTTTCTCGTTACCACAATATCCTAGTGTTAAATTCGTTATGAATCTGAGAGTTTCATACCTGCATTCATAATGAAGATCTCCTCTTAGCACTGCTCTGAACACCAACACACTTTCCTGCAACCCAAACAAACACAAACACAGATTTGAGTGAACAAGTGAATGTGAAGATCTGAAAATGAGATTTAGCACACAATAAATTAATAAGGCTGCAGATTAAATTATTTATATACATATATAATAATATGTCTTATTCATGGATTGGTAGATGTTGGTAGACAACATGTTCATATTCACAAAATAGACACTCTGTAGAAAACTGTACGACTCTGAGGTTGCGTTATCATACTATAGTCTACAGAATATACAACCAGGCTGATACGATCTCCAAAATGGTAACAAAACTGTCTTTACCTTCAATATAAGTCAATAGGACTGGATTTTTTTGGGATTTGGAACATTTCTATTGGTTCTTTCATCATGCAATTTCCACACAATGTAAACAGCAGCTGTCGTGTTCGAATGTCATAAAAAAATAAATAAATGTTTTTCTTTGTAGCAACGTAATGCTACATGCGTGCAGCAAGCAAGCTAACACTGCAGACTGAAATAACATCCCTTGGAAAAAGTTCATTAATAAAGGGCAATAGAATTATACGCCAACACCAGCTACTCAAACTTCACTGCACTAGACCCCAGACAACCCACCCACCACATTTGAGCAAATTTGGTTTAGAGTCATAGAATTCATGATACTCTGCAATTGTTATTAAATAACAATTCCTATTGACAGTTGTTGACCTGCGTTAGAAAGGTGTGATGGTTTTGCACATGCTGCTATACTATAATATTCTATAATATTTATTTATACTTTAGTTATATACATATATATGAAATAGTTTGCTGCAGTGGTTGCCTTGAAACCGGTGTGTCCAAACATTTGCATACATTGGTATCAACACACTGTATTACAGAAACTTCCTAACTTAATGCCAAGCGCCAACACTTTTTTTATTGTTGAAACATCCACCTGCTAAACATGAGTGAGTGAGTGAGTGAGTTATTCATGGGGTGCTTCATGTCTGAATACATAATGCCATTTGCTAGTAAATGCAGTTAGTTTGTTAAGCTAAAAAGAAATTATACGCCAAGACCAGCTACTCAAACTTCACTGCAATAGACCCCAGACAACCCACCCCCCACATTTGAGCAAGTCTGGTTTGCTTGATGTCAGTTAAATGTGTAGGGATAACTTGTGTGTAGCTATGTTTGTATTTTGAATCCATCCAGAGAAAAAGCATATCTACAGCAGAAAGGTATCAGGTTTGAAACATTTATGGTTAATACAAGAATTCCTAACATGGGGATCATCAATTAGAGCTCCAGGTCAAATGCATTTTAGTGCAAGTGTTTATGTACTCCAACAACAGTAAACTGATTTGGTGATTATTTACATTTTTGTGTAAAATGGTGATATTTTGTTTTTAAAAATAGTATCACAATACAACAGCATGCATACATACCCAAATATTTAAATATCTATATTAATAATATGTAGTCCAGACAGTCAAATGCATCCCTACCAATGTATTTTGATAATATTGTATTGTGGTAATATAGTACTATGGCTCAAGTATCATAATAACATGGATCAGGTATAGTAATATCAGAGATATGTTAAGTATTTCTACTACCTTCACCTACCTGTGTACAGGTAACCTGTAACACTACCTTCACCTACCTGTGTACAGATAAACTGTAACACTACCTTCACCTACCTGTGTACAGATAAACTGTAACACTACCTTCACCTACCTGTGTACAGATAAACTGTAACACTAACTTCACCTACCTGTGTACAGGTAACCTGTAACACTACCTTCACCTACCTGTGTACAGATAAACTGTAACACTACCTTCACCTACCTGTGTACAGGTAACCTGTAACACTACCTTCACCTACCTGTGTACAGATAAACTGTAACACTAACTTCACCTACCTGTGTACAGGTAACCTGTAACACTACCTTCACCTACCTGTGTACAGATAAACTGTAACACTACCTTCACCTACCTGTGTACAGGTAAACTGTAACACTACCTTCACCTACCTGTGTACAGGTAAACTGTAACACTACCTTCACCTACCTGTGTACAGGTAAACTGTAACACTACCTTCACCTACCTGTGTACAGGTAACCTGTAACACTACCTTCAACTACCTGTGTACAGGTAACCTGTAACACTACCTTCACCTACCTGTGTACAGGTAAATTGTAACACTACCTTCACCTACCTGTGTACAGGTAAACTGTAACACTACCTTCACCTACCTGTGTACAGGTAAACTGTAACACTACCTTCACCTACCTGTGTACAGGTAAACTGTAACACTACCTTCACCTACCTGTGTACAGGTAAATTGTAACACTACCTTCACCTACCTGTGTACAGGTAAACTGTAACACTACCTTCACCTACCTGTGTACAGGTAAACTGTAACACTACCTTCACCTACCTGTGTACAGGTAAACTGTAACACTACCTTCACCTACCTGTGTACAGGTAAACTGTAACACTACGTTCACCTACCTGTGTACAGGTAAACTGTAACACTACATTCACCTACCTGTGTACAGGTAACCTGTAACACTACCTTCAACTACCTGTGTACAGGTAACCTGTAACACTACCTTCACCTACCTGTGTACAGGTAACCTGTAACACTACCTTCACCTACCTGTGTACAGGTAAACTGTAACACTACCTTCACCTACCTGTGTACAGGTAAACTGTAACACTACCTTCACCTACCTGTGTACAGGTAAATTGTAACACTACCTTCACCTACCTGTGTACAGGTAAACTGTAACACTACCTTCACCTACCTGTGTACAGGTAAACTGTAACACTACCTTCACCTACCTGTGTACAGGTAACCTGTAACACTACCTTCACCTACCTGTGTACAGGTAACCTGTAACACTACTTCACCTACCTGTGTACAGGTAACCTGTAAGTGTCTTTGGATAAGAGTGTTGACTGAATCCCACACTGCAGTATTAATAGGTGGTCTACATGATGGAGGCCCAGTAACAACAGGGCATCATATATCTGAGCGCTGAAAGACCCCTGTCATGGCCGACACCATGGCGAGTGCGTGACAGAT